>JANAVB010010792.1:9739525-9894525 GCA_029216955.1 Iris pallida
TGCTCGGACACGCGAGGCTGAGCTCGTGCATGTCGTGCATAGCACAACACGAGGATCCCTGTGTCCCAAATGTACGGACACAAGGCTCGTGTTTATATTGTTTTTATATAATGTCTAACCTAAAACGAAATAAAATGAACTACAACCCTATCCTACACGACCACGGGCTGACCCCCTGGCAGCCCGACAGAGCCTAAACCCCCACCCCCCCCCGGCGCTCTGTTGGCTCGGGTTCGAGCTTTCTGTTTCCTTTCCCTTTTCTTTTCCTTTTCTTTTTTCTTTTCTTTTTTATATATATATTTATATATATATATATGTATATACATTTATTTGTGTATATATATATGTATATATATACTATATTATGTATATATACTTGATGTTTTCTTTAATAGATATATTATATATAAATATATATATATATATATATATATTATATATATATATATATATATATATATATATATATATATATATGCACGAGGGGGGGGCTCGGCGGGAGACCCGGGATCGAGCCCCCCCTCCCGCACTAGCCGGCTGGGTGGCGTTGCCACGGGCTAGTGCGCGGATGCCCGGACACGAAAAAAAAAAAAAAATATATATATATATATATATATATATATATATATATATATATATATATATATATATATATATATATATAATATATATATACTTCATCCTTTATACTTTATTATTTTATATATATATATATATTTCCTTGTGTATATATATATTATTATATATATACTATTATATATGTATACATCATTTTGTATATATATATATATATATATATATATATATATATATATATATATATATATATATATATATATTATATAGTTGAGTATTTTCTTATATTTATGTATATATACATATATTTGTATATATATAAAAAAAAAAAAACATATATTTGTATATATATATATATATAATATATAGTTGAGCATTTTCCTATATATATAAATATCCCAATATATATATATATATATATATATATATATATATATATATATATAATATATATATATATATATATATATATATATATTATTTCCTATATGTATTTTACTTAGCTTAGTGTAAATTATTTATATAAAATAATGTTCATACTTTTATAGTTACCATGTAAAACTTTACCTTATTAAAATAATAATATTTATTTTGACTATTTACTAAATTGTATTTTTATTGTATTTAATTTACTGCAACCATTTGGTGTCCAAGTCTAGCATGGGTATTTGGGCTCAAATGTGTTTTCACACATTCAAGACCTGTACAAGTCATATTGGACTTGATTCATGGCCTTGGGTCCTGTATTTGAACTTTGGTTCAAATTATATACATGGACAAAATACGCAGATAATTAATTATTGTGTGCATTGCTGTTTTTGATTTTCTAAAAATACTTAAAGTATTGCTAAAATTATGGAAAAATAGTTTTTAGATACTATGTTAAGTTAGCTAATTTAGTATAATTTTTGTAGTATTTAATTTACTGTTTTGCCACTAGTTTGGCATATGAAACCAAAACTCATTTTCTGTATACTTAGGAAAACTGATTTTTATAAAATATTTGTACTGGTTAATAAATTCCAAAAAAATTATAATAAATTTCTATGATTAACAAGGATCACCTTGGTACTTTACTTTAAGAAAAACTAGGCTTTTTGTCTACTTCAAAAATTGTTAGAACACAATGATCTTTTGATTTATTTATTGATTAATTACGACTTGTAGTTTTTTGTGTTATTTGGAGTTTTAGTCGTGTTGAACCCCATCCCTCACTAGTGTAAAGACCCTAGAAAGTTAGTTAACATAGTGTGTCACCCCACATTGGTCTCCTATGCCAAGTCATATTTTGGCTAGGTGCCTAGTCACAAGTCGTGTTTCACCAATTGGTGTCCTAGTGTTTTAGCTTAGTGTAAAACTAAGTTGTTGTATTTAGTTCTATAGTGACGAGCTACCAGACATCCATAGCATTGTTATCGCAGCTTGTTTTGTTTTGCTTTGCTAGAGGCAAGTACTTTCTACGAACTTTACATACTGCTATAAACCATAAAATTGTGAATCACCAACCATGTTAAATGCTGATCCTTGGGGTAGCAAGTTAGAACTTTACATGTTGTATTATTTTCAGTCTCCACCATGTTTATACCGTATCTCATAATCTCTCTCACATGCTTAAATAACGGGTTAAGGGGAAACTGCTAGTAGTGTACGTGATCATGACCCCCTTCTCCGTATGTATTTACCGAGCACCGTTACATTATATATGTATCTGTGTCGTATGTCTGGTCCCGTGTTTGTGTATGGATATACACCGATGCCGTTATGTGTACGTATGTGCACATCAGAAAATTGATATGTACCGCTGTACATCCTGATTACCTATTGACTGATCACTCACCTACTACAGTTTTAAACTTTAAAATGTATATCTATCGCCATGCTAAAACATACCTAAAAACTGAACCAACATGATATGTTATTTCTTTTTCATCACATGATCAGTATTATATGTTTGTTAGATTTAGTACTTGCTCCCGTCCTGACAGGATAACGTTGTAGGTGTCCTTACTGAGGAGGAGTTACTCTGTGACACATACTATGGAGATACTGGCGAGGACCCGGCTCTGCTTTACGAGGATGTTCCTGCAGGAAACCTCGCATAGTTGTCTTTTGTTTACTTAGACTTTTGAGAGTAGACATGTATTAGACTATATCATTTTGTAACTGGACATGTATCCAGTTTTACATTTCAGTTTACTTGTACTTGGATATTTTACTATATACGACGACTTTTGTGTTTGGAGCATTTATGATTCTTCTTCACTTATAGAACTGTTAGCACATTTAGTCTTATCCTGTTGTCTTTAGAACAGCTTACTACGTTTTATCTCAACGTAGGCTGGGCATGACTCGACCTGGCCCAACAATTTGGGTAGCGGGTCGTGACAATTTTTAACAGGTTTTGCTCTAATAGTAGATATAAAAACTTTAGTATAACAAAATTTTAGTGTACTACTTGCATAGTCATAATATGATTCACTCTTACCAAATATAAAAGGTTGTTCGTCACAAGTGATATGTCTCGTTAAGTTGGTTTTGTTACGAGTAACAAAATAAGTAATATTTTATACTGAAGATCCTTGTACGGGTGCTTAATTGTGTTTGTCTAGCATTAATGTGTTTTTCTCATAACAAATTTCATAGTGTGTCTTAAAAAAATTATAGTCATTTTTTTTACATTTAAAGTTTTTTTTTTTGTATTTTCTTTGAATGTGCAGGTTTAGGTAGTACTTTTTTTTTTTAATCTTTGGGATCTAAGACTTCTTTCCTCATTATTTGTGACAAATAGTTTAGTATAATACGCTCAAAATTGATCATTTCTATGAAATATTACTATTAAAATTTCTAAGTTCTTGAGGTGATATTTGTGGCAATGATAGTTCATTTTCTACAGATTATTAGCATAATAATATTTTCAAAATTATTCCAAATATTGTAACAATATTTTGAAAGATTTTCATAATAAGTAGTATCATAGGAATCCATACTATATATTTAAAAAAAATTAATATCAAAATTAACTAATTTTTTAATAATAATAATAAATTACTTAAACCTTAACTTTGATTTTATCCAAAGCCGCGTGTATAATTGTTGCAGTTTGTTGGTTGTCGATCAAGTTGAAATCTCTAAAATTATCGGACTTTACGATTTTTTTTGCACTTCAGATTCCAGAAAGCAGCTACGTAGATTGCTTGAAAGTATTAGAAAAGAGAGAAAAAATTATTGTAGTAAATTTGGATGAATTAATTAGTCATATTTATAAGAATTTTTGGATGCCAAAATACCATCAATACCTTTGGAATATAGCCGTTATAGAAATATTTTGGTTATTTTTAACAAAATATCCCTTATTACCATTCAAAATAGGCTAGGGTTTGGGGATGTTTCTGTAAAAAAAACTCCTATTTAGTAAAAATGGTTGTTGGGTGGGCTTTTTCAACCAAAATTTCGATTCCAACAAGATAATAACGAAAATAAGGGAGTATTTTGATAAATTGTCTTCTAAATATTTAATGAGGTGGACTCTGGAAGGGGTTTGGGTCGAGCCGGTTTTAGGACGCCAATCGGATCGGGACGGGTCGGGTCGACAAGGTTGTGGAGTCGAACCCAATTTGGACTGGAGTTTGGTCCGGGCCGAGCCTACAAGCCGATGAAGTTAACCCATTCTGAACCAGGATTGCTTGTCGGCCATATTGGGTCGTCCTATTGACCGGACTCGAGCCGGCAAGCTCAGATTTGACCGTTCCGGACTTGGATTGGGTCCCAGGTCGTCCGTCCGATACACACCTTGACATGCAACCATACAATCTTTTAGTATGCACCATTTTTCTACGTTACTTCTACGGTCTCTCCTTTACGGGGCGTTTGGTTCAAGTTTTTGAGGCTTGGGAATGGGATTTGAATTCTTTACCCATGTTTGGTAAGTTTAGGATTGGAAATGAGGAGGGAATAGGAGGGGGTTAGGTGGGAAAGCTATTCCCATGGATGTGGGAAAGCTATTCCCAAGCCCCCCCTTGGGAATAGATTTACTTTCCTAGGAATGATGTTTGACTATTTTGTTTGGACGGTTATACCCTCGCTTTATTTTCAAATTTTTAACTCTCATCCCAAACATGTGAATCATCATAAAATTAGTGAAAGGGTATTAAAGTAAAACTAAATAAATTAAGATTCCTATCCATGTGTGAACCAAACATGAAAATAATTTTTTTTTAAATTTTGAACTACCTATTCCCAACCTAACCAAACAAGGGTATGGGAATGTTGAATTCCTTTCCCATGGAAAAGGAATTGAAAATCTATTCCCAGGAATCCAAAACTTGATCCAAACGAGCCCTTAAAGTGTCCAACAATTGTATATTTAGAAAACTACACGACATCAAAGTCAAGCGGCTAATCTTCACAAGAACAACCCTAAAATCCAAAAATCCATGAAGATTGTGTCAAAAAATTCACAAATAAATGTTAATAAGTGGAACATATTAAGAAAATTACCAGTAGTAGTTTGATCATTGTTCTGGGTTCTATTTCTGGATTTTCTAGAACAGGGACAAGAAGACTTGGAAATCTTCTCGAAAATAAATTTTAGAAGAACATTTTCGAACATTACAGAGTTTCCAACCAAAATAAATTTTCCTCAATGGACATTATGTTTAAATTTTCTCAAACAAGACACTAAATGGACTGGGTCTGACCATTTTCTGCCAAAATATTGGTATGGTCTGACATGAACTAGATTTTTTAAAGAACCGTCGATTTTTTCCAGAACCAGAGTTTAACCGGAGAACGGGCGGAACCGGTTCACAATTGAACCGGCCAATTTTGGTTTAACAAAAAAAACTCAAGAAAGTTAATCACGTGAGATTTGGACTATTTGGTTCTTGTTTTGGTTTTGATAAACCTTAAAGTTGTAAAATCAAACCAAACCAAATATACTAAGAACTAAACCAAACCCAAACCAAGAACTAAATATGGATAACTTACCTATTTGAACCAAATCAAACCAAGTCTATTTGGTCCGACCTATACAAATTTTTTTAGTTCAATCATCAGTCCGATTTTTAAAACATTGTCATCCATATATTTTATATTTTGTACAAAAAAAACTTATAACACTAACCACCCATATGTTTTATTAAAATTATAAAACAGAGGGGTGGGTGGTGTAATTATTTTTGAAATATGAGTAGTTCCTGTAATACTCATGAAACATAGGGGAGTCAGTTAATTGCAGTTTGATATCATCAACTATTCAGTTTTTTCAACTCGATATCTTAATTTTTTTTTTTGGGTACAACTCAATATCCTAAAAAAGATAAAAATACCCATAACCCTCTCCCTAATCCAAAAATATTTATTTGTCACGAAAAAAAATTTTGTGACAAAAAAATGATATACAAGTCTACTAAATACAAAAATTATGATGTAAGTACAAATTTATATTAATAACTAGGATGAAAGTAAAAAAATCCCTTGATTATTCATGTAAGAACTAAAAAGTCTAGATGGTTGACTATGTAGTTTCTTTTAGGTCTATCATCTTCTATGCAAGATCCTTATCAAGTATATGCAGATGAGACATTCCAATTTTTAAAAAATTAAATGTCGCAAATATTAATAATTTGTGAATATTATTTCACCAATTGGGTCCATAGCTCAGTGGTAGAGCAATTGACTGCAGATCAATAGGTCACCGGTTCAAAAGAAAAAAAAAAAAAAAAGGTCACCGGTTCGAACCCGGTTTGGGCCCTGCAAATGAGTTTAAATTATTTATTATAATTTGTTCATTATGCATGGTGACTTTCCTACATTTACATGTACGCTCTCCCATAGTGGGGATGGGATTGAACTTCATGGCAGCACCTTTTAGATTTTTAAAAGGATTTTTTTTCCCAATATAACATAATTAAAGAAATTATTTACCAAATTAGCATAGCTTAATTTTTAGTAATCACAAGCACAATTTAGGATTAGTTGTCATTCCATTTTAGTTCAAACACAATCTCATGATGACACACAACAAACAGTAGGAACTGGTATGGTTTTTATTTTATTTAATTATTTCTGAGAATGGTAGTAATTGGGAAAATTTATGAAATGTCTAAAGAACGAAAAAGTTTTATGAAAAATCCACCGCACAATAACATTTCTTCGTGTGCCCAGAATTAGCAGAAAATATAAAGGGGGTTCCGAATGACCTTTTTGCCTTCCTTCTAATTTATTGAAAACACCCACGAACCTACTCTTAAAAAAACGTTTGATACTTCATCTTCTTCCATACGCTGCTAAACAGTAAAACTGTTAAAACGGGGTCCAAATATTATTTTTTTGCGATTCTAAAATTTCGGCATGCCGACTAACGAAAAATCTGTTAATCTCCGACTCCTCGAAAATACGCTCCTTTTGCGACAAACTGGGCCTCGTTTCGACCTCTCAGTCAAAAGTTATGGCCCTTCAAAGTTTTAACTAGCCATAAAATGCAGGAGAATGATCATTCTCCGTGGTAATATCACAGAGAATGACCATTCTCTGTGCTAAAACCATGGGGAATGGTCATTCTCCATGCTAAAACCACGGAAAATGGCCATTCTCCTTGTTAAATTGACAAAGAATAGCCACTCTCCATGTTAGAATGACGGAGAATGGCCATTCTCTGTCAATTAAACAAGGAGAATGGCCATTCGCCGTGCTAAAACCACGAAGAATGGTCATTCTTCTTGTTAAATTAACCAAGAATAACCATTCTCCGTGTTAAAATGACGGAGAATGGCCATTCTCTGTCAATTTAACAAGGAGAATGGTCATTCTCCATCATTTTAACACGGAGAATGGCCATTCTCCATGTTAAAATGACGGAGAATGGCCATTCTCAGTCATTTTATCACGGAGCTATTCTCCGTCATTTTAACATGGAGAATGGCTATTTTTCGTAGTTTTAACAAGGAGAATGACCATTCTCCGTCATTATAACACGGAGAATGACCATTCTCCGTGCTAAAACCACGGAGTATGGCCATTCTTCTTGTTAAATTGACCAAGAATAACCATTTTCCGTGTTAAAATGACGGAGAATGACCATTCTCCGTCACCGTCAATTTAACAAGGAGAATGACCATTCTTCGTCATTTTAACATGGAGAATGACCATTCTCCGTGCTAAAACCACGGAGAAAGGCCATTCTCCTTGTTAAATTATCCAAGAATAACCATTTTTCGTGTTAAAATGACGGAGAATGACCATTCTCCGTCAATTTAACAAGGAGAATGGCCATTCTCCGTCATTTTAACACGAAGAATGGTCATTTTTCGTGTTAAAATGACGGAGAATGGCCATTCTCAGTCATTTTATCACGGAGTCATTCTCCGTCATTTTAACACAGAGAATGGCCATTCTCCGTCATTTTGACACGGAGAATGGCCATTCTCCATTATTTTGACATGGATAAGGCCATTCTCCGTGGTTTTAGCACGGAGAATGGTCATTCTCCGTGATTTTAACACAGAGAATGATGGAGAATAGTCGACAGAAATCTAAAACCTATTTTTTTGTGAAAAAAATTTGTCAGGAACAAAAATTCAAGAGTTTTCGTTCTTCTTTCAAAACGATGCTAACTCTTATGAAAAGAAGAAGAAGATATTCTCTCCACAATTGACCTAATCGTTGAAAAACTTCAAATCTCTCCACGATGATGATGATGATGATGATGATGATGATGATGATGAGCGATGATCGGAGTTCGACTGAAGAAAAGCACAGTGAACTACGAACAATCTTTGTGATCTTTGATGAAGATGAGAGCAATGGAATTCAGATCTCTCGTGAAGAAGAAGAGACGAAAATCGCAATCCAAATCTGAGTTTGTGTGAAGGGTAGTTATGGTATTATAAAGATGGCAATTTTGTAAATACAGAGCATCTAAAGGGAATCTTGGAATATTTAACGTGGAAATATATAATTTTGGGCATTTCATAAAATCCATCATGCGGGTGGATTTTTCATACAAACCAACCCCGAAATTGGATTTCTCAGCAATTTACAAGGTAGTAGTATACACTAGGAATCAATTTGAAAAGCGTTTCAGTTGTCCAAAATATAATATAAGGGATATAATGCCCCCTTTTAAATATGAAACTAGCATATACTTTTACTTTGTTAAAAAACTAAAAAATACCCTCATTTCTTTGTATGGAAATTTTGTTTTAAGATATGCCCCCACTATTTTATATAGAATAGTTACAATTTTACACATAATTGAGGCATTTGCTAGTTTAATTAAAAAAAAAGTGGAGGTATATTGTCACGACCCGCACCCTAGAGTAAGGGCACGAGACGTGGGTACGTCCAGCCTACGCCGCAGTGTCGGCGGTAGAACGCTGTCCTAGGTCAACATACATCTAACAAAACATATCTAAACAGTTTATACTCCCCGAATGGGGGTGACATAGCAGTAATAAAACTCAATCACAACTAAGAAAGAGATAGCACGATATGAAATAGAACTCAAGAAAACAAATAGATGATAAAGTAGTCTAAGATAATCCTAGCAAATATCCAGAAGTACATGGTCTCAGATACAGAAATGAAAGAATATATACAACTCAGAACTCAGAATAAAGTCTAGCTAAACATGTCTCAAGACTACATAAAATAAGATAAGCCTAACTAATCTGGTCTAGGCAATGGGGGTGATGTCCTCAGCTAGAGCTGGGTCCTCCTGAGGGTCCAGCTCGTAGGTGTCATCTAAGGCTGCCCCGTAGAAAGTATCTAGACAGGCCTCCTCCTCGTCCTCTGTAATATTTTCAACAGGTCCAGTCAGGACAGGAGCGAGTACAGTACATCTCAACAGTTCATAGCAGGTTAGAAAATATAATCATGCAGTAAAGTAAGATACAAGTACTGAAAGAAGTGCAGTATGTAAACAGAGAGAGAAAGCTGTAATAGAAATATCTACTATAAATAGAGAACTAACATGTGGCTAGTGAGTCAGAGTACAACATGGACATGTAAATGGCATGGGATGATTCTGATGCTACACTATGGAATGATTCTGATGATACACTACTGGTGTATTATTCACATGTCCACTTCTACTCCCCCGTACCCCCAATCAATACACAAGGATCCAACCAGGTTATGTTATGATTCCATGCAAAGGCCCCCGAAGGGTGGTACATGGAAGTCCCATAAATGGGGATTCTAGGAAACCCAATGTATGGGATAAGGATTCAAGGAAGACTCTGTGATCATAAGAGTATATGTCACAAGTGATTAGTGAACCAACGAAGCATAGTGATACGCCATGAAAGTGAAACGCACAGAACATATAGTACCCGATGCTCCTTAAGGCTAACATCTCAAGAAGGGATCCATATAGTACCAATCCGTGTGACCAACGTGACATTACAAGTAAAGTAATTTAATGCAGGAAATAATTCTAAGCAAGATATGAAATGATCAGAGAATGTACTCGCCTGGTATCTGAGTGTCCAATATGAAAGTACTGTCCGAGGAGTGGTGTCTGGCTCCTAATCAGAACAACACAAGTCACAACAAGTCCAAAATGGTAAAATAAAATCCTACTATACATTCTACATGATTCTAGGTCAATCTAGGCCAAAGTCAACTCTTGGTCAACTCTGGTCAATCCTAGAAGTCAAACTAGGTCAACTATAGTCAAACTAGGTCTAACCAAGTCTAAACTAGGCTATCAAGTCTAAACTAGTCTATACTAGGTCTAATAAAGCTGTACAAGTCCAATCTAGGCTCACCAAGCTATACCACATTACTTAGGCCCATTCTTAACATATATATATATATATATATATATATATATATATATATATATATATATATATATATATATATATTACCTATGTATAATAAATACACAAGTTGTATATATATGTGATATATATATATACTTGTATAACTCATACATCCTATGTAGGTATCTAGACTAGATACCCAAAAATACACAACTATCATATGTATATAAATACTCACATTACCTATATATATATAGGTAAACATTACATATATTATATATGTATACATACTAGATACATAAACCTACATATGTGAAGACTAGGAAATATAGAGAGAATGTGTGTGTGTGTGTGTGTGTGTGTGGAAAGACAAGTGGACTGGTGTCACGGTTATGTGTGTGAGTGTATGAAGTTAGACATGTGTGTGGAGAGAACTAGTGTGTGTAGGGAAAAACTGTAAAAGTGTGTGAGCTGTGAGTGTAATGTAAGTGGGAGGGAGAGTGGACTGTGAGGAAAACTATGTGTAGCAGTGTAGGAAATATAGAGTTCAACTCATAGGAAAGAAACACAATATTACATAACACCCAATACAATCTCAGGTTCAGCCATAACTAATCAGTCTATATTCCTAAACATTCCCAGATTAATACAATATTGAAATAAAAAACAGTTGACAGTTTTCATGAAATAATGGCTAAAACATGATCATCTAAACTTAGTTTAAAGGGAAAGAAATCATCTCACAAACTCAGAAGAAGACAGTGATTATACCAAGTAATTTGACAGTGGAGGCTAACATGTAATTAAGTTCCAGATTTCTCATGTATCTAACCATTCAGTTCAGATTTCAGGAGAAGGAAAAAGGAAATCAATCACTGATACCTACTATAATCTCAGGTTCATAAACAACCCAGGTTTTAGGCTTTGTGTAGACTCAGTGTCCAACATCCCACAGGTTCGATTCTTTTCTCATGTAGCCAATATAACCATTACAAAACAAAATATCCCTTTAACCTAGCATCACCTACTGATCAGTAAAGGAATCAGCTATTACTGAGTATAACTCATAAAGGGGAATAGAATGAAGGACAGTGGTATCCTTCACTGATACTATAGTATATCAGTCCAACACCCTATCCCTTGAAATTAATTCCCCAACATAAATCTTAACATAAAATGCATCCAACATGTCATAAATTGTTCAGACATTAACCTATAGTTAGTTTACATGATATTAATCATTAAACAAAATTTAACAGGAAATAAAAACAGTGAAACAATCACTGATACATGACAGTATCACAACAATTGGAGAATTTCCATTCGACTATAAAATATCATTCAATAATCCATAAAAAGGGTTGGTAAATAATAATTAGTGTGTGCAAGTGTCATACCCTCAAATCCGTGTCCAGAAACCAGACACAAACGTGTCCAATAGTCAAGAACCCATCACAGCCCAAACTGGACTGATAGACCCAGTCCAGTCGACCATGGACATCGAGAGAACTCTCTCGATACCAAATGAAACCCGATGAAACTTGGGGGATGTCTTGACAGACATTGCCCCTAGGTCTCCATTGAATTTCGTGTCCAAAGACCCCGTGTCGTGTCCTGTGGAACCCCCGAGTAGCAGGGGACAGGACCCGAGCGCGCGTGCGTGTCAACAGCGCCTGTCCACACGTCGAATCCGACACAAACAGACACTAATATCACCTCAGTCAAGAAGAATCCCATAAACGACATATAAACAAACATTTCCATTCAAAAACATTGCACAAATGAAATCGAAATGCCCTTTGAGGCATTTCGACAAACACCTAGGGACAGCCTCTGATACGTGTCCAAACGGACACGAAACTTATGAAACCCGACACGAAACCAATGCAGACACTTAGGGGACTCCTAGGGCTTCCTAAATATGTAAAGAAATCATAATTTCATGGAGAAATGGAGAAGTTACCTATTCTTGAACTTTCTATAAAAACCCCCTTTCTAGAGCTCTTCTCCTTGATGTCCCAATCCAATCAAATTACCACAAACTGAACTGAAACTTCAAAATCAGCAAGAATAGGTATATTAGAACCCTATGGAAGAGATTTGAATGAAAAAGGAAATGGAATGGGAATCTAGGGATTAAAAGAAGTAGGAACAAACCTTTCCTTAAACTTGAGCTTTCCTAAGAAAGAGGCAACCCTAAAATTAGGAGTGTATGTATAGGGTGATGATCCCAATAATGATAGGGATGGCCGGCCACAATGTCTAGGGATTAGGGTTTGAAAATTGTCTTGGGCTTTGGGCCAACCTACAAGGCTATGGTTTGAATTGATTTAATAAAGGTTCTAAATCATAAGCCATGACTTATGACTTTCTAATTCCTATTGCTAATTAGAGTCTAATGACCAAACCAAGGATTAGGCTAGGTTAGACTAGAGTCATATATCCTAACCAAGCCCATACTAACTAGGGTTAGCTTCTAGGTTGGTCCATAAGGGTCAACACTAGTCAAAGTCAACCTAGTCCAAACAATTCCAAAATAATTTCTAAAAATCCCATAAATTCAAATAAATTCTAATAAATTTAAATTACCCCAAAAATGTCAAAAATACCCTCATACTAGGAATGTGGTAGTGACAAATCTACCCTCAAGGCAAAATACAACTGATGAGAAGGATAGAAAGTATACTTCACGGTCCGAAAAGATAGGGGTAGTGCTCGCGCATCTCATCCTCCCGCTCCCAGGTAGACTCTCCTGGAGAATGATGCCTCCATGCGACGTATACCAAAGGTATCACCTGGTTCCTCAGAACCTTCTTTCGTCGATCCAGAATCTCCACTGGCTGCTCTGGATAGCTGAGAGAAGGCCCAACCTCTATCTCTGAATGATCGAGCACATGGCTAGGGTCAGCCACGTACCGTCTCAACTGTGATACATAGAATACGTTGTGGACCCCCACTAGCACAGGCGGCAAGTCTAGCCTGTATGCAACGTCATCGACTCTTCCGCTGATAACGAAAGGGCCGATGAAGCGCGAGCTAAGCTTTCCACCTCCACCAAAACGTATCGTACCACGAGTCGGAGATATCCTCAAGAAAACCTGGTCTCCGATCTAATCACAAGCAAGGTCTCAATTAATTATAATAAACAAATATGATCAAAAATCACAAACAAACAAACCTAAATCTAATCCTACTCTAATCTGTACCTCAAACTCCAACGACCTCCGGTGGCTATCGGCCCAGTGCCGATGTCTGTCCTGCGCCACGCGAAGTTTGTCCCTGATGAGCTTCACCTTCTCGGCTGCATCAACAACCATCTCTGGCCCCAGTAAAGCTCGCTCACCAACATCATCCCAAGATAAGGGTGTACGACACCTACGTCCTTACAGAGCCTCGAAAGGTGACATCTCAATGCTGGCCTGGAAACTATTGTTGTAAGCAAACTCCACCAAATGAAGATGATCCTCCCAGGAACCTCCAAAGTCCACGACGCACGTCCGCAGCATATCCTCAAGTGTCTGAATAGTCCGTTCTGACTGTCCGTCCGTCTGGGGGTGGTATGCAGTACTAAACTTGAGCTGGGTGCCCAAGCTAGTCCGCAGACTCCTCCAGAAATGGAAAGTAAAACGGCTATCCCGATCTGAGACGATGCTGACCGGAACCCCGTGAATCCTGACTATCTACCGCATATACATCTCCGCCAACCTCTCTGTAGACGTACCCACCTTGAATGGCAAGAAGTGGGCCAATTTGGTCAACCTGTCAACAATGACCCAAATCACGTCTTTTCTTCCTGGAGTACGCGGCAATCCTGATATAAAGTCCATAGTGATATGCTCCCATTTCCACTCGGGAATGGGCAGCGACTGCAACAATCTACCGGGCCTCTGTCTCTCTGTCTTGACCTGCTGACAGACCAAACACCTAGCCACGAAGTGAGCCACCTCCCGCTTCATCCCTGACCACCAAACATGCTCCCTCAGATCTCGGTACATCTTGTTGGCACCCGGGTGTATAGAGTACTGAGATCTGTGGGCCTCCTGCATAACCTGCTCCCTGAGATCTCCGCTGGGCACACATAATCTGGAACCGTGCCTCAAGGTACCATCCTTTGTAAGAGAAAACTCGCCCTCCAGCAATCCTGTTCGAACCTGCTCTCGGAGACACCGCAGAGCAACATCCTCAAACTGTGCCGACTTGATCCTCTCCACCAAGTCCGACTGAATCTGCATCCCCCATAGATGCATCTCTACCCCGGGCATGATCACCTCAATCCCAAGGCTCTCCAAGTCGGCAAGCAAATGCCAATCCATGGTCAAACACATGGCTGTCGGATACCTACTCAAGGCATCGGCAACCACGTTGGCCTTTCCTGGGTGATACTGAAGTAGGATGTCAAAGTCCTTCATCAACTCTAGCCATCTGCGCTGTCTCATGTTCAACTCCTTCTGAGTGAACACATACTTTAAGCTCTTGTGATCTGTGAAGATCTCCACCCTCTCACCATACAGATAATGCTTCCACAACTTCAGAGAAAATATCACTGCTGCCAGCTCTAGGTCGTGGGTAGGGTAGTTCTTCTCATGGGGACGCAATTACCTGGAAGCATAGGTAATCACCTTCTCATGCTGCTGCAAGACGCAACCCAGCCCCTTCCCTGAAGCATCACTATAAATAGTAAAACCACCTGATCCTGAAGGCAATGTCAGAATCGGAGCTGTCGTAAGCCGCTTCTTCAACTCATCAAAAGCTGCCTGACACTCCTCTGACCAAACGAACTCAGCATCCTTCCGGGTCAACCGAGTCAACGGCTCTGCAACCTAGGAGAAATCCTGCATAAATCTTCGATAATATCCTGCCAGCCCCAGGAAACTCCTAATCTCTGCAACTGAAGTCGACGCTGCCCATGCCTCAACTGCTACAATCTTCTTGGGGTCAACTGAGATACCATCTCCAGTCACCACATGCCCCAAGAAGTCCACCCGGTCCAAGAAGAACTCACACTTGGAGAGCTTCCCGTAAAGCTGCTCCTTCCTGAGAATCTCCAACACTATCCTCAAATGCTCCTCATGCTCATCCTCAGTCTTGGAATATATCAAGATATCGTCAATGAACACTACCAAAAACTGATCCAGATACTGGTGGAACACCTTGTTCATAAGGTTCATAAACACTGCTGGTGCATTGATTAGCCCAAACGGTATAACCAAAAACTCAAACTGCCTGTACCGCGTCCTGAAAGCGGTCTTAGGAATATCCTCCCCCTTCACCTTCACCTGGTGATATTCCGACCTCAGATCAATCTTGGAAAATACTCGAGCTCCGCTCAACTGGTCAAAAAGATCATCGATCTGCGGCAGTGGGTATTTGTTCTTGATCGTGAGGTTGTTGAGTGCTCTATAGTCAATACACATGCGTACTGACCTATCCTTCTTCGGCACGAACAACACTGGTGCACCCCATGGCGACGAACTCGAGCGGATGAAGCCCTTGTCCTGTAGCTCATCCACCTGCTTCTTCAGCTCCACCAGCTCGCTGCTGTTCACCCGATAGACATACTGAGAGATGGGTTCCGCTCCTGGAACCAAGTCTATCGAGAACTCTATGTCTCTGTCTGGTGGCAATCCTGGCAACTCCTCTGGGAAAACATCCATATACTCTGCTATCAAGGGGTGTGGAATCGTCTGCTCCTCGACCGAGACTCCACAGAAGACTCTGCTGCTCTGCTCTGCCTGACGTCTGGAGTACTCGAACTCTGGCTCCCCCGGCGCTCTGATGAAAACTCTACCCCCGCTACAATCAATGCTGGCATGGTGCCTACTCAACCAATCCATGCCTAGTACTATATCGTAGTTCGGCAATGGTATTACGAGCAGGCTCACCTCCAACTCTCGGCCTCCCAAAACTACTCTCCGACCCTTACAAATATCACTCACGAGGATAATGCCACCCTCGGTCGTGATCTTGTAAGTCCTAGGCAACGATTCAGCTATGATACCGTGTCTAATCGCAAAAGATACTGATATGAAGCTATACGAAGCACCGGAATCGAATAATACAAAAGCTAGACTGGAGTCGAGAAGAATCGAACCTGCAATCAGCTCTCCGATGGCCTTCGCATCCTCTGCTGCCATGGCGAATCCTCGTCCCTGCTGGCCTCCCCTGGCCTGCTGCTGGTGCTGGACGAACCTCTGTTGTTGCGTCGGCAGGGCTGGTCTCCTCTGCTGGCCTGCTGGAGCTCTGACTGCTGGTCCCTGGGCTGCTCGTCCCATACGGCACTTCTTCATCTGGTGGTCAGCTGAACCACACACTAAGTACTGGCCTAGCCTCTTCCGGCACTCATTGGCGACATGCTCGGGCTTCTTACAGTAGGCACAAGTGATAACCTGCCTCTGGCCCTGCTGGTGAACTGGCCTCTGCTGAATCGGCTGCGGCTGGAACTGCCTCATCTGCTGGTGCTGAAAGTGGAGCCTCCGTTGCTGCTGCCCCCAACTGGGTCTCGCCCTCTCTTGAGCCTAAGCTCAAGATCATCCTCTGCTAGCAAGGCTCCTGTCAAGATCTCCTCGAACGTAGCATCCCGGTTGTCCTTGGTCAAGGACTTGACCTCCTTGACTAGACCCTTCAGGAACCTCTGGGCCTTCGCCGTCTCGCTCAAGCCCTCTACAAACCTGCCGAGGCGGCCAAACTCCCCGGCGTACTCCTCTACTGAAAGACTCCCCTAGACTAGGCTCTCGAACTGCGACTCCAAGGCTCTGAGTGCTGAATCTGGGAAGAACTTCTTCTTGAAGAAGCCTCTGAACTGCTCCCAAGTCTGCCCAGGTACCCCCACCCTGGGGTCTGACTGATACCAGGTGCAAGCAAGATCTCGCATCCGGCTAGCTGCGGCCTCGATCTGAAGATCTGCTGGTATCCTGGCCAAGCGGAAGATCTCCTCTATATGCTCGATCCACTCATCGGCATATAGGATCCCCTCTGTCCCCAGAAAGTCTCTGGGGCTCATCTTCTGAAACTGCTCGATCCCCGGTGTCCTCGGCTGCTGAACCACTGGTCGAGCTGCGACAGTCGTAAGGGCCAGCTCCATGCTCCTGTCCTGTCGAGCCTGCTGCCGGTCCATGAACTGCTAGAAGTACGCGAACATCTGCGCTGCGTCCACGTGTCCTATAGGCGGCGGCTGCTGGAAAGGATCCTCTGGGATGTCCGAGTCCTGCCTCCTATCCGGTGGAAGCATACCCCTACTACTACTGTCGAGGTCTCAATACGAGCAGAGGTGGCAGGAGCTGCAGTCCCCTGGCCTCGCTGTACTGGCTGGGAGGTAGCAGTCCCCTCCATAGCATCCCCATGAATGGTACGCTGCGATCGAATCTCTACCATCCTGAAGATAGACAAACAAGAGTATCAATTTCTGAGAAAGAAGCGAAATAACAAAGGCGGACAGTTAAAAATTCAAAGGATCAACTTACAATAAGGATTTAGATGGCAATAAAAGAATTTTTCCTAAAGTGATTGAGTACCTTAAAATTAATGTCCTATATCCTACTGCAGGCTGTAGTGATACTCTAATTCGAATACCACTACACTTCTAGTCTCGACCTGTATGGGCCACCACTAAAAATGTGTCACGACCTGCACCCTAGAGTAAGGACACGAGATGTGGGTACGTCCAGCCTGCGCCGCAGTGTCGACGGTAGAACGCTGTCCTAGGTCAACATACATCTAACAAAACATATCTAAACAGTTTATACTCCCCGAATGGGGGTGACATAGCAGTAATAAAACTCAATCACAACTAAGGAAGAGATAGCACGATATGAAATAGAACTCAAGAAAACAAATAGATGATAAAGTAGTCTAAGATAATCCCAGCAAATATCCAGAAGTACATGGTCTCAGATACAGAAATAAAAGAATATATACAACTCATAACTCAGAATAAAGTCTAGCTAAACATGTCTCAAGACTACATAAAATAAGATAAGCCTAACTAATCTAGTCTAGGCAATGTGGGTGATGTCCTCAGCTAGAGCTGGGTCCTCCTGAGGGTCCAGCTCGCAGGTGTTATCTAAGGCTGCCCCGTAGAAAGTATCCAGACAGGCCTCCTCCTCGTTCTCTGTAATATTTTTAACAGGTCCAGTTAGGACAGGAGCGAGTACAGTACATCTCAACAGTTCATAGCAGGTTAGAAAATATAATCATGCAGTAAAGTAAGATACAAGTACTGAAAGAAGTGCAGTACGTAAACAGAGAGAGAAAGCTGTAATAGAAATATCTACTATAAATAGAGAACTAACATGTGGCTAGTGAGTCAGAGTACAACATGGACATGTAAATGGCATGGGATGATTCTGATGCTACACTATGGAATGATTTTGATGCTACACTACTGGTGTATTATTCACATGTCCACTTCTACTCCCCCGTACCCCCAATCAATACACAAGGATCCAATCAGGTTATGTTATGATTCCATACAAAGGCCCCCGAAGGGTGGTACATGGAAGTCCCATAAATAGGGATTCTAGGAAACCCAATGTATGGGATAAGGATTCAAGGAAGACTCTGTGATCATAAGAGTATATGTCACAAGTGATCAGTGAACCAACGAAGCATAGTGATACGCCATGTAAGTGAAACGTACAGAACATGTAGTACCCGATGCTCCCTAAGGATAACATCTCAAGAAAGGATCCATATAGTACCAATCCGTGTGACCAACGTGATAGTACAAGTAAAGTAATTTAATGCAGGAAATAATTCTAAGCAAGATATGAAATGATCAGAGAATGTACTCGCCTGGTATCTGAGTGTCCAATATAAAAGTACTGTCCGAGGAGTGGTGTCTGGCTCCTAATCAGAACAACACAAGTCACAACAAGTCCAAAATGGTAAAATGAAGTCCTACTATACATTCTACATGATTCTAGGTCAATCTAGGCCAAAGTCAACTCTTGGTCAACTCTGGTCAACCCTAGAAGTCAAACTAGGTCAACTATAGTCAAACTAGGTCTAACCAAGTCTAAACTAGGCTATCAAGTCTAAACTAGTCTATACTAGGTCTAATAAAGCTGTACAAGCCCAACCTAGGCTCACCAAGCTATACCACATTACTTAGGCCTATTCTTAACACATGTACATATATTACCTATGTATAATAAATACACAAGTTGTATATATATGTGACATATATATATACTTGTATAACTCATACATCCTATGTAGGTATCTAGACTAGATACCCAAAAATACACAACTATCATATGTATATAAATACTCACATTACCTATATATATATAGGTAAACATTACATATATTATATATGTATACATACTAGATACATAAACCTACATATATGAAGACTAGGAAATATAGAGAGAATGTGTGTGTGTGTGTGTGTGTGTGTATGGAAAGACAAGTGGACTGGTGTTACGGTTATGTGTGTGAGTGTATGAAGTTAGACATGTGTGTGGAGAGAACTAGTGTGTGTAGGGAAAAACTGTAAAAGTGTGTGAGCTGTGAGTGTAATGTAAGTGGGAGGGAGAGTGGACTGTGAGGAAAACTGTGTGTAGCAGTGTAGGAAATATAGAGTTCAACTTATAGGAAAGAAACACAATATTACATAACACCCAATACAATCTCAGGTTCAGCCATAACTAATCAGTCTATATTCCTAAACATTCCCAGATTAATACAATATTGAAATAAAAAATAGTTGACAGTTTTCATGAAATAATGGCTAAAACATGATCATCTAAACTTAGTTTAAAGGGAAAGAAATCATCTCACAAACTCAGGAGAAGACAGTGATTATACCAAGTAATTCGACAGTGGAGGCTAACATGTAATTAAGTTCCAGATTTCTCATGTATCTAACCATTCAGTTCAGATTTCAGGAGAAGGAAAAAGGAAATCAATCACTGATACCTACTCTAATCTCAGGTTCATAAACAACCCAGGTTTCAGGCTTTGTGTAGACTCAGTGTCCAACATCCCACAGGTTCGATTCTTTTCTCATGTAGCCAATATAACTATTACAAAACAAAGTATCCCCTCAACCTAGCATCACCTACTGATCAGTAAAGGAATCAGCTATTACTGAGTATAACTCATAAAGGGGAATAGAATGAAGGACAGTGGTATCCTTCACTGATACTATAGTGTATCAGTCCAACACCCTATCCCTTGAAATTAATTCCCCAACATAAATCTTAACATAAAATGCATCCATCATGTCATAAATTGTTCATACATTAACCTATAGTTAGTTTACATGATATTAATCATTAAACGAAATTCAACAGGAAATAAAAACAGTGAAACAATCACTGATATATGACAGTATCACAACAATTGGGGAATTTCCATTCGACTATGAAATATCATTCAATAATCTATAAAAAGGGTTGGTAAATAATAATTAGTGTGTGCAAGTGTCATACCCTCAAATTCGTGTCCAGAAACCAGACACAAATGTGTCCAATAGTCAAGAACCCATCACAGCCCAAACTGGACTGACAGACCCAGTCCAGTCGACCATGGACATCGAGAGAACTCTCTCGATACCAAACAAAACCCGATAAAACTTGGGGAATGTCTTGACAGACATTGCCCCTAGGTCTCCATTGAATTTCGTGTCCAAAGACCCCGTGTCGTGTCCTGTGGAACCCCCGAGTAGCAGGGGACAGGACCCGAGCACGCGCGCGTGTCAACAGCGCGTGTCCACGCGTCGAATCTGACACAAACAGACACTAATATCACCTCAATCAAGAAGAATCCCATAAACGACATATAAACAA
Organism: Iris pallida; assembly: GCA_029216955.1. Taxonomy (NCBI): domain Eukaryota; kingdom Viridiplantae; phylum Streptophyta; class Magnoliopsida; order Asparagales; family Iridaceae; genus Iris; species Iris pallida. The sequence goes on from JANAVB010010792.1 coordinate 9,760,659, forward strand.
ACATTTCCATTCAAAAACATTGCACAAATGAAATCGAAATGTCCTTTGAGGCATTTCGACAAACACCTAGGGATAGCCTCTGATACGTGTCCAAACGGACACGAAACTTATGAAACCCGACACGAAACCAATGCAGACACTTAGAGGACTCCTTGGGCTTCCTAAATATGTAAAGAAATCAGAATTTTATGGAGAAATGGAGAAGTTACCTATTCTTGAACTTTCTATAAAAATCCCCTTTCTAGAGCTCTTCTCCTTGGTGTCCCAATCCAATCAAATCACCACAAACTGAACTGAAACTTCAAAATCAGCAAGAATAGGTATATTAGAACCCTATAGAAGAGATTTGAATGAAAGGAAATGGAATGGGAATCTAGGGATTAAAAGAAGTAGGAACAAACCTTTCCTTAAACTTGAGCTTTCCTAAGAAAGAGGCAACCCTAAAATTAGGAGTGTATTTATAGGGTGATGATCCCAATGATGATAGGGTGGCCGGCCACAATGTCTAGGGATTAGGGTTTGAAAATTGTCTTGGGCTTTGGGCCAACCTACAAGGCTATGGTTTGAATTGATTTAATAAAGGTTCTAAATCATAAGCCATGACTTATAACTTTCTAATTTCTATTGCTAATTAGAGTCTAATGACCAAACCAAGGATTAGGCTAGGTTAGACTAGAGTCATATATCCTAACCAAGCCCATACTAACTAGGGTTAGCTTCTAGGTTGGTCCACAAGGGTCAACACTAGTCAAAGTCAACATAGTCCAAATAATTCCAAAATAATTCCTAAAAATCCCATAAATTCAAATAAATTCTAATAAATTTAAATTATCCTAAAAATATCAAAAATACCCTCACACTAGGAATGTGGTAGTGACATATATGCTACTTTTAACAGTTAAAACGTGAGCATTTGCTAAAATATCTCATAATATAACTAGATGTAACAGACATTTGAGTATTATTTTTATCAAAATTGATGTATGGCTAGCTTAGTATAGTGCCCCGTCCTGCTCAGTCAATCGGAGGAATCGAAATGCAGACGGCGTTCGGACTTAACCATACAACGGCTACTCGGAGACATCGCTCGGTCGAGACGACCGCTCGCTCAGGTGGTGTAGTTTCGGTGAACTTACCTCATCTTAGCCTTCACATAATAAATTGCATGTTTTCAACTTGCACAAGTAGGCTTAATAGTAAAAGAGATGAATCCACATAGCTAAAGGGAGTAATCCCGACGGGTCGAATTGAGATAGAATATGGAAAGGTCCAACGGTCGGCTTAGAGTTGGTGCACGGCGTGCTTTGAAAATGACACTTGATCTTTCATTCCGTGGCTTGGGAGAAGGAAAGTTGGTCGAGTAGGCGAAGTTATGAACGTAGCCTAAGTCATAGGCGTCGTCCGCGTAAATGCTCGATAAAGCATGCACGCTTCAATGATGCAAGGCTTGGCATAGCCTTTGCTCGTCCCTTGAGTTAAGTTGTAGGCTTGGTAAAGTTAGGCAAAGTGATGGCGGTCGAACTAAGTCATTCCAAGTACGGTCCTATGAGTTCTGCGGCTGAGTATAACCACGAAATCCTACGGTTTCAAAGCTAGTCGTATGGAGTATGAGTTGGGCGATAGTGTCGCGTAGAGCACGATGGGCCTAAGGCACGATGCACGAACTTAGTGTTTAAGGCATGAACTACGGTTGATTTAATGAGTTTTTGGAGAAAGGACTATCGAATAGGCATTGAGTTGAATAAAATGATATGGTAACATGGAAAGAATGCTCGCGACCGTAGGTCGTCAAGGGGTCCTTGATGGGTCTCAAGGATAGAAGACTTGATCTTGGTTTTGGAAAGAGATGATAACACTGAGAGTACAATGACTGTGTGAGACATCAGTTTGAGTGAAGGGTCTTGCATGGTCATTGGACAACTTGTCGACAAGGTAGAGTTTTCCCGTAACGGCAACCTAGGGCCGTGGGACCGTTTCGGCCAAGAAAGGAAACACGGTGATAGCTGTGCTGACTCGATAGCACCGGGTTAGTCGGGGACTTCCAGGGGGCTAGCTACCTTGCACTGGAAGGGTCCCGGCCAATCGCAAGCTATGTGTCCATAATAGCTTGTCATGCTAGTGACCTCATATAGATGAGTCGGCACGGGCGGCAATCCGCGAGTGTGCCTTTGGATTGAGTCGAGTATTGAGTACACTATATCAAAGAGTCGAGTTGAATGCGTGTGTATAGTTTGAAGATAATATTTGGGCTAAGATTTGGCTGCAACGAAGACACCGTGCTTCGGTACGAGATGTGGCGTCGAGTCCTATGTTGTCGGCATATAAGTTGCATATTTATGGTTTGAGCTGTCATGAGTTTAAGTTAGGAGATGCCGCAAGGCAAACTTGGTCGAGTGACACTTAGTTCACAAAGTTGGATGGGTCAGTTTCATCAAGGGCCGCGAGGCGGCGATATGATCGAGTCTCATTGAGTTGCGAGACACGGCCTCAACAAGGGTTTGTAGCACGATCACACGGAAATGGAGCCTCATCGCGTAGTTGTCTCTGATTTTAAGCCGTAAGGCAAACACGACTCGATTGGTTAACGTTGTTGGCACGAGAAGGGTCTTGAGGCAAGGTATGAGTTAACGTTATCGTTGTAAGCACGAGATGGTCTAGAGACACCGAATAGGCCAAGGCGTCGGTCCTAAAACTGATCCTAAGGAAAGAGTAGAAAGACAATCATAAAGGGGACTAAGTTGCACAAAAGTAAATCAAACGTGTCGGGTTTGTATGGGTGGGCGAGGAGCTCATTCCACCAGTACAGTTGAGTACTGACACCCGCATAGTTTATATGTGCAGGCACAGGTAGAAGCTCGTGGCGCGGAGCTCGCTTGGATGCGTCGAGGCACGGAGTTCCTTGGCGGTTCGAAGTGCACAGCCACATTGAGTAAAGACTTATATGGGACATAATGTATGGATGTCGCTTTCCGAAGCTTTCACTGGCTTAAGACTTGTAACTGAGAGATGAGAGAGAGCTGAGTGATTTGTAATGTGAGATGAGTGATATTGAGTGAGCTTGAGAGACTTGTAATCTTGGCCTTTCGCCCCCAATGTAACCGTTATTTCAATATCAATAAAGAGCTTCTTTGTATAACTTGTGTTTTGTTCTAAATTTCGCTGCTATTATTCAATGTCTCTGCTTGGGACTTCTGTGCGACGACTCCGTCGCAGCCGCTGAAATCGGCCGTTATGGAACCCGCCTTGCACGAGCGCAATCTAGGCTCGTGCGGCATCATGCCTTAGCGAGGACGATCGCTCCTACGGGAGCGGGGCGTGACACTTAGTACTAGCTCACTACTAGCAAATGCTGATGTAGTGGAGAGAGATAACCAAGTTTACATATTTAGCTGGTTAACATTAGCATTAATATTAAAATTAACATTAATATTAGAATTAACATTAATATTAACTTTAACATTAATATTAAAATTAATGTTAACATTAAATTAAAATTAACATTAACATTAAAATTAATACTAAAATTAATATTAACTTCAAATTAACATGAATATTAATATTAATATTAACATTAACATTAATTAGCATTAATATTAATTTTAACATTAACAATAAAATTAATATTAATATTAAATTAAAATTAGCATTAGCATTAACATTAGCAATAATTTTATTGGGTAATTAATTTTTTGGATTAAAACATGAAATTTTTGGGAGCCAATTAACATAAGAGAAATGTTTAAAGAATATTTTCCAAAAGTTGTTGACCAGCTAAACCTGTAAACTTGGTTACCTCTCTCCGCCACATCAGCATTTGCTAGTAGTGAGCTAGTACTAAGCTATCCATACAGCAAGATTGTTATTTTATTGACATCATTTATCATGTTTAGATAATGGTAATGTAATTAATGATGATGTGCTAAAGTCCCAAAGGTAAAGGCAATAGATTTCATATTATCATACGATGACTTGGATGATATATACACGCCATAAGATTTGCTCTAAACATATGTTCATGATCATATGTCATCAAAAGAGACATTGGTGGAACCAGATAGGTTATAATGCTATGCATCTAGCTCATTGGTGTAGGTACCACCATAGCTAGGTTACATGTGCTCAATAGTTGAATGAATTCACTAAACGACCATGAACTAATGGATTAAGTATGCTAATGTCAAAAGAGATATCCTTCATATTGGAGGTACAATGGTCTTCAAACCTGAGACTTACAATATTTTATGAGTGTGCACCGACACTTTGACCATGTACTTTTAATGAACCGAAGGGTTAGGACGGTCATAATTGGGTGTGGTGAATCACCCATGAAGATAGTATATGACCAATAAGGAATATGTCACTCCTAGCATATTATGAGGAGAGTAACGTCCTACGTAGTTCGATGTGTTATAATCGAGAGATCCTTGCGCAAGGTGGTGTGCGAATAGAGAAATTCTACTTGGTGCACATGAGTGTTGAATAGACAAGATCTAGGCATACAATTACTATAACAAATACGACTTTACATATTATTCGTGTCATAAATCTAGTCGGAACGTAGTATGACAGAAAGATGAATTACATGGTAATTATACATAGATAGGTGCTTGAGTGGTGTCGCTAAACACTCACAACATATGGTGGGCCATGATGCGTTGTTACTTGTTGGTCTCTGTTCGAAGAGGTTGTCACGACCCGCACCCAGTAAAAGGGCACGAGATCGTGGGTACGTCCAGCCTACGCCGCAATATTGGTAGTAGAACGCTTTCCTAGGTCTCAACAACATCTAACAATAAATAAATGAACCTGTCTAATATAGATACACTCTCTCTAAATAGAGGACAATCTCAGAAGGATACAACTCAATCATAAAATAACTAAAATGGATATCAGCACGAAATGAAATAGATAGAAGGATCACAAGTTTAATACAAGACCATGATTTTAGGAGTTTAAGTGTTAACAATCACCACAACATAATACAACTCAAATATATAACAAAACTAAAAGATACAATCCAACAGTCCTAGCAGTCTACTCCTAATCTCTACTGTCTCCTTTAGGCTAGCTGGAATCCTCCAAGTTTTTTGTAAAATTTTCAACGTTATCCAGTTAGGATGGGAACGAGCACATATCTCTGAAAGCAGTTCTAAAATATGGTAGAAAATATAGAGCTAACAGTAGAATAAAATACATGACATGCTGTAAAGAAGTACAAGAAGTAAGAAGTACAGATAATACTGAGTACATGAATTTAGTAGAGAAAATGTAACTGTAACATATATAAGTGTTTTAGAGCACAAGACGGTTATGTGATTGGCTTAGGTTTGCAAATGGTTATTCTATGGTAACTCCATTATACGTGATGGTATAATAGACATGCACATTTTTACACTAGAGGGATGTAATCACATAACCACTTCTACTCTCCCCTACCCCAATCAATACACAAAGATCTGGTCAAGTTACGTTACGTACATGATTGTTAGTTATACATGAAGCACATGTGAGTATATGAGAGTATAGGAGAGCACATATGTGTACATGATGCACATGATGAAGTACATGAACATAAAATAGTCGATGCACCCGATGAGGGGATAACATCTCATGAAAAGATCCATATAGTACCAATCCGTGTTAACAACGTGTCAGCATCAAGTAAAGTAGTCTAAATCAGGCAATATAGATGCTATCATGAATGAAAACTAACATCGAATGTGTAACACCCAGTTTTCTAGATGAGGGTAATTTTGAAATTTTGTAATTATAATAATTATTTATTGATATTTATTTCACATTATGATTTTTGGTAATTTTTAATTATTTTTTAAACTATTTAAAAACTGCTCTAAGTCATGTGATTTTGATGTGCTGCTAGTGAAACCCTAGAGACTGCATGACCTAGAGCCTAACCATGTCATTAGGATGATTTAATTATCATTTTAGCTTGAGGGTATTTTTGTCATTTAGTGAAGTTTGAATTTATTTTTAATTTATTGAATTGGTGATTCCTAGTTTGGACTTTGGCTTATAGAGACTTGCAGACTAGTCTAGAAGCTAACCCTAGCCATGGTGACCCTAGTCTAACTTAGGTTAATCTACTTTTAGTCATTAGAAACTAATTTTGGAATAGGAGGATTAGTTTAAGTGAAATCATTTCATGATTTATGGTTTAATGAAATGACTTGTGATTTAATGACTTAATGACTTGTGACTTGGCCCATGGCCCATAACTTGAACCCTAACCCTAATTTTAGCCATAAGTGACCAGCCACTAGGGCTCCCCTCCCTATAAATACTCTCCTCATTTAGTTCTTGCCTCCTTTGTGTCATCCCAACACTTAGAGAAAGGAAAGGTAAATCCCCATTCTCCTAAATTCCTATTTTATTCATTTAATCTCCTTTTTTATCCTAGTCTTTTGCATTAGGTTCTAATTGAAGTTTATGGACTGTTGGTGGAGAGCTATTTTAGTTTGGGATCAATTTGGAGCATTTGGCCATCAAGAAGAACACCCCCCCCATTTGAAGCTTTTTCTTGCAATTTGCACTTATAGGTAAAACCCTACAAATTGTATTTTTATTCTGATTTCTTTGCATATTAGGCTAGGTTTAGGTGTCCCCTAGCTGTCCCTCAAGTTTGGTAGAATTTTGTGTCCGTTTGGTGTCCGATAATACCCTGCCAGCCCCAGAAAACTCCTGATCTCTGCCACTGAAGTCGGCGCTGGCCATGCCTCAACTGCTACGATCTTCTTGGGGTCAACTGAGATACCATCTTCAGTCACCACATGCCCCAAAAAGTCCACCCGGTCCAAGAAGAACTCACACTTGGAGAGCTTTCCATAAAGCTGCTCCCTCATGAGAGTCTCCAGCACTATCCTCAAATGCTCCTCGTGCTCCTCCTCAGTCTTGGAATATACCAAGATGTCGTCAATGAACACCACCACGAACTGATCCAGGTACTGGTGGAACACCTTGTTCATTAGGTTCATAAACACTGCTGGTGCATTGGTTAGCCCAAACGGCATAACCAAAAACTCAAACTGTCCGTACCGCGTCCTGAAAGCGGTCTTGGGAATATCCTCCCTCTTCACCTTCACCTGGTGATATTTCGACCTCAGATCAATCTTGGAAAATACCCGAGCTCCGCTCAACTGGTCAAAAAGATCGTCGATCCGCGGCAGTGGATATTTCTTCTTGATCGTGAGGTTGTTGAGTGCCCTATAGTCAATACACATCCGTACTGACCCATCCTTCTTCGGCACAAACAATACTGGTGCACCCCATGGAGACGAACTCGAACGGATGAAGCCCTTGTCCTGTAGCTCATCCACTTGCTTCTTCAGCTCCACCAACTCACTGTTGTTCACCCGATAGGCATGCTGAGAGATGGATTCCGCTCCTGGAACCAAGTCTATCGAGAACTCAATGTCTCTGTCTGGTGGCAATCTAGGCAACTCCTCTGGAAAAACATCCATATACTCTGCTATCAAGGGGTGTGGAATCGTCTGCTCCTCAACCGAGACTCCGCATAAAACTCCGCTGCTCTGCTCCGTCTGACGTCTGGAGTACTCGAACTCTGGCTTCCCCGGCGCACTGAAGAGAACTCTACTCCCTCTGCAATCAATGCTGGCGTGGTGCCTGCTCAACCAGTCCATACCGAGTACTACATCGTAGTTCGGCAATGGCATTACGAGCAGGCTCACCTCCAACTCACGGCCTCCTAAAACAACACTCCGACCCTTACAAACATCACGTACGAGGATAATGCCACCCCCGATCGTGATCTTGTAAGTCCTAGGCAACGGTTCAGCTATGATACCGAGTCTAATCGCAAAAGATACAGATATGAAGCTACGCGAAGCACCGGAATCAAATAATGCAAAGGCTGGTCTGGAGTCGAGAAGGATCGAACCTTCGATCAGCTCTCCTATCACCTCTGCATCCTCAGCCGCCATGGCGAAGGCCCGTCCCTGCTGTCCTCCTCTAGCCTGCTGCTAGTGTTGGACGAACCTCTGCTGCTGTGTCGGCAGGGCTGGTCCCCTCTGCTGGCCTACTGGAGCTCTGGCTCCTCCTTCCTGAGCTGCTCATGCTACAAGATACTTCCTCATCTGATGGTCTCCTGAACCACATACCAGGCACTTACCCAGTCTCTTCCTACACTCGTTCCACCCGTGCCCTGGCTTCTTGCAATAAGCACAGGTGGTAGCCTGCTGCCTCGGTGCCTGCTGCTGTACCTTCTGCTGCTGATGCTGTACTGGCTGATGCCTCGGCTGCTGAAACTGCTGCGTCTGGACCCTCTGCTGCTGGTGGTGCTGCTGGTACTACTGCTGAAAGTACGGCCTCTTGGCCGGTCCTCCGCTACTGTTGCCTTCCTGGAAGTCTCGTCCCCTTTTGAGCCTAAGCTCAAGATCATGCTCTGCAGCTAAAGTGTCCACAAGGATCTCCTCAAAGGTAGCACTGCGGGCGTTCTTGGTCTAGGACTTGACCTCCTTTACCAAGCCCTTCTGGAACCTTCGGGCCTTTGTCGCCTCTGACAAGCCCTTTATGAATCTGCTCAGGTGGCAGAACTCTCCTGCGTACTCCTCCACAGACTGGCTCCCCTGGACTAGGGCCTCGAACTGAGTCTCGAGGGCTCCCAGCGCTGCGTCCGGGAAGAACTTCTTCTTGAACAGCTTCTTGAATGCTGCCCAAGTCTGTCCTGCTATACCAACCCTCGGGTCGGTCTGGTACCATGTACGGGCCAGATCCTGCATCATGCTGGCCGCTGCCTCAATCTGGAGCCTCGTCGGGATCTCAGCCAACCTGAATATCTCCTCCATGTGCTCAATCCACTCGTCGGCATACAAGATCTCCTCTGTCCCTCGGAAGTCTCTCGGGTACATCTTTTAGAAATCTTGGATGCCCTTCTCTCGCGACTGGTGCGGCTACGGGGCTGCCGCTGGCTGAGCTACAACTCTCTCTACTGCGGTCACTGCCAGCTCAATGCCTCGTGTGAGCTCTGCTGTGTGCCTCTGCTGCTGGGTCTGCTGACCCTCTATGTACTGCCAGAAGAAAGTTAACAGCTGAACGGTGTCAACTGTCCCCGCAGGTGGCTGCTGCTGCTGAAGCACATCTGAAATTACCGGACTCGGCTCATGCCTCACAGGTGGTGGGGCTCCTCCAAAAATAGCTGAAACGCCTACCCCAGCTGGCATGACTGGGGCTGCGGTACCAGGGGCTGGCTGCTGAGTATGAGAGGTGGCAGACCTCTCATCGGCGTTCCCCTGGCCCTGGCGATGCGATCTCGTCTCAACCATCCTGGAGACACAGATCAAAAAGAAACAATTTCTGAGAATGGGTCAAATATCAAAGGAGGACAGTTTAAATTCAAAGGAAGACAATAAGCAGCAAAATTAGATATACGGAATCTGATAAAGGGTTTGTCCTAATGTGATTGAGTATCTTCAAGAAATTTTCTAATTCTACTGCAGGCTGCAGTGATATTCTAGTTCGAATACTACTACATTTCTAATCTAGACCTGCATGGGCCACCACTAAAAACGTGTCACGACCCGCACCCTAGAGTAAGGGCACGAGACGTGGGTACGTCCAGCCTACGCCGCAGTGTCGATGGTAGAACGCTGTCCTAGGTCACAACATCTACAATATAATACTAAACAGTTTATACTCCCCGAATGGGGGTGACATGGCAGAAAGTAAACTCAATCACAACTAAGGCAGAAGATAAGATAGAAGGATAGATAGATAAATACTGCTGAAATAAAAGGAAATCTCCAAGTACAAACAGAGAGTCTAGTGTCTAAGATAAATACATATCCCAAAATTGAATATATACAAACATCCAGAGAGTAATATAAATGAAAAGCATCCTAGTCTAGTGGTGTGTCATCCACTGCTAGTGGGACCTGCTGCTCGTCCAGGTCCAACATCTCATCTAAGGTAGCACCGTAAAAGGTATTCACACCGGCCTCCTCCTCGTCCTCTGTAATATTTTCAACAGGTCTAGTCAGGACAGGAGCGAGTACAATACATCTCAAGAGTTCATAGCAGGTTAAAAAATATAATAATGCAGTAAAGTAAGATACAAGAACTGAAAGAAAGTACAGGATGTAAACAGAGAAAGCTGTAATGGAAATATATACTGTAAATAGAGAACTATCAGTGGCTAGTGAGTCAGAGTACAATATAAACATGTGAATGGCATAGGAGATTCTGATGAGACACTAAGGAGGTGATCAGGTGAGATACTACTTGGATATTATTTACATGTCTACTTCTACTCTCCTGTACCCCCAATCAATACACAAGGATCCAACCAGGTTATGTTATGATTCCATGCAAAGGCCCACAAGGGGTGATACATGGATGCCCATAAATGGGTGATCTGGGAATGCCCATAAATGGGATGATTCAAAGAAGTCTCTGTGATCATGAGAGTACATGTCACAAGTGATCAATGAACCATGAAGCATAGTGATACGCCATGTAAGTGAAACGCACAGAACATGTAGTATACGATGCTCCCTGAGGGGATAACATCTCAAGAAGGGATCCATATAGTACTAATCCGTGTGACCAACGTGACAGTATCAAGTAAAGTAATTTAAAGCAAGAAGATAATTCTAAGCAGGATATAAAATGATCAAAGAATGTACTCGCCTGGTATCTGAGTGTCCAACTGAAATGTACTGTCCGAGGAGTGGTGTCTGGCTCCTATTTAGAACAGCACTAGTCATAACAAGTCTAAAATGATAAGATGAAGCACTACAATGCATTATACATAAATTTAGGTCAATCTAGGCCAAAGTCAACTCTTGGTCAACTCTGGTCAACCCTAGAAGTCAAACTAGGTCAACTATGGTCAAACTAGGTCTAACAAGCCTACATTGGTCAATACACTACTATACTAGACTATACTATTCTATCTAGGTCTACCAAGCTATACAAGCCTAGACCAAGCCATCACACACATTACCTAGGCCTATACATGGAATCACATAATACATATATATGTATACATATAGGTTATCTATATGTATACCACGCATACATAAATTATATAAATCATAGTACACACACATACATATATTGATATTCACATATTATATATACATTACATCATATTTGTATATACATGTATATACCTTGGACTAAAGAGAGTAGGGCACAAGTGTGTGTGTGTATGTGTATCAATGATGAACCTTTGTGTGTATTTGTGTTACCAGTCATAGGGAATGAGTGTGTAGGTTGGAACCTATGTGTGTTAGGCATGAGGGAAAACCTGTGTGTGACAGAAATTGAGTGTGTGTGTGTGTGAGTTATGTGTGAACATATAATGGTGTGTGAAGAGTGTTTCAGTTCAGAAAATATAGAAGGGAATCCCATTTCAGTTTTTAGTAAAATGAAAGTAACCCAAATGACAGTGTCAATGAGAGCTCCTGACAGTTCTCAGGAACTGAAATTCAGATGTGAGAGTGAATGCCAAGGGCAACTCTCAATCTCAGATTTTGTGTGTGAGGCAAAGTGTCAGTGTATTCTCAGGTTTTTAGAATATCACAGATTTTAACATAATCTTAGTGAGAAAAGAAAATGAAATCAATCCAGTGTTTTCTCAGGTTTAGCATATTCAGACTTTGTAAAACAGTCCAGACATTCCCTTCTATTTCGATTTCAAAACACAACCAAAATCCTCCCAAATTTGCACACAGGTAGATAACTTATAGGAGTATAGTATTAGGATATAAAACTTGCAATTAACAGCATTTAATCTAACTAAAATGATTGCTAAAAACCAAATTAAAAACTAGAAAAACTGAGAATAGACATGTATCAGGAATTTTAGGGTAATGAGAAATTGATGTATAAAAACTTGTTAAAAAGTAAAACAAAATAGTTGGTAATGATAAACAATAATTTGTTTGTGTCCCAGAGAGTGTCTCGTGTCCACCACAATGTGACACGACGTGTCCACATACAAACAAACACAAATCGGGCACACAGACACTGCACAGTGCACTGTCTCGTGTACAAGTGCACGCGTGTCGTGCACTCGACACGACACGAATGGGGTCGTGTCCTTGTGCAGGGTGGTTCGCCTAGTGTCCAGCTAGGTGTGTGTCACCCTGTATTAGGTCCTAGTGTGTCGTGTCCTGACTTAACAAGCCGTGTCAGTGGCCTAAAACAGATTGTGTGCGTGTCTGTACAAACCCAGTGCACGACGGATTTCTCCCTAACCACTACACAAGATCCAACAAAACTTTGGGAGAATGATGTCAGTGCATGTCCCCTCGTGTCTACCAAATTTCGTATCAAAAGAACCCGTGTCGTGTCCTACAGGGGGCCCGAGTAGCAGGGGAAATGCACAGCCCGCGTGGGCATGTCCACCCGCGTGTGCACGTGTCCCAAAACAGCTCGACACGACACCAAATCGATACCAAACCAACAGGAATATGTAAGCAACACAAAAATACAATTTTCCATTCAAACACTTACATAAAAACAAATTGAAATGCCCTTTGGGGCATTTCATCGAACACCTGCGCACAACACTGATACGTGTCCGATACGGACACGTACAGGACACAAAATTTCACAAACCCTATTTCTACAGGACCAGGACACCTAGGGCTAGGTATTTATGCAAAGAAAACCTAGTTTTAATGGTGGAATAGAAATATACCTATGTGTTTTCTTCAACACAAAAGGCTCCTTCAATGTGGATCCCCAAAAGCCACCCAACTCCTTCAAATTGCTATGAAACTGAGATTAACACATACCAATAGCAAGAAAACACTAATTAGAACCTATTGCAATTTGTTTGGATTAAAAAGGAATTTATTTGGAATTTCTATGAATTAAAGAAGTTGTACATACCTCTCCTTCTAAATGAGACTTTCCTAAAGAGGCTTAACCTAATGGAAGAGGATATTTATAGGGTGGGAATCCCTAGGTTAGGTGTGGTGGCTGGCCACTATGGGTTTGGGTTAGGGTTTGCAAGTGGGTTGGGCTTTGGGCTCCTATGTGTCAAGTTATTGATTAATGGTTCAACCATAAGTCATGGCTTATGACTTAATATTCTAACTTGAGTCAAATGACTAAACCATAGGTCAACTCTAGTCTAACTAGGGTTGCATGACCTAACCAAGTCCAAACTCAACTAGGGTTAGCTCCTAGGTTAGTCTACCAAGGTCATTGCTAGTCAAAGTCAACCTAGTCAACCTTCATTCAAATAATTCCAATATAAATTTTAAAAATTCCCATAAATTCAAATAAATTATAATAAATTCAAATAACCCCAAAAATGACAAAAATACCCTCAAACTAGAAATGTGGTAGTGACAGTGTGGCACGTGCACATGTGTATAATGTTTTACCAACCATTTAAAATATGAATTAACATGGTTTTGATGTTCGATTTCCATTTTCCCATTTCAACTGATACGGGTTTCCTAGAATTTAATTTCTGAAAGTTAATTCACTGTTTAACTGATTTTCCCTGTTTAAATTCCATGTTTGAATCTTATACATATGTAATGGATCATTGCAATGTTGATTATCGATTGGCGTTAGATAATTTAATCAGAATTTAGTTTTGGAAGTGTTGAACTGCTATAATTTCACTGTCAACTGTTATTTCCTGTTTTTAATCCTGATTTTAATTCCCCTTTCTAAAAACTAATTTTGAAGTTTATTTGCCATGACTAAATCCATTTACATTCTATTAGTTCACTGTTAATGGATTCATGTAATGGGGTTTGATGTTATTAGTAAAGGGGTTTCGATTTGGATTGGTATCAATGGTTTGGATAGTTGAACTGTCATTACTTAATGTCTTGATGAATTCTAAGTATCACCCTGATTTCATGTTTCCATTGCTCACTGTCATATGGTATCGCAATAGACACATGTCCACACCCTCACTAAAGTAAACTGTCATTTAAGTTCTCATATTTCTAGATACTAAATCCTGAGATTAGCATCACATACCCTCATGCTCACTCACTGTTAACTGGTAGTTGATTCATGAACTGTTGTATGATCTCAGGATTTTGAGAACCATTTACTAAGAAATCCTAACACTAAAACCTGAGTTGTACACTGTTAACTAATTCCTTGTATCATACACACTCTACACAAACACACACCCTCACTAATTCTAGCTAGCCACTGTCACACTCTAACCCATTCCTATTGACACTCTACACACACTGTTTTCAGATTAACACTACACTATTGACACATGATATACACCCTAACCTAACACCATGCTCTCATGTCTCCACACACATACACATGTTAGAACCAATGATATCCATGTTTCCATTCACCCACACATTACACTCTACTGTTCACATGTACACACACACACACACCTTGACACAAGCACATGTATTCCTCCCTATCACTCTATGTATATATATATATATATATATATATATATATATATACATATATATATATATACATATATATATATATATATATATATATATATATGTATATGTATATGTATATGTATATGTATATGTATAATATATATATATATATATATATATATATATATATATATATATATATATATATATAAATATATATAAATATATATATATATATATATATATATATATATATATATATATATATATATATATATATATATATATATATATATATTGTCACGACCCGCACCCTGAAGAGGGGCACGAGCACGTGGTTACGTCCAGCCTACGCCGCAGTATCGGCGGTAGAACGCTGTAAATAGGGTCTGTAAATACTACGACTAAAACAGATAAAGGTACCTGTACAGTATATACACTCCGAATGGAGGTGACATAGCAATACAGTCTCAATCACATATATCAAACTAAGGTAGATAGCATGGACAGGAAAATACGATAGATGAAACAGGAAATGAGTCCAAGATTCACAAGTCAGAGCTATACACAAACATCCATGGTCTCAGAAAATATATATAATAGATACTACAACTGACAGTGCTAGCTGGCTCGCAGGCCAGGCAAACCTAACTAGTTATACTACTCAGGGTGAGTAAAATCTAGTGGCTCTACCAACAAGCCACGGTCTAAGTCTACTCCGTCAGACTCTACCCCATAGTAGGTCGGGCAATCAGCCTCGGAATCATCTGTAATATGTCAACGGTATCCTGTCAGGAAAATGAGCAAGTACAAACACCAACAGCAGTTCCATATGACTTAACAAATTCTATAAGAGACAGTGTAATGAAATACAAGATAAAATCAACTGGAAATACATATCTTGATGTGAGTACTGAAAAGGACGACGATATGAATGTATATAGGGCGACTTGGGAACTATTCGGAAGCCGAGTTACAACTCCTAAACCAAACAAGGACCGGGGCTGTAACCCTTCTCTCGAACAGAACTTAGTCACCAAGATAATAAATATAAAAGGTGCCTTGAATTATTAGTGTGTCATGTGACCGGCTTGGAAAAAATATGCTCAGGCTTTCCATCCGACCGGCTATGAACCCTGTATACAATAGAACGATAAGGCCAGTCACCATAGAAAGCTATGAACCGTATAGGGTAAGGCTTTACCCGTCGTGAGGCGAGGGTATAGCTATGAACCATATGTACCATAGAACTATGTGGGAATTTGATCACACAACCACTGATAACTCCCCCATCCCCGAATAGTACAATAGATCTGGACATGACACGTTATGACACGGGATTCCATAAGAGGGTAGCAAGTCCCCTTTTGAAATCGGTGTCTATACCAATACACTGAAATAAGACAGAATATGTACCAATATACCATGTAACTCTAGGAATAACATCCCATGTCATGATCCAACATATACTAGTCCGTAAACTGTCGTGACTGGAAATCGAGTACAACACTACAACTGAATCGGATATAGCAGATATCAAGACAATAAAAACTATCAGTAAATGTACTCGCTTGTGGTCCTGAGCTGATAGGGTGAACAGACGCTCAGAGTGATCACAGACCTAAAATAAGATACTATGAGTCAAACAGGACTAAATACTGAAAAAGGA
This sequence comes from Iris pallida, assembly GCA_029216955.1. NCBI lineage: Eukaryota > Viridiplantae > Streptophyta > Magnoliopsida > Asparagales > Iridaceae > Iris > Iris pallida. The sequence goes on from JANAVB010010792.1 coordinate 9,776,706, forward strand.
AGCTAATTCAAGTCATGAATGTAAGTCTAAGTCAAAACTAGGTCAATCTAGGTCAGACTGAGTCACACTAGGTCATACTGGCTCATACTAGGTCATACCAGATCACTGGGAGTCAATCCAAGTCAAACTAGGTCAATCTGGTTCAAGGGTTGACTTACAGTTGACTTTTGGTCAAAAAGTCAACTCTGATCAACTCTGGTCAACACTGAGTCAACCCTGGGTCAACTCTAGGTCAAACGGGGTCAAGGTTGACTTACAGTTGCCTTTCAGTCAACTGGTCAACTCTGGTTTGGTTTCGGTCAATTCTAAGTCAAGTGTTGACTTGAAGTTGACTTTGGGTCAAAAAGTCAACTCTTGGTCAACGGGGGTCAAGACTAGTCTAAACTACCCTCATCTAGTCATTATATACCAAGACAACCTATTTTTAATCCCATCTAGCAATTAGAAACCCAATACCTTACATTATCCAATACCCCTTATATTTACTCTTACAAGGTATTCCCGATACCTTGCCTATTACAAAGGAAACCCTTCTAGATCTCAGGATACTAGCATAGGCTTCTTAGGGTAGCTAGATAATATCCTATCTAGGATTTACCAATCAAAAAATCTAGGGTTCTTGGGCATCTAATCTATCTTATCTTCCATGTTGGTCATCCCAACATTACCTTAAGGTAATCTTGAGATATCAAGATACCACATCTAACATAACCCATTTCTTCTAAACCACACTCACTCTCCCTCACAAACATCATCTATCTAACCCCCATCTAACTTAGAATGCTTCTCCTAAAATAACTCTCAAGAACCAACTCAAACAACTACCACAAACCCCCTAATGTATCTTAATATGACATATAACATAATATGACCAACCTTATTTTCTACCACAATAAACACTACTCCACTAACCATCTAACACACTAATAACACTCTCTAACTTAGGGGTTTCGTAGTACTAAATGTGGTTGACAAGTGGGGTAGGTATTTGGGGCTAAGGTGGTTCAAAAGGGGATGTTTCGGGACCACAAAAACTCCAAAAAACCATCCTGCACTGCTTCTGCTTAGTGCTTATTCCTGCTTACTGCTTATTGCTTACTGCTTATTCCTGCTGCTTTTCTGTTCATTCCCTCACTCTCTAACCATCTATCCACACACACAAATAAATATATATGCACATTCCACTCACAAAAAAAAAATATATATATATATATATATTGACACTCTCATTATAATATATATACATGAAAATATTTTAAGAACTCATTTTAAAATAGACACACCCACAACTTATGTATATATATATAAGACACACATACAAATATATAATCAAGATACCTAATAATATAGTCACACACACAACCATAAGATATATATATATATATATATATATATATATATATATATATATATATATATATATATATATATATATATATATATATATATATATATATATATATATATATATATATGACACACCATTCTAAATATATATATAAAAAGACACACCATTCTAAATATAAAATGAATATGATAAAATATGATACCATAAAGAACACATTAGGAACAACTCTCTAAATATATAAATCTGAGATTAAAATACTAATTAATTATTCCTACATTATATTTATGCATACAAGTGTCCAAAATAGGGATTTTCCCACTATGACACAACCACAACACAAATGACACTCCTATGACCTCCAAATGGACACGAAATGGACACAATTGGAGATACAACCATGGGGGTCATTCCTATGGGTTCAAAATAATCTTATATGCATGTTGGGGTGGATTAGAGGAGAGATTATACCTTCCGGGAGAGAGATTCAAAGGAAAAAGCCATCTGACACGACACCAACACGTAGAGATTTCAAAAGGACACGAACGAGCTCCGAATCCTCCCAAACTTAGCTAGATCCTTCCTTTCATGGAGTAGAGGAGAAATGAAGAAGATTTGGTGGAAGAAGGAGTTGATTTGGAGATGAAATCAATGGGGTTGCTCTCTAGAAATTTGGGGAAGAACATGAGAGAGAAAATGGATGGATAAAATGAAATGGAAGAGATGATGACTCACTCCTTATCCCCCCCATAGGTGGCTGCCCAAAAAGGGTGAGGTGTCCCCATTAGAAAAGTCCAAAATGCCCCTACTTGACCTATTTGATTTAAATTAAGAATGGGTTAAAGGTTGAGGTCAAATTAGTCTAGTTTTAAGTCTCTAATTAAACTAAACATATCCATAAATAATTAGTCTAACTACTAACTAAAATCAATATCATGTGGACTAAAATTAATATTATGTGGGCCAATGCCTAACTAGTGTGTGGGTTCCACTAGAGTCAAAACTACCCCGGATCCCCGTTTCAAGTCGGATTGAGCTGAAATTCGAACCTGACTCAAATAACCCCAAAATAATATTATAAATAAATAAATAATTTTAAAAATATTCTAAAATAAAAAATGACAAAAATACCCCTGTTTCTGGAAACTGGGGGTGACAAATCTATCCACCTTAAAAAATTTCGTCCTCGAAATTAAAACCAAACAATAGTAAAATGTCAAATCACAAGTCATGGCTAAAAATTTAAAATAATTTAAAATCTCAAAAATCAAAGCAGGAATTAAATGACTAAAATTATAAATTTGAAATTACTCTTAAATAGAACTCCAAGTCTATCCACCTTAAAAGAATTCATCCTCAAAAATTAAAACGAAGCAAACACAGAAAATTCATGCAATTTGATAATCGTATGCGTCTGTCCAATAATCATGATACTCAGAATCTCCGTCATGCCAGTGAGCAAGGCTACGATAATCACAGAGTCCTCAACTACGGTACATACCTCTAGAATTATGGTATTTAAAATTTTTGCATTGCCGCTAGCTTGGCAGCAAAAACCTTAAATTCCTACACCCGAGAAATACGTCCATAGTCCGACTATATGTCCTCACTCTGCCTGCTAGCATGACCCTAGAGGATTCTAAATCTCATAATCGAGGCGACCTAGCCCATACGACTTATCTCAGAAGGAAATCACATCACAAGAACAATTTTTATCCAACGATCAAGAACAGATAGAATCAAAGTTCAAGACAGTTTATAAGAAGGCAAATGCGGAAAGGAGATTCGAAAGATTGGAACCTGCTATATGCTCTGCTACTGCCTGAGTGGGCTCAACTGTCATGGCGAAAGCTCGCCCCTGCTGGCCTCCTATAGCCTGCTGCACTCTGTCCTGGCCTGTCTGTCTGGCTGCACGGACCGCACAGTCCTTCACCTGGTAGTCTAGAGCTCCACAGAATAAACAGACTCCCAGCTTCATCCTACAAGCCTCCCAGGTGTGCCCCATCTTCTTGCAGAAGGCACACTGGATGTCTTGCCTCCGGTCCTGTCCCTGGTGCTGCTGGGCACGCGCCGGTGCCTGCTGAAACTGTAACTGAGGCTGCTGCTGCTGAAACTGCCTCTGCTGGAAATGTGGGCACTTCGCCGGCCCCGTACTAGAGCTGGCTTCGAGAATGTTGCTTCCCCTCTTCGGCTTGAGGCCGAAGTCCTCCTCTGCAATCTGCACCTCCATCAGGATCTGCTCGAAGGTCACATCACGTCTCCCAGAGGTACGAGTGCGTACTGCATGTACAAGACCCGTCCGGAACTTTCGGGCCTTGCACCCCTCATCCTGGACCAAACTAGGTGCGAACCTGCTCAGGCAGAAGAACTCCGCTGCATACTCGTCTACCGACGAGTTCCCCTGCACCAGACTGGCAAACTGCCCCTCCAAAGCTGTCAAGGCTACATCTGGGTAGAACTTCTCCTTAAAGAGTTTCCTGAAGTCCTTCCAAGACAAACCTCTCACTAACGCACGCGGATCCGTTCGGTACCAAGTCAACGCTATATCGAAGAACTGGCTCGCTGCAGATGTCACCCACAGACCTCTCGGGACCTCTGCCAACTCCAGACTCCGCTAGACATCCTCTAGCCTGTCATCCGCGTATAGGATACCCTCGGTACCTTTGAACTCCCTCGGCCTCATCTTTCTGAAATCAAGGTGTGTACCGGGCCTCTCCTGACCCTGCTGCTGATCTGGTGCTCCTTGAACTGTAGTCTGTGTACCTCTCTCCACTGCTGCCATCACTAGCTGATGCGAGTTCTCCATTGTCTGTCGCAGTACCTCTGTCTGACGATGCTGTGCCTCTGTCTGTGCTCTCTGTGTCTGCAGCATCTGCTGCAGAAGGGCCATCATCCCCTGAGTATCTGTCGGTAACTGAGGCGGCGGTGGAAGAATGTCAGGGATGACTATGGACGGTCTCGCTGATGGAGGTGGAAGACCTCATGGAATCGTCGCTGCTGCTGCTCCCGTCGGAAGAGCAGGGACTGATGTGGCAGCTCCCTGAACTGCAGCTCCCTCAGCTTGAGGTGGAAGACCTTCGAGAACTGCCGCTGCTACTCATGCCTGAAGGGCAGGGACTGTGGCTACTGCTCTCTCGACTACTACTCCCGTAGCCGGAGGTGGAAGACCTCCCGGATCTGACCTCTCTGGAAGTGTACTAGGCCCTGCCGCCTGAGAATGAGTCACCGTCATCCTGAAGATGAATTGAACCCAAGAGATCAATATGGCACATGATAAGATATTATCAAAGGAGGACAATTGAATTTAAATGCAAGAAGAGTTGTCATGGTAATCAAAAGATCAAAAATTTCCTAAAATATGATTGAGTAACTCCTATCATACCCTAGATCCTACGTCCTAGTCGCAGGCTCGTAATTAGCACTCTAAGTCGAGCACCATTACGAGATCGCACTAATTGCGACTCAGACCTACATGGGCCACCACAAAAATGTGTCACAACCCGCACCCTGAAGAGAGGCACGAGCACGTGGTTACGTCCAGCCTACGCCGCATTATCGGCGGTAGAACGCTGTATATAGGACCTGTAAATACTACGACTAAAACAGATAAAGGTACCTGTAAAGTATATACACTCCGAATGGAGGTGACATAGCAATACAGTCTCAATCACATATATCAAACTAAGGTAGATAGCATGGAAAGGAAAATACGATAGATGAAACAGGAAATGAGTCCAAGATTCATAAGTCAGAGCTATACACAAACATCCATGGTCTCAAAAAATATATATAATAGATACTACAACTGACAGTGCTAGCTGGCTCGCAGGCCAGGCAAACCTAACTAGCTATACTACTCAGGGTGAGCAAAATCTAGTGGCTCTACCAACAAGCCACGGTCTAAGTCTACTCCGTCAGACTCTACCCTATAGTAGGTCGGGCAATCAGCCTCAGAATCATCTGTAATATGTCAACGATATCCTGTCAGAAAAATGAGCAAGTACAAACACCAACAGCAGTTCCATATGAATTGACAAATTCTATAAGAGACAGTGTAATGAAATACAAGACAAAATCAACTGGAAATACATATCATGATGTGAGTACTAAAAAGGAGGACGATATGAATGTATATAGGGCGACTTGGAAACTATTCGGGAGCCTAGTTACAACTCCTAAACCAAACAAGGACCGGGACTGTAACCCTTCTCCCGAACAGAACTTAGTCACCAAGATAATAAATATAAAAGGTGCCTTAAATTATTAGTGTGTCATGTGATCGGCTTGGGAAAAATATGCTCAGGCTTTCCATCCGACCGGCTATGAACCCTGTATACAATAGAACGATAAGGCCAGTCACCATGGAAAGCTATGAACCGTATAGGGTAAGGCTTTACCCGTCGTGAGGCGAGGGTATAGCTATGAACCATATGTACTATAGAACTATGTGGGAATTTGATCACACAACCACTGATAACTCCTCCATCCCCGAATAGTACAATGGATCTGGACATGACACGTTATGACACGGGATTCCATAAGAGGGTAGCAAGTCCCCTTTTGAAATCGGTGTCTATACCAATACACTAAAATAAGACAGAATATGTACCAATATACCATGTAACTCTAGGAATAACATCCCATGTCATGATCCAACATATACTAGTCCGTAAACTGTCGTGACTGGAAATCGAGTATAACACTACAACTGAATCGGATATAGCAGATATCAAGACAATAAAAACTATCAGTGAATGTACTCGCCTATGGTCCTGAGCTGATAGGGTGAACAGACGCTCAGAGTGATCACAGACCTAAAATAAGATACTATGAGTCAAACAAGACTAAATACTGAAAATGAAGCTAATTCAAGTCATGAATGCAAGTCTAAGTCAAAACTAGGTCAATCTAGGTCAGACTGAGTCACACTAGGTCATACTGGCTCATACTAGGTCATACCAGGTCACTGGGAGTCAATCCAAGTCAAACTAGGTCAATCTGGTTCAAGGGTCGACTTACAGTTGACTTTTGGTCAAAAAGTCAACTTTGGTCAACTCTGGTCAACACTGAGTCAACCCTGGGTCAACTCTAGGTCAAACAAGGTCAAGGTTGACTTACAGTTGCCTTTCAGTCAACTGGTCAACTCTGGTTTGGTTTCGGTCAATTCTAAGTCAAGTGTTGACTTGAAGTTGACATTGGGTCAAAAAGTCAACTCTTGGTCAACGGAGGTCAAGACTAGTCTAAACTACCCTCATCTAGTCATTATATACCAAGACAACCTATTTCTAATCCCATCTAGCAATTAGAAATCCAATACCTTACATTACCTAATACCCCTTATATTTACCCTTACAAGGTATTCCCGATACCTTGCCCATTACAAAGGAAACCCTTCTAGATCTCAGGATACTAGTCTAGGCTTCTTAGGGTAGCTAGATACAATCCTATTTAGGATTTACCAACTAAGAAATCTAGGGTTCTTGGACATCTAATCCATCTTATCTTCCATGTTGGTCATCCCAACATTACCTTAAGGTAATCTTGAGATATCAAGATACCACATCTAACATAACCCATTTCTTCTAAACCACACTCACTCTTCATCACAAACATCATCTATCTAACCCCTATCTAACTTAGAATGCTACTCCTAAAATAACTCTCAAGAACCAACTCAAACAACTACCACAAACCCCCTAATGTATCTTAACATGACATATAACATAACATGACCAACCTTATTTTCTACCACTATAAACACTACTCCACTAACCATCTAACACACTAATAACACTCTCTAACTTAGGGGTTTCGTAGTACTAAATGTGGTTGACAAGTGGGGGTAGGTATTTGGGGCTAAGGTGGTTCAAAAGGGGATGTTTCGGGACCACAAAAACTCCAAAAAACCATCCTGCACTGCTTCTGCTTACTGCTTATTCCTGCTTACTGCTTATTGCTTACTGCTTATTCCTGCTGCTTTCCTGCTCATTCCCTCACTTTCTAACCATCTATCCACACACACAAATAAATATATATGCACATTCCACTCACAAAATATATATATATATATATATATATATATATATATATATATATATATATATATATATATATATATATATTGACACTCTCATTATAATATATACACATGAAAATATTTTAAGAACTCATTTTAAAATAGACACACCCACAACTTATGTATATATATATATATATATATATATATATATATATATATATATATATATATATATATATATATATATATATATATATATAAGACACACATACAAATATATAATCAAGATACCTAATAATATAGTCACACACACAACGATAAGATATATATATATATATATATATATATATATATATGATAAAAAAATATATATATATATGACACTCAAATATATATATATATATATATATATATATATATATATATATATATATATATATATATATATATATATATATTTTTTTTTAGAATGGTGTGTCTCTTTATATATATATATAAAGAGAATGGTGTGTCTCTTTTTTTTTTTTTTTTTAGAATGGTGTGTCTCTTTATATTTAGAATGGTGTGTCTCTTTATATATATATATATATATATATATATATATATATATATATATATATATATATATATATAGACACACATATATATATATAAAGAGACACACCATTCTAAATATAAAATGAATATGATAAAATATGATACCATAAAGAACACATTAGGAACAACTCTCTAAATATATAAATCTGAGATTAAAATACTAATTAATTATTCCTACATTATATTTATGCATACAAGTGTCCAAAATAGGGATTTTTCCACTAGGACACAACCACAAACAAAGGACACTCCTATGACCTCCAAATGGACACGAAATGGACACAAATGGAGATACAACCATGGGGGTCATTCCTATGGGTTCAAAGTTGGGGTGGATTAGAGGAGAGATTATACCTTCCGGGAGAGAGATTCAAAGGAAAAAGCCTTCCGACACAACACCGACACGTAGAGATTCCAAAAGGACACGAACGAGCTCCGAATCCTCCCAAACTTGGCTAGCTCCTTCCTTTCATGGAGTAGAGGAGAAATAAAGAATATTTGGTGGAAGAAGGAGTTGATTTGGAGATGAAATCAATGGGGTTGCTCTCTAGAAATTTGGGGAAGAACATGAGAGGGAAAATGGATGGATAAAATGAAATGGAAGAGATGATGACTCACTCCTTATCCCCCCCTATAGGTGGCTGCCCAAAAAGGGTGAGGTGTCCCCATTAGAAAAGTCCAAAATGCCCCCAGTTGACCTACTTGATTTAAATTAAGAATGGGTTAAAGGTTGAGGTCAAATTAGTCTAGTTTTAAGTCTCTAATTAAACTAAACATATCCATAAATAATTAGTCTAACTACTAACTAAAATTAATATCATGTGGACTAAAATTAATATTATGTGGGCCATGCCTAACTAGTATGTGGGTCCCACTAGAGTCAAAACTACCCCGGGTCCCCGTTTCAAGTCGGATTGAGATAAAATTCGAACCCGACTCAAATAACCCCAAAATAATATTATAAATAAATAAATAATTTTAAAAATATTCTAAAATGAAAAATGACAAAAATACCCCTATTTCTGAAAACTGGGGGTGATATATATATATATATATATATATATATATATATATATATATATATATATATATATATATATATATATATATTAATGTAGCCTATATATATTAATGTAGCCTATATATGTATAATGTGGTTATTATATTAATTTAGATATAGTTTAATATTGTAATGTGTGAATATGTATGATATAGCTATATGGCCTATAGCCTATATACAAGGCACATAGCCTATGGGTGTATACCTATGGCTCGTAGCCTGTGTATACGGTTTGAATGCCAGTATAGGTATGTAGTTGGCTTGTATAGCCTAGATAGTGTATGTGCTTGCCAGAATAGGCTGGTTAGGCTTAGTGAGACTTGTTTGGCTTAGGCTTCACCTAGTTGACCTAGTTTGACTAGTCTAGTTGACTAGAGTTGACCGAGAGTTGACTTTAGTCCAGTTAGACCCTAAACATCATGTAGATGCATTGTAGCAGTATGATATATTATTTTAGACTTATAGTGACTTGTACTGTTCTATAGGAGACAGACACCACTCCTCGGACAGTAGATTCTCTTCGAATACTCAGGATACAGGCGAGTACATTCTCTGATCATTTCATATCTTGTTTAGGATTATATTTCCTACTTTAGATTACTTTACATGATGATGACACGTTGGAAACACGGATTAGTACTATATGGATCTTGTCGTGCGATGTTATCCCCTTAGCGGATACATCGGGTATTTCATGTTCGTGTACTTTATCGTGAGCATCGTGTACTCCTTGTATTCATGACATTCGTGTGCAAATCGTGTATATTCATGTGTTCACATGATCTTCGTGTACGACTATACTTCGTGTACAATAACATAACTTGGCTAGATCCTTGTGTATTGATTGGGGTGGAGGAGTAGAAGTGGTTATGTATTCAATCTAGTAGATTACTCGTGTGCAACCTCTTTAGATTACTCGTGTGCAATATCGTACCGTTTACATAACCATCTTGTGCTCTGAATCACTAGTCACTGTTAGTTCTCTATATACTGTAGCTATTTACTTACAGTCTCTATCTTTTTACATCATGTTGTTCTTCAGTTTTTTGTATCTTACTCTCAAGCATGTTTATATTTCCTAACCTGTTATGATTTGTTGAGATGTACTGTACTCGCTCCTGTCCTGACTGGACCTGTTGAAAATTTTACAGTGAATGATGAGGCTCTGGTGTCTATCCATTATGGTGCAGCTTTAGACAACACTTGTGACTTGGACCCACTTGCAGTAGAGGATCTACCACTAGTGGTTTAGACTGCTAGCTTAGACTCTTACCTTGTCTTCTCATTGATACATTATTGTATATACTGGGAGTTTATTTTATCTGATGTTTCTGGTTATGTATTCATCTTAGACACTTAGACTTTATCTAGATTGTTTTCTCTGTGGATTTATTCTGTTCTTATCTATCTATCTATATATCTTTTATCATGCTCTACCTTAGATGTGATTGAGACTGTATTTGTTATGTCACCTCCATTCGGAGTATATATACTGTACATATACCTTTATATTGTTAGATGTTTGACCTACGACAGCGTTCTATCGCCGACACTGCGGCGTAGGCTGGACGTACCCACGTCTCGTGCCCTTACTCTAGGGTGCGGGTCGTGGCAGAATGTACTCGCCTGATATCCTGAGCAACTGATATGTATAGATGTCCAAACTGGAGTCACAGGATCCTATTTAGAGAAATACAGGTTATAATGAGTTCAATATTGAATAATTGAGTATACAATACAATCTACATGATATTAGGTCATTCTAGGTCAAAGTCAACTCTTGGTCAACCCTCTGGTCAACCTGTCACGACCCGCTACCCAAATTGTTGGGCCAGGCCGAGTCATGCCCAGCCTACGTTGAGATAAAACGTAGTAAGCTGTTCTAAAGACAACAGGATAAGACTAAATGTGCTAACAGTTCTATAAGTGAAGAAGAATAATAAATGCTCCAAACACAAAAGTCGTCGTATATAGTAAAATGTCCAAGTACAAGTGAACTGAAATATAAAAATGGATACATGTCCAGTTACAAAATATGTAGCCTAATACATGACTACACTAAATATCCCAAACAGCTAAGCAAACTAGACGAGTCTCCCCGCAGGAACATCCTCGTATGGCAAAGCCGGGTCCTCGGCAGTATCTCCATAATATGTATCGCAGAGTAACTCCTCCTTAGTAAGGACACCTACAACGTTATCCTGTCAGGACGGAAGCAAGTACTGAATCTAGCAAACTAGCATATGAAACATGAAAATGAACATAAGAGGAATAACTGGAAACATGGCATCACACAATCTATCATGGCAAGGACACATATGTCATAGAGACAGATGTATATGTAATGTTTAAAACTGTAGCAGGTACGTGATCGGTCAATAGATGTACAATGTACCGAGGCACAATATAAATAAAATGTACATATGTACAAGTACACAAGCATAGGTGTACATCCGTACAGAAATGCGGGATAATGGCCTACGGCGCAGTATCATATAGAATGAACTTTGCTCGGTACGATAATGGGGGCATGATCACGTACTCAGCTACTAGTTTCCCCATATCCCATATTCTATCATGTGAGAGATACATAAAAACTGTTCTAAGCATGGTAGTAACTGGAAGTACAACATGTGACGTTTTAACTTGCTACCCCAAGGATCAGCATTTAACATGGTAGGTTTTACAGTTCATTTATGTGACAATATGTAAAGTTCGTAGAAAGTACTTGCCTCTATCAAAGCAAAATAAAACAAGCTGCGATAACAGTGCTACGGATGTCCGGTAACTCGTCACTGAGAGTAAATACAATAACTTAGTTTTTACACTAAGCTAAAACACTAGGACACTAATTAGTGAAACACGACTTGTGACTGGGCACTTAGCCAAAATGATAACTTTGGTATAGGAGACCATTGTGGGGTAACATACTACTTTAACTAACTTCTAGGGTCTTTACACTAGTGAGGGGTGGGGTTCAACACAGCTAAAACTCAAAATAACACAAAAAGCTACAAGTCGTAATTAATCAATAAATAAATCAAAAGACCATTGTGTTCTAACAATTTTAGAGATAGACATAAAGCCTAGTTTTACTTAAAGTAAAGTATCAAAGTGATCCTTGTTAATCATAGAAATTTATTATAATTTTTCTGGAATTTATTAACCAGTACAAATATTTTATAAAAATCAGTTTTCCTAAGTACACAGAAAATGAGTTTTGGTTTCATATGCCAAACTAGTGGCAAAACTATAATTTAAATACTATAAAAATTATACTAAATTAGCTAACTTAACATAGTATCTAAATACTATTTTTCCATAATTTTAACAACACTTTAAGTATTTTTAGAAAATCGAAAACAACATTGCACACAATTGAATTTAAATAATTATTTATCTGCGTATTTTGTCCATGTACATAATTTGAACCAAAGTTCAAATACAGGACCCAAGGCCATGAATCAAGTCCAATATGACTTGCACAGGTCTTGAATGTGTGAAAACACATTTGGGCCCAAAAACCCATGCTAGGCTTGGACACCAAATGGTTGCAGAAATTTAAATACACTAAAAATACAATTTGGTAATAGTGCAAAATAAATATTATTATTTTAATAAGGCAAAATTATGCATAGTGAAAATATACATACATGTGTTTAAAAGTACATATATATATATGTAAGGAAAACACTTAATTTTATAAAGTATATATATATATATATATATATATATATATATATATATATATATATATATATATAAAAATATATATATATATATATATATATATATATATATATAAGGAAACATTTAATTATAAAGTGTATAATAATGTATATATACATATGAAAATATATATATATACATAATTTACTAACTATAAAAATATATACAAGAAAATATATACATATATACATATATGTACATAAATACATATAACTATATATATAAAAGTTTACTAATTATAAAATTATATATATACATATAATATACTGTCAAAATACAGTATATAAAATATATATATACTAATATATATATATATACATATATATATATAAATATATATATAGAAAAAAGAAAAAGGAAAAGGAAAAGAAAAAGAAAAAGAAAAACAAACAGCAGGGGGCTCGAACCCTACCCACAGGAAGGGGGGGGTATAACACTGCTGCGCTGGCCAGTGGGCCTATTGGCCCGCTGTGTTAGGAATAGTCTTAGGTTGATTTTATTTAGGTTTGGTTTAATTAACACATAAAAAAAATAATAAATCGACCCTGTGTCCTGATAGTTAGGGACACAGGTATTAACGTGTCTGGGCTGGCACGACACGTACGAGTTCAGTCTCGCGTGTCCAGTTCCACGCTCGTGCTCGCCAGGACACGGCGAACAATATGGACTCAACACGAGACACGCACGACACGAGAAAACAACGCTACATACGTGTCCGACTTCGGGGGAAGTTTTCGAAGGCGGAGACGGCGGCTAGGGGCGTCGGGACGGTGGCGGAGCGGTGGCGATCGACGCGTCTCGGCGCGGCGAGCTCGTCGGTGGTGGTTGGGGGTCGTGGCACTCGGCGTGGGGGCTGGACGAAGAGTTCGTCGGAGCTAGGGTTTCGGTTAGGGTTTTGTGGGATGGAAAGGCGGAGCCAGGGCGTCGATGGTGGTCGGGGTGTTGGGGGTTGGGCAGAGGAGAGTGAGGGGTTTATTTATAGGGGTTTAGGGCGGTCCTAGGTCGGTCGGGGCAGCCGGAAATGGCGGGGGCAGCGGTCGTCGGTCGTCGGTCGTCGGACAGGGAGGTGGGTAGGTATTTAGCACTTAGGTCCCTGGTAGTTAGGTTATTTACAGAAAGGCCCAAAAACTTAAGTAATGCAATTACTAAATTGCACCAACAAATCATAATTTGCAAACTGCTAATTTAACAATTTAACAATTTACATAATGATATTAAAACAATTCTAATAATTGCAAAACTATATAAAAACAATTCTACTTATTATAAAACTATATTAAAACATTTCTAAAAATTACAAAATGATAATTTAACAATTTAGAAAATTACATATTGATATTTTTAGTATTAAAACTCATTTAAAAATTATTTAAAAATTCTAGAAAAATTCCTAAAAATTCTAATAATTACTTTAAGGCTAAAATTAACATTAAAATTTAATTAGCACTAATAAAAATGGAATTTGAAAAACAGGGGCTTACACAACCTAGAGTCAAAGGTCAACTATCTAGGGTTTTGGTCAACTGTCTAGTCAACAAGGTCACTTAGACTATTGGGTCAACATCTAGGTCAACCCTATGGGGCTAACTCATAATAATCCATAGGCTAATAGAACTAGGATACCTTATATATATATATATATATATATATATATATTTTAACTAGGATACCTTATATATATATATATATATATATATATATATATATTTTTATATATATATATATATATATATATATATATATATATATATATATATATATATATATATATATATATATTTATAACCAACTAACCTTAGTATAACCAATATCTAAACTATAACCAATACCTTATCTTACTAATACCATATCCTATAGTCCTAGACATTAATCCGTCCTATATATATAACACATAAATACATATAGATATACAATAACCATATCTATTATACATATTTATTACACATACATTGCATGCCTAACTGTCCTATATATCCAACTTAGCCATACTCTCAAATCCTCTAGCACACCCTTGCCTAGATACATATACATACATTGCCAGATATTCTAAAAGCAAGGAGGATGAGGATCATATGTTCTCATCAGAACAACACTGGACTGGACTAACTGAATTCAATGGGATGTATCAGAACAAGGAATAAAGGAATAATGCAGTAGACAGATAAATAACTAAGGGGTTGAAACATGATTCAATTGTCTGAACATTCAACCCCAACCTAACAGAACATAGGCTATTACATCTAAAGAATCCCATGCCCTAACTATTTACTGAACAATGATGGCCATCACCTCTCTGTACTGGATTGCATTAGATGATGTAAGACAAAACATATACTCAGGTATATGCTCGAGTCTGACCATATAGGTTGCTAATATTAAGATGGCAGAACATGCAAGTGCAGTGAAGAAAATAGGAATTAGCTAGTGGGTGCAATGTGTCAAACAGCAGGGCAATGCAAGTTTGTATACAGTGGTGAGTGAGGCAGTATAGGCAATGTAATGCTAATGTGTAGTGTACCACTGTACAGGATATGAGGAAGGATATGTATCTAATGTAGTGATATGCAAGTGCAGGGAATTAATTTGTGTAGGTAATGCAATGATACATGTCTGTGGCTAATTTGTCATGTGCAGTAAAAGGGGATGCAAGGAATGCATGTAGTAGAGAGTATGTTTACTGCAGACAAGTGCATGGGTCATTTGTTGTAGTTTTAATGAGTGAATGCAGTTGATATATGCAGAGAAATGAATGCAAGTACTCATGTAGCAGTATGTCACCATGTACAGAAGGGAAGGATGAGTGCAGACATCTAGTATGCATGATACTAACCCATCTTATATGTAGGATATGCTAAGGGGTGATGTAATGCAATGGGATATGTTTGAATGTAGTGAACTGAATGTCCAGTGGCTAAGGGATGTATGCAATGGCTGGTCTGAAATGGAGGGACAGAACAATGTACTGAACCTACAAGAATGGACTGACACTACTAATGGAAAACAGGGAAGTGAATCATTACAAGGAAATGACAATGACTGAAAAATGCCATCCCCTAAATGACTGAATCAAAGGTATGTTATTAAACCTGAAACACATAACTGATTTCTCTCACCTTCATCCCAAAACTGTTGCATACTACTTGTTTCATATCCTACTTGTTCGAGCCCCTCTCTCACTCCATGTTGCAGATACGAAAATAGAGTAAGGACTGAACAAGAAGGAAGTGGGGACAAATATATCTAAGAATTAAAGGTAATGTGAATAAGGGGACTGGATGTCAAGGAATGGACTGTTACCATGGATGTGGGTTGAACAGAGTTAATGAACCTTTATATGTTTTCAAAAAAAAAACTGAACCTGGGCTTATTACTAAGTTAGACATGGACACTGGCATTAAGATGTGAAACGGACAACCATCAATGCAGGACAGACATAATGGATGTGGTGAATGAATGAATGTATTGTAGGCTGTGCAGGACAAATTATCTATGAATGGGTATGTGTATGCAAGAGCTAAGTGTGCAGCACATGCCAATTTGTTGCAGTGGCTAAAGGCATTATGCCATATGAAGTGCAGATGCATAGGCAGTGGTTAATATGCAGAGCAATGTGGATATTTGTAGGCATGCTAATGCATAGTACAGTGAAGATTTTGTAGCAAGGGGCAATGCAGATGGCTGTGAACATGTGAAAGGATTTCTATAAGGCAATGAAGATTACAAGACATATATGATGCAGTGAAGATAATATAGGCAGTAATATGCTTGACACCAGTGTATGCAGGACAATTTAAGTGATTGCAGTGAAAGCTAAGTGTGTGCAGTAGGGCTACAAATGAGCCAAGCCGAGCCAAGCTTTTGTAAGCTTAAGCTTGCCTTGACTAGAATTAATCGAGTTCGAGCTCGAGCTCAAGCTTGATAAGTTTTTTTTATTTTAGAACTTGAGCTTGGCCCGAGCTTGTTTATATTAAGCTTGAGCTTGGCTTGGTTTGAGCTCGAGCTTGGCTTGATAAGCAAGCTTGATTTAAGCTTGATAAACAAGCTCGATAAGATCAAAATCAAGCTCGTTAAGCTTGATTTCAAGCTTGTTCAGCTTTATTTCTAGCTAATTAACGAAATCGACTTCAAGCTTGTTCGGTTTGAATTCAAGTACCTGTAATAGTAACAATTTATTTGTGAAAATTTAATTATAAAATTTTTTTAGTATTAATTATCAAGGTCATGTAAATATATAATGCACACAACTATATTGTTATGCAAACATATATAAAATTAGAATTCAACAAAGAACAAACGAGCTTCTAAACAAGCTCCTAAACGAGTTTCTAAATGAGCCATCTCGCAAGATCATAAACGAGCCAGCTTGCGAGCTCAAACGAGTCGAGTACTTCTAAGCTTGAGCTTGGCTCGTTTATTAAATGAGTTCGAAAATGAAGCTTGAGCTCAGCTTGTTTACTAAACGAACCGAGCTCAAACGAGCTTTTATCGAGTCGAGTTTCGAGCAACTTGCGAACGGCTTGGCTCATTTGTAGCCCTAGTGTGCAGCATATTATGGGTGTTGCAGACATGTGAAGGTTTGAGTGTCAAGTGCAGTGAGTAATTGTCCAATGCAGTGAATATGAGTGAAGGAAAAGAGTGCAGTGGTTAATACAAATATCAAATAAATGTGCAAGTGTGAATGGGTGTGCAGTGGTGTCAAATGAATATGCACATGCAATGGGGTATCATAGCAGTGTTGCTCAACTGCATAGAACTGGATCTGTAGGGACTTCCATGGCTCGATGCCCTAAGCTCAAGATCAAGTGTCAGTCACTAGACCAACCCACAACTTAGATTAGGTGATGAGGAAATCAAGTAAATGTCGAGATCTGGACACCAAGCAGCAGGAGATCACTGTACAGTGGTCACAACCCAGCCGAGTGTCCCCGTGTCCAATAAAACCTATCAATCACATCAAAATCAACCCAGAGCAATACACATGTAATATGCAGGTAATTAACAACCCAAATATATAATTATATCAGAAATTAGAGATGAAAACATCCTACGGGGCATTTCATCGAACACTTGAGATACGTACCCGATATTCTTCCGATATGCACCCCAAATGTATTTGAATTCGAACCAAACTCTACCTAATGATAGGGGGACCCTAAATGGATACATCTATGGAAAGAAAATAGAAATTTAAAAGTTTTAGAGGCTCTTACCAATTGGGAGTTGGAATCCCAATGAAAATCCCTAGAATAGATATTCCACCAAGCTCCAATGGCCAAAATGTTCCAAATCCTTCATAGCTAGCAATACAGACTTCCTCTCTTCAAGAGGAAGATATTGCAATTGGTTTGGGTGAATTTGGAGTTGATTTGAGGAATGGAGGCAAATTGGGGAAGAACACAAATTAGGGTTAGGATTTCAATAAAAGGGGGAAAGAAGGGGGCTAATGATGACTATATATAGTAAGAGGGGGCTGCTCTAGGCTGCTATGGCCGGCCACCTTGGTTGGGCTAGGGTTTGGTTGGCTATAATGGCTAAAGGTCTCTCTAGTTGACATTTAAAGGCCTTTTTAGAAGAAGGGCCCAAGTGGCTTATTAATTCAAGTCACAACTATCCTCTATTAGTCATTCTAACATAATTAGAGTCCTACTAACTAGTCTAAGTCCACTAGTTAGGTCCCAAGGCTCATGGTTAGTCTCTAGGCAAAGTAGTTCTAAGGTTTCACTAGCTAATGACAAAATCACAATAAATTAAGTTAAATAATATAAAAATAATCAAGAATTCACCAATTGATATCACTAACATGATTTAATCCATTAAACAATAACTAAAATAATAAATTTTAGAAAAGTTTAAAATTACCCTCATTTTAGAAAAGTGGTAGTTACAGAGGTCATATGGAATGATGAGAGTATCATTATTATATTGTCAGTGCTAGCCTAGGAGTCAGGGCGATTGAGTTGGGGGTACCAAGAGGATCATAAGCTCTTCTAGCACCAGCACCACATTATCAGCCTAGATCTCATCCTCCATAACATATAACATTAGTATCTTGCACATATTATGGTAGGGGATGACACATTACATCTGAGTGCCAGGGGGAACTGTTAGTGTCTTAGATGTGGAACTTTACGCCACATGATTATCACATTCATGCTCATCTAAGGAGCGAGGCCACCCTTGTCATCACCAGTATATACCCAATACCATAGGCTCGGAGGGTGCTAGCACCAGGTCCAATACCAAAAACACAGACTTCAATATAGCATCCACTACCAACAGAGTCTCATTACTGAACACAGCTTAGAAAACTCTAGAGGGGGGTAAATAGAGAGAGAGAGAGAGAGAGAGAGTCATAATTATCCAATAAAAAATAAGGCTAAGTACCAACTTATAAAATGAACAACAAGTATGGAAATAAGATAAAATAAGAAGATACTGGTTTCCCTCATGGAGGACTAATCCAGTCTCGAGAACTCTTGTTCGATATTAACCCACTATTGAACAAATAGCATTTACACCACGTGCTTTGATCCGAAGGACACGTCGACTTCTTACAACCACAAGCTTTGATCCAAAAACTTGTCGACTTCAACAACCACGAGCTTTGATCCGAAGGACTCGCCGACTTCAACACCACAAGTTTTTTATCCGAAGAGCTTGCCGACTTCAAAGAACAAGTGTAGAGACACACTTAGAAATCCAAGCTTTACAACTCGAATAGACTTCTAATCGAAATCCACTTTGGCACACTAGAAGACTGAGAGTTGGTTTCTCAGAGATAGGGAGATTTAAAGCTCATAATAGATAAGAAGGTTTAGAATGAATTGATGAGTATCAAGTGAAGAATTCAAGGTCTAATAATAGGCTAGTGGAGGGCTGAGTTCAGGCATAGTTTTGTTCTCCAATGTTCATAAATTCAAACGTTGGCACCCTATTCTCTAGGAGGAACAAAAAACTAGGGTTACTGAGTCAAGGGAACCGAGTTCGGTCACCTTAAGCCAGTTTTGGCTTTGGGTCAGGCTGATTTTGAGTGGACTTGAGTTTATGAATAGGGTTAGGATTTAAGCTTCCTATTTCTAATTTTGCGACTCGACTTACATAAGTTATAAACTCAAATAAAGATCAAATACAAAAATAAAATATAAAGACACGAACAACAAATGATGGTTATGGCTTGACTTTTCTTCTTGCTTTGTTCGGTGATGCCTTTTTTTCTTTAATTTTAATATTAACAAATAAAAATATAAATACACGAGCAAAAAATTAATTTAATATTAGCATTAATGTTAATTTTAACTTTAATTTTAATTTTAGTATTAGTTTTAATTTTAAGATTTTTAATAGTAATGTTAATATTAATTTCAATATTAATGTTAGTTTACATTTTAATGTCCAGAAAATGATTTATCTTTTAAAATATAATCTATTTTTCAAAACTAATATATTTTTAAAAACAAATCTATCTCTACAGAGAGATTCAGATATATCTTTTATCATTTACTGAATCTATTCAAATTTGACACCTATGGAGGAGTGGACGGATAGGCTATAATTCTCTCTCTCTCTCTCTCTTTCTATACACACACACACACACACACACACACACACACACACACACACACACACACACACACACATATATATATATATATATATTCTTATACCAGATAAGTTTACGGAATAGACCAATTTATTACGAAATAGACCAATATCATAGGCTCAGAGGGCGCTAGCACTAGGTCCAATACCAAAAACACAAACTTCAACATAACGTCCACTACCAACAAAGTTTCTTTACTGAAGACAGCTTAGGCAACTCTAGAGGGGGTGAAGAGAGAGTGTGTGTGTGTCTACCATCTTCTATGCATCCCCTGATATACGGAATAAGATCCTTATAAAGTATATGCAGATGAGATATTCCAATTTTTTTAAATCAAATGTTGCAAATATTACTAATTTGTGAATGCTATTTCATTAATTGGGTCCATAGCTCAGTGGTAGAGCAATTGATTGCAGATCAATAGGTCACAGGTTTGAACCCAGTTGGGCCCTACAATTGACTTAAAAAATCTTATTATAATTTGTTCATTCCATTTTCGGTTCAGGTTGTCATTCCATTTTAGTTCAAACTCAATCTCATAATGACACAAAACAAGCAGTAGGACCTAGCATGATTTTTATTTTATTTAATTATTTCTGAGAATGGTAGTAATATACACTAGGAATCAATTCGAAAATCGTTTCAGTTGTACAAAATATAATATAAGGGATATAATGTCACCTTTTAAATACGAAACTAGCATATATTTCAACTTTGTTAAAAAAATAATAAATACCCTAATTTCTTTGTATGAATTTTCTTTTTAAGATATGCCCCCACTATTTTATATAGAATATTTACTGTTTTACACATAATTGAGGTATTTGCTAGTTTAATAAAAAAAGTGGATGTATATGCTAGTTTTAACAGTTAAAACGGGAGCATTTTTCTAAAATATCCCATAATACAACTAGGTGTAACAAATATTTTGAGTATTATTTTATTGACATCATTTATCATGTTTAGATAACGGTAATGTCATTAATGATGATGTGATACAATCCCAAAGGTAAAGGCAATAGATTTCGTATTGTCATGAGATTAGGGGTGAGCATTCGATTAATTCGGTTCCAACCGAACCGAATAACAGAAAATCGGATTCGACCGAAAACTGAATAAGCAAAACCGAAACCGAACCGAATTTGTCCATAACCGAATTAAATCGGTTCGGTTTCGATTTATTTTTACTTTTTTTGTTAATATATATAGTAACTAAATATACCTAGACATATTTAGTATATACCTCTCTCTCTGTGTGTGTGTGTGTTAATTTTTCTTATTCGGTTTTTGGTTTTAGACCGAAACTGAAATCGAATAAGAAATTTTAATATTTTCAAAACCAAAATCGAATTGATTTTTTTAAACCGAACCGAATCTCTTATTCGGTTCGGTTCGATTTTTGGTCTAAAACCGAATAAAGCTCACCCCTACACGAGATGACTTGGTTGATATATGCATGCCTTAAGATTTGCTCTAAACATACGTTCATGGTCATATGTCATCAAAAGGGACATTGGTGGAACCGGATAGGTTATAATGCTATGCGTCGAGCTCATTGGTGTAGGTACCACCATAGCGAGGTTGCATGTGCTCAATTAGTTGAATGAATTCACTAAACGACCACAAACTAATGGATTAAGTATGCTAATGTCAATAGGGATATCCTTCATATCGGAGGTACAAGTGGTCTTCGGACCTGAGACTATTACTGTATTTTATGAGTATACACCGACACTTTGACCATGTACTTTTAATGAACCCAAGGGTTAGGACGGTCATAGTTGGGTGTGGTGAATCACTCATGAAGATAGTATATGATCAATAACGAATATGTCACTCCTAGCATATTATGAGGAGAATAATGTCCTATGTGGTTCGATGTGTTATAATCGAGAAATCCTCACACAAGGTGGTGTGCGAGTAGAGAAATTCTACTTGGTACACATAAGTGTTAAACAAACTGTAGGAACCCTAGATGGGGGTGAATAGGGTTAAACTAACTAATCAAGCACTTAGCATAAGCTAATGGACAATTTTAAAAATATAAGTGCAAGAGAAGAAGCAAAACAATACCGACACCCGATGTATCCTGGTATCCTCCCAAGGGGCACTCCAGTTCCGGAACTCTCTCCGACTTTAATACACTATTATCGCAAATAGTACAACGTGAGTTTTCATACGAAGGCTCACCAACTTCTTACACGAGAGCTTTAGTCCAAAGGCCTCTTCGACTTCAACCGAGAGTTTGGATCCAAAGACTCTCCAACTTCAACCGAGAGTTTGGATCCAAAGACTCTCCAACTTCAACCTTTCACAATAGGTTTTGATCTCCATATTCAACAAGATGAAGATCTCACTTTCAACTCAATAACTCTAACACAATTTATGAATGGCAAATAAAAACTTTGTAGAGTTGTTTGTGGATAAGCTTTGGTAGTTTAGAAATTTTAGACTTAAAGCATCAACTTTGAATGAAGGGGTTCAAGGCTATTTATAACCAAAGCATTAGAAAGAGAATGTAATGCAACTTTCAGCAGGCGAGCGAAAGATCCGCTCGATTTCTGCGAAAGTCCGTCGGATCATCCACCAGCATAGTCCAACAGATATAAATATAGTCGTTGGGATCAATCTTCGACAAAATTCGACTGTTGGAATGCTAACGGTAACAGGACAGAAAATCTGTCAAAATTTTACGATTTTTTGTCGAATAATCCGAATGATCACAGAAGCAATTCTGTGGGTCCATTCATATTTTTCGTCGAATTTCTGCGGAGATCCGCCGGATCTTCCGTCAAGATGTCTGAAGATTGTTCTAGGTTATTTTCTACCCTAGCTTTCAATTTTCCCATCCATTTTTTGTGTTCACAATTATTCCTAAGACTCATTACAGACTCCAGATATATTTAGGCAGGTGCAGGCTTCTTCAGAGTCTTGAAATAATGATGGCATGGCTTGGCTTCTTCCTTTGATAGGTGATGGCCTTTACCCTTGGCGCCAATTGTCCAAAGATACTCAGTTTGTGAAAACCGAATACCTTTCGGGGGCTTCACCCCCGAACCCCTGATGGGGGCACTGTCCCCTCGACCCCCATTCGCTGACCGGGTAGTGGAACCCCCGGGTGCGTGGCTCCGGAGATGTCGTCAGGCGGTCCAGAGAAATCTTGTGGAATACCATCGTCTTTGGTCCACCATGATTATTTTATTACATATGTCCACATTGATCTTGTTTATTACTTTTTTGCATGTACATCTTAGATGAATGAAGCAATATAAATTTTAGTAAGTATGATAAGATAAAGCACAGTAGGACAACGCTAAGTTTAAGTATAAGAGCTATAGTGATAGTATAACTATTAGTGATATCATAATGTTAAACTTAATTGAATAACCATAATCAAAACATAGTTTTGTTTTTGGCAACTCAATTAAATTTAAGATAGATATAATAAAAACTCATATCACCAATATGTAAAACAATAAGCACATATCACCAAAGGTATAAGTATAAGTAGTAATGATATAGTGATAGGATGAAGATTAGTGATAATAAGATGCTTGTTTGCGAAAACAGAAAAAAAAATTCGATTTCTACAAACTGAGAAAAAGTACAAAGAGTTGATCCCGTCCACATGCTGATTATAGGCAACATGTTTGATTTGCAAGTGTCTATAGTCAAAGCATCTGGAGTTCCGAGAGGCATTTTGAGTGCTTCACGGTAGAATCGTTCAATGAAACGTTCAGTAGTTTCATTATCTCATTGTTTGATTTTGATGAGAGCAGACATAGTCATGTCGTTGGTTCCCTCATAAAATCTTTCCAAGAACATTTGTTTGAAGCCAGAGAAAGAGGTTATACAACCATCTGGTAAACTACGATACCATTCATATGTTGCACCAGCTAAACAGCCGACAAATACTCTGGAAAGAAGAGCATCATTTGGTTGAAGTTGATCAGTCATTACTTCAAAGCGATTGAAGTATTGACTTGGAGATGTGCTGCCATCAAACAGCATAATAGTATTTGCCATTAAATTTCAAGAATAAAAAATTACAGAGGAATTGAACATGATTACAAACTCGCTTGTACAAAAGAAAGCCTATAAAAAAATCCTAGGAAACAATCTAAGTATAATTGTTTAGTTTTTTTATTCTGGGGGGTGACGATAGAGGCTCGGGAAAGTGTAGAAACTCTGCCTTACTCCTTGGACTATCGGACACAGTCTTTGCTCTCGAAGAAATTTGCCAGCCTATGATTGCCAACCTTTTGCAGGGGTGTGGCACCCTGCTATTTATACTGATTTCTGTAATAACAGATTTTGGGCTACATAAAGGGCCACATGGCCACGTGTCTATAACAGTACACAAAGACTCGATCTTGTGCTGCCAGCTGGTGGGGGTTGTTGTGATTTTATTGTAGCGAATCTGGGTGGTTAAGACTTGGTCAAATTGCCATGTGTCCCCTACATAAAGTAGAGTCTGACTCATTTTGGCCGCATAGCGGCCTTAGGGGCCTTGCTTCTGCAGCTCGGCTCTGCTTGGCCGCATGGGATCTTTGAGAATATTGCTTCTGCGGCTTGATTTCAGTTGGCCGTATGGGATCTATGAGAACCTTTCCTCTACGTCTCAAGTCCCCTTAGCCGCATGGGGCCTTCGAGAGCCTTGCTTATGTGGCTCAAGTTGTCTTAGCCGCATGAGGTCTCCAAGGGCACTACTTCTGCGGCTTAGTTTCGTTTGGCCGTATGGGGTCTCCGAGAGCACTGCTTCTGCGACTTGAGTCTATTTAGCCGCATGGGGTCTCCAGGAGCATTTCTTCTGCGACTTGGTTTCACTTGGCCGCATGGGATCTCCAGGAGCCTTGCTTCTGTGGCTCAAGTCCACCTGGTCGCAAGGGATCTTCAGGAGCCTGGCTTCTGTGGCTCGAGTCCACTTAGCCACATGGGGTGATGATCCGCATGAACACAGACTGCCTTGGTGGTGGAGCCACTATCTTGTGGCGGCAGTAGTTGATGGCGGCTTGGGTGGAATGATGTCCTGGAAAGGGCTCCTCATACATCAAGGTTGCTTCTCTCTCCTTGCGTTTGTGAATGACCACCTCTCGCAAGTCGAGAGTAGATTGATCTACCTTTGCATCCATTTTGTGGGCCCGAGTATCCCAAGTGTTCGGGTGCGTAGGTAGCATATTTGCTCCCTGATCTTAGGCTAGTAAAAGTACTTGCTCTCGATCGTTGTAGGAAGACTTTTGGGACCATCATATTTGCTCCCTGATCTGAGGCTAGTAAAGCACTGCTCTCGATCATTGTAGGAAGACTTTTGGGACCATCATATTTGCTCCCTGATCTGAGACTAGTAAAGCACTGCGCTCGATTGTTGTAGAAAGACTTTTGGGACCATCATATTTGCTCCCTGATCTGAGGCTAGTAAAGTACTGCTCTCGATTGTTGTAGGGAGACTTTTGGGACCTGCCCTATCTATTTGCCGTAGAGGACTGGACACGAGAGGTTCTGTACAACTTTCCATCAGGGGCCCATGTAACAGTTAATGGTACCCGCTGACGGTCAGCAGATTGGACAGTTGACTGGGCTTGTTGAGCCCATACTACCCTAGATTTCTTCGAATTAGCACCCAAAGGTGCGTAGTAGGAAGAGTCCAAGTTGGAAGAAGGAAAGAGAAGTTGGTGCCCTTTTCAAAGGGGAGATGTGGGCTCTATATATAGAATGGAGTGAGCCCTTTTTTCTTCTCCTTTCCGATTTAGGACTAAAAGCAATATCCACTTTTTCATGCTTCTACAAATAGTAGGGAGTTTGTATTTAGAAGAAAATTGGACTTCTTTCCATTCTATGGGATAGGGCTGTTTGATCCCAAGCTTCTGCAAGCCGTCTTTCTGTTTGAAAGCTTCGAATTGAGTACGTAAAAGTTTTACGGCCATATTGGTATTTTTCGATGATTATGGAGCAGTAGATTGATTTGATATGTTAGAAGGAGTTACTGCATGATAAGTATCACGTCCAACACCAGATTGACTTGGAGCAGGCTGTACTGGTATAGAAGTAGTGTGAGAAGATTGTACTCCTAGACCAATGTTGATAGGAGCTGATGTTGTTACAGGTTCCTGAGTCAGAATCAGATTCGCGACCGGTGGAACTGTATGTTGTGTCATAATTACCGCATGCATGCCTATCATCATCTCAGCCATGCTTTTCAAACCAGCTTCTAAAGCAGCAATTCTCTGCTCTTGAATGTTAGAACTAGAAGTATCTTGATCTTCTGTGACGACATAAGCAATCACTTCTCTAGCCCATCAAGATGAGCTAGTGGAAAGGATGTTCCTTTCAGAACTTTTACTGTCAGCATCAAAGTCATATAAGGAACTACCCCGAGAATAAGTGATAGGGATATCTTTTTGACTGAAGGAATCTTAGTTAGAATTAAGAAGATTCCTTTGACTGATTGTTTCAAGGCTTCTTGATCTAGTATACTAGCATACCCCTTCGTCTGATTCATGAATCTGATCTAACTACTGTTGACTGGGATTGCGGGATGTATTACGTCTTGGGCATTTTCCATCCCCAGTATTTTGAGACATCATGTTGACAGATGCATACAACAATTTGTCTTCATCCACTATTATCGGTTGAGGAGTTTGAGAATAATTCAAACACGGGTGAGAACAACTCCAAGTGTGAACGACAAGGCCAAACGTGAACAAGATCTACATGTCAATAAATCAACTCAACTCGTATACAATATGAAAGCACATGTCCACAATCAAATCAAAGACTGGATAATGAAAGGAAATGCATGAAAATAAAGCTGTA
The DNA here is from genome assembly GCA_029216955.1 of Iris pallida. Classification (NCBI taxonomy): domain Eukaryota; kingdom Viridiplantae; phylum Streptophyta; class Magnoliopsida; order Asparagales; family Iridaceae; genus Iris; species Iris pallida. The sequence goes on from JANAVB010010792.1 coordinate 9,803,869, forward strand.
GAGGGAGGCAAGGTATACTTGCCTGGGGTCCTGAGCTGTTGTTACCGATCTGGTACCAAACTTGAGTCCAAGTGACCTATTTTATATGTTTACCATGTTAATAAATAGAATTGAAAAACAAGAGTATCATATTTATTTGGGTTTTAGGTTTTTAGCTATCTATGATTGTTTTACTGTCATAGTATTCTTGCTTTTAAGGACATCACACTCAAAGGTCTATACAACCCATAAGTTAACTACAAATACTTCCTTAAAATGGAAAGGTATGACTTTAACCAACCTTGTCACGTTTATCCTTGTTCCTGGAATTCATGTTAACTCTAGTCTCCTGCCTAATACCTGTGTGCCATGGTACCACCTTTCATATAGTCTTTAAGCAAATACGTGAAGTGGCTGCAATATTGTAGCCAGTATACATTATAGAGTTGGCCTAATGTACTAGATAGTAGGAAATCTGCCACTGTCTACATCTGGAGGTACTGCCATTAACCAGTAGGTATTTAGGACATGGTCTAAGTGTCCTTGGTATTAGAGGTAAGAAAGGGACCTCATACCACTAGTCTATCCAAGTTACCTATCATATACTTCAAGTACTGCTAGTACAAGCTGCTGCTATACAAGTGGAGTTGTTCCCTTTACTACTTCTCTTGATACTTGGTTACTCACACTGTACTCTTTCCTCACCTGGACCTAATCCCCTTTTTGCCTGAGTACTTCCATGGCTGCCATCTATACCTATATGACTCTATTGCTATAGGTGAGATAGGATCCCTTTCCTATGTTCTATTCACTGAACCAACCTATGGTTACCTCAAGGTTAGTCATCCTTATTAGGCTTACACTCTAGCATATACCTTTAATCCTAGACCTTGCTGTGGGTGTACAGGAACCCGAGCCCCAATACCTGATACTAAGGTGACACCCTAACCCACATCTGTTTTACCTACCACTGGTCTCTATATACTAGATTGTAGGTACCCACTACCAAAATAAGTGGTTTTAGCGACGCCCAAAAACGTCGGAAAAACAACAAAATCCGTCGCTAATATGTATCACCGACGTATTTACCGACGTTTAGGTTTTGTCGCCGTTTCCTTAGTCGCTGATTACAAAAACGTCGCTGAACGTCGCAATTACCGACATTCAGCGACGTAACAGTACGTCGGTGAGTTATCGACGTTTATCGTCGTTCCGTCGGTATATTAGCGACGTATATGTAGTCGCTACACGTCGGTAAAGACCTGGAATAGTTACCGACGTCTACCGTCGTTTCGTCGGTAATATAGCGACGTGAATGTTGTCGCTAGACGTCGGTAAAGGTCCTGTACATTTTTGCAGCTAGTGTCGGTAAACGTCGGTAAATACGTCGGAGAGCTGTACTTTTTTGCAGTTAGTCGTCGGTAAATGTCGGTAAAACGTCGGAAAAATATATTATTTGCAGCTTGTCGTCGGTAAACGTCGGAAAAAGACGTCGCTAAACGTCAGTAAGCGTCGCTAAACGTCGCTAAAGTTGTAAAAAAAATAAAAAAAATAAAACACAGATTCTATATTACCACTCACAATTCTATAAAACACATATAGGTACACATTCAAATCCCCACTCACAATTTCAAATCACAGCGCATTCAAACCCCCACTCACAATTCCAAATCACAGATAGCTTTAATCTAAGTTAATTAACATCCAATCCAAACACAATTAACATTTATCGACGAAGGAATTAACATCCAATCCAAACAAGTCACAAGTCAATTCGATACAAACACAACTAACATCCAATACAAACATCCAATCATAAGTCACAAACATAAGATGATACAAACACAAACAAAAGTCCTAACTAGGACTACTAGTGATCTGGTGTAGGAGGGGCACCGCCGCGACGAAGGCGTAAAAACTCCTCATACTCCGCAAGTGAAATCGATACAGATGGAGCGCCAGGCTGTGACGTCGGTGGAGTCGGTGTCGAAGAAGAAGGCGGTGGAGGCGGCGGAGTCGACGACGATGAAGGCACACCCAGAGTACCAGCATGCTCCAACGCTGTAAGTCGCTGGTTGTGTGAATCCATGATAGATAACATTCTACCACTGCTCTGGACCATCGAATCCTGCGCCAATCTCACCGTCTCGGCCATGGTCACCTGTCCTGTCTGCAACTCCGTCACCGTGCGCTCTAACCCTCCAACGGCGCGCTCTGTCCTCTCAGTCGTCTCCCTGAGGTCTATAATGCCGCGGTCGAGCGCATCCAATCGTGCTAGCAGCGCAGGATCGTCCGTAGGATGCTGAGACTGCTGCTCGATCCGTCGTAGCAGGTCGTCACGGAGAGACTCCATCATCTGGTGGACTCGGGCAGACTCCTGGGACGGCTGTGGACCATGCACACTAGCAGGAGATGTCCTAGAGGACTGGGTCGCAACTAGGGCGCCATAGGATCCCGTACCGTAGTATGTACCCCTACGGAGGCCACCAGCGGCGGTCATCCACAGCTCGTCCGCCGACGGAGCTTGAGTGGGCTGCGAGGAAGTACCCGCCTCTCCTGCATCAGGTGCACTAGCAGCCGCCCGTTCCCGCAGCCTCGTATACTCGGCCTAGAAAGTATGGATAGTACTCTATGATTTCTAATTTCTAATTAATGTACTTATTTTTACTAACTTCATGAATATTTATTTGCATCATATTTACTAAGTTATATTAAAATGGACACGAAGTATTAAATTAAGATAACGTATTGTAATACTTACATAGGTCTGCTCGGCCCTCTCGTCAATAAGGACTCCGCCCTTCCGATGGGTGGCCAGGAAGACGGTCACCATGTCGGCGTTACCGACCTTCCTTACCTGTAATTAAATATATTATCTTAGTAATAATTTATCGGATTTGCATTAAAATAATATTTCTAAAAGAGAAAGACATACCAGACGACGGAAATGTTCCGTCATCGGAATCGACCCACCGCACCACTTCGAGGCATGTTGCCTAGCCGCCTTAGCCTTCTCCGACTTCTCCTTGTACCTTGGCTCGTTGAATCGAGCCTTCATCTCATTCCACTGATCAGGGGTGATCCAACCTTTGATCGGCTTTCCGGCACGATCACGTTCCTTCAGATCATTAATAGAGTCGCGGATCAGCTTAGCAGCGACGGAAGGAAACATCCCCTCGATCTGCTCGGCCCGGTGCGGCGGATAGTAAAACATATCCTAGAACAGTACGAAACCAAATATTTATCAGTTATATATAATATGCATAAATTAAATGATTCATGTTAAAAACAAATCTATTTTAACCTTGAAGCGCGTAAACCAGAAGTTCTTCCTTTCGTCTGGAGCATCAGAGTAGTTAATCCAGGGACCACCATAATTATGCCTCAGCATATCGCCTAGGCGTCTCTGTACCCCTGGAGGACGATATCTATACATACATATTATATTCATGAAAAAAATTAATTTATGATAAAAACAGAAGAAAAAAAAAATCATAAACCAAAATACCTACTTTGTACCGTCGGCCCAGATCTCCGTCCTCCCCTCCTCCGGAGGTGCGCACGCATCATCTTCATGATGCTGGTCGGCCGTCGGCGCATCCTCCTCGGCCATCTGCTCATCCGTCTCCATCGTCGTATCAACATCAGGAACGCTAGACGGGGGAGCAATCTCAACAGGTCTGGAACTACTCGTCCCAGGAGATATGCCACGTGACGTCGTCCCAACCGGCCCAGCTACTGTCCGATATGGAGGAGTAATCGGCGACGAGGATCCCGAGCCGGTACCAATAGGAGGTACCGAAGGCAAACTCCGTCCCCTAGCAGTACCTGTAGGAAGTACCGGAGGATCCCGACCTCCTCGTGGCCCTCGCAAATGTCCGCGACGACCTGCCATACCTGATAACAGCATATGATAGTACAAGATATAATAGAGACTAGAAATATGACAGTACAACAAATAATAGAGACTAAAAATATGACAGTACAACAAATATTAGAGACTAGAAATATGACAGTACAACAAATAATAGAGAATAGAAATATGACAGTACAACAAAGATAATAACCAAGGTAACATATGATGATACATTCTACAATAAACATCTAAGTCCAGATAATATATTCTAGAAGAAACATCTAAGTCCAGATAAGTATATCTCTCTCAATCATCTTCAGAATAATCATCTTGTTCGTCTTCCTCGACCTCATCTTCCTCTTCCTCCTCATCTTCACTTTCGTCTTCACCTTCGTCGGCTTCGTCTTCCTCTTCGGATAATTCTACATCTTCTACATTATGTGTCGTGTAATGCGTAACTTCCGTGGAGTCCACATCGACAATATTGGTTACAGGAGGTAGCTCGTCCTCCTGGTAAGCTTTTTCATCAACATCAAAAGTATCTCTAGCTTTAGTCTTGCATACTGCCCACCAGTCAGACTTCGTTGCTCCTCGTCTCGGATAAGCTGTGAAATACACGAGCTGAGCCTGAGTTGCTAGGACAAACGGTTCGTAGCCTTGATATCTACGCTTGTAGTTTATATCCACAAGACCATGCTTGTCAATTTTCCAGCCTTGATTTTCAATCGGATCGAACCATTCACACTTGAACAACACGATCTTTGCAGGTTCTCTGCCATAATTATATGACAACTCCACAATCTCTCGCAAGATGCCAAAGAAATCATTTCCTGGATCGACGTCTTTGTAGTTCGAAGACTTGATACACAAACAACTGTTCTTCGTGGAATCAAGATCCAGGAAGCTGTCTCTGATCGGAGCATTTGTCGACTTGAACCGAAAGCCATTGACACAATAACTTGGCCATGTTTTAACAAAAGTAATTGGTCCCTTGGCAAGAGTTCTAATTAATTCAATCTCGGGTGAAATTAGACGATCGACCTGAATATCAAAGAAGAGATAATAAGTTATTTATTGCGCAGTTGCATTAGAAGAGGCCAGTAAATATTACCGAACTGCTTACATATTCGCTCAACCAAGAAGGAAAATGACGTCTCATTTCTTGTTCTAATGCTTCGTCTGTTAGGTAGGGTCTAACCAGCCTCAACTCATCATTATATGTGCTGGAAAACAACGAAGCATTAGAACGATTAGTACAATAATATTAGCTTATACTATTACATTGAGATGACGTAAACTCATCATTCCTTACTTACCCCTCTAGCTTCTCCACTTCATCCTTGTCGCAATTGAGTAATACATACAACTGAGCAGCCCTTAGCTCTTCGTCATTCAAATATCTCTTCTTCATTTTCCCCGAAGGCTTTTCGGACGCATTGAATACTTTCAGTATTCCATCATTAAATTCTTGATATCCGTCGTCGTTTCTCGGAGCCCTCGTTCTATTCGTAGCAACATGAGGTTTGAAATAGGAGGAGCAGAAATTTGTAATCTCCTCGAGAATATAGGCTTCACAAATAGAACCCTCGACCCGAGCCTTATTTTTTACCTTTCTTTTTAGGTGATTCAAATGTCGCTCGAACGGGTACATCCATCGATATTCGACGGGTCCACCAACACGTGCCTCGTAGGAAAGATGAATCGGCAAATGCTCCATAGAGTCGAAGAATCTAGGAGGAAACACCCTATCTAGCTTGCACAGTGTTACCGCAATGTCCTTCTCTTGCTTTTCTAGACGATCAACGAGCAATTTCTTAGAACAAAGGTCCCTGAAGAATATGCTAAGCTCCGTCAATGGATCCCAAACTGCCTGCGGTAAGAATTCCCGAAATGCAATCGGAATTAACCGCTCCATGAATACGTGACAATCATGGCTCTTCATACCTGTCAGTTTGTTCTCCTTGAGGTCGACGCATCTTCTCAAGTTTGAAACATACCCATCTGGAAATTTCAGACCTTGAATCCACCTACAAAGCCTCACTTTATCCTCCTTCTCCAGTGAGAAAATTGCCTTAGGCTGCTTCAACTTCCCATTCCCGTCCTCTATCAAATGCAATGTAGGACGTCTACATATTTCTTTCAAGTCCAATCTAGCCTTAGGATTGTCTTTCGTCTTCCCCTTTACGTCCATTACAGTATTAATTATGTTGTCAAACACATTCTTCTCAATATGCATGACATCAAGGTTATGTCTAATCAGATTGGTGCTCCAGTATGGCAGATCCCAGAATATACTCCTCTTCGTCCAGTTATGAGTGCGACCAAATCCGTCACACTTGTAGCCCGTAGCAGGCTGCTCAATAGCACTTGGTAAATCTCTAACCTCCTCCCATATCGTGGCTCCGCACCACCTTGTCGGTGGATCACCCTTCTCCACAACGCCAGCACGAAAAGCATTCTTGTTCCTCCGGTACGGATGATCCTTCGGCAGGAATTGTCGATGACAATCGAAGAAGCACGGTTTGCCTCCGTGTTTCAAACGGAAAGCCTTAGCGTCGTCCATGCAACACGGACATGAAAGACGACCATGCGTGCTCCATCCAGATAACATTCCATAGGCCGGAAAGTCGTTGATGGTCCACATAAGTGCTGCCCGCATCTGGAAATTTTGTTTTCTAGATACATCGTACGTGTTGGAACCTACTTCCCACAGCTGATTCAACTCATCAATCAATGGCTGTAAATAAACATCGATGTTCCTTTTCGGATTGTTCGGACCTGGGATAATAACGGTGAGGAACATATATGGAGTCTTCATGCACATCCAAGGCGGTAGATTATACGGGGTGACGATCACAGGCCAACACGAATACTGGGATCCCGAAAGTCCGAATGGGGTAAAACCGTCAGAGCAGAGACCCAATCTAACATTACGCGGATCAGAAGCAAAATCTGGATACTCTCGATCAAAGTGCTTCCATGCTTCTCCATCAGATGGGTGATCCAACACTCCTTCGGTATGTTCCCGCTTATGCCAACTCATGTTTTCTGCAGTTTCCTTCACCATAAACAACCGCTGCAAATGCGGCGTCAACGGCAAGTAGTGCATCGAAGAGGTAGGCTTCCTGGCACCGACAGACTTTCCTCTACCACAGGCCTTGTAGCGATCGACACCACAAAATCTGCAGGCGTCTTCATCCTTGTCGTCTTTGTAGTACAACATGCACCCGTTGCGACAGGCATCGATTTTTTCATATCCCATCCAGAGCGATCTAACCATCCTCTTAGACCGGTAGAAGTCTTTAGGCAACTTCGCACCCTCAGGCAATATTTCTATAAGCAACTCCATAATACGGTTGTAGCAATCTTGCGACATGTTAAAATCGGACTTGATGCTCAACAATCTTGTAACCACCTCCAACGGTGAATGATCCTCACAACCAGGATATAATGGAGTCCTTGCATTCTCCAGCAACTCCATGAACTGTGCAGCATCGGGGTTCGGTGCCTCCTCAGGTGCATCATGATCATCCGGATCGAAACTAGGCCCGGCCGCGTCAAAAACCATGTTCACCAACCCATCGTCGTAAGGAGCGTTGTTGTGGACATCCACATAAGGCTCGTACTCCGATGCTAAAGACACAAGTTCTCCGTGCTCGCTCCACTGATAGTAATTCGGCGTGAAACCCTTCGAGTACAAATGATACGTGACATCCACTTCTGGATGATATTTCAAGTTGCGACATCTCACACACGGACACTTAATTTTGGTACCGTCCATGTACTGAGGGAACGCCTTGGCAAACTGCAGGAACTGGTGTACACCCTCTATGAATTCATCCCGCACACCGCACATGTCATCAGGATGACGGTTGTACATCCAAGTACGATTCCGCAGATAGTAATTCAGCTCCATAATTCTGTAAGATAGATACATCAAGGTAGTGAATGATATGCAAGTCACTACACCAAATTAGCTCGTTTTTGACACTTTAGGTTTGTCAAAAACGACAGACCTTGACAGTAGATTTATTTTCGACGGACCTAAACCGTCATTCCAATTAAAAAAACCCCATCCAAAAATAATCCCTAACAATATATCCTGCTAAACTTGGCGCCGTTTTATTCAGCACACTTTTTTTCCCTCTCATCTTTCCCTCTCTTCTCTCACAAAATTTCCTCAATCTAAAGGAAAAAGAAAGAGGGCATCAAAAACCAACAAAAATCCTCAATCAAATCTAAAGGAGTTCTCCACTGTAAGTAATCATTATTTTTTCATCTTTTTCTTTCACTCGAATTATGGCTTGGAATTTTTTTTGTGTTTTTACTCTAAATCTAGGTTTGGAATTTCTTTGTATTATTTTTTTCTTTATGTTTTGTGTGTCATTGATCGAGCAGGTGGGTCAGTTCCACCTTTATGTTTTGCTTTATGATTTGTGTTTTTACTCAAGTTTTTGCTCGTATCCTTTGTCGAGTCATTGATCGAGCAGGTCAGTTCCACCTTTATGTTTTTACTCAAGTTTTTTCTTTATGATTTGTGGTTTTGCTCGTATCCGTGGTCGAGTCAGGTCCGACGGCGCCCTCCACCTCTTCTAACTGTCGTTGGGTCAGTTCCACCTTTATCGCCGGTCGACGAGCAGCCGTGCAGAGGTGGAGGGCGCCGTCGGACCTGACTCGACCACGGATACGAGCTCCTGCGGGAGAGTAGGCAACATTGGTTTTACAAATGTGTTTTATTAGGTTTCCATTAATTTATTTACATTAAATTTGAAATCTGAACATCAAATCTGAAATCTGTAAAGTTGTTTTTGGCAATGTGGTCTATTTTGTTTACAAGTCCTGTGAATTTATTGTTGTAAGTAAAGTTTTTAACTATAATATGTTTTATTCTATTTTGTTGAAGATATCTTTATATTTTATTGATGATATTTTTATAGTTTCTTGTGGTCTATTTTGTTTTCAAGTCCTGTGAATTTATTGTTATATGCAAACTCCGTAACGATAATATGTTCTATTCTATTCTATTTTATTGATGATATATTTATATTTTATTGGTAGATGTCTTCAATACCCCCAAGTAAGGCATGGATGGATGCACCTCAGTTGTCAGATGAATACTTTGAAGGTGTTGCATCATTCATTCAGTTCACAAAAGATAAATTGGGTGGAAATGATTGGTATTGTTGTCCGTGCGATAAATGTCGTAACTACAATTCATGCAAAAAAAAAAACTAAATGTTATTGCTGAGCATTTGATTTGCAATGGTGTGGACAAGTCATATAGAACTTGGATCAATCATGGAGAACCACTTCCTACAATAGGTGTGAATGTTCAAGCTCCTAGTTCATCAACTAGTACAGAAAATGCCTTTCCAAGAATGGCAGACGTGTTCAATGACACATTTAGACGTGTTGATCCTAATGTCCTCGACGAATGCTTGAATGAATCTGATCAACAAAATGATGCTCATGTTCAAGATGATCTCCCGGAAGACACTAATTACAACAATAAGTTGGAGGATGCAATGGAACCTTTATATCCTAATTGTGAAGGTCAACATACTAAATTATCCTCAATATTAGATTTGTTAAGCATGAAAGCTAGACACCAATGTTCTGAAGCTCTTTTTACTGAATTTTTGCAATTTTTGAAGAAGATTTTACCGAATGGGAACACTTTGCCAGAAAATTTTCAAAAAGCTAAGGCTATGGTTAAGCCTTTCCAAATGAAGTATGAGATTATCCATGCTTGTCCTAATGATTGCATACTCTATTGGAGAGAAAATGCAGACAAGAATAATTGTCCCAAGTGTGGTGAAAGTAGGTGGCAACCAGAAGAAAATTCAAAAAAAAAGACAAGAAGTTGCCGATGAAGAAGCTTAGATACTTTCCAATAATCCAGAGGTTGCAACGTATGTATAGTATACCATGGATAGCTGAGGAGATGACATGGCATGCTCGTGTAGAAGATAGTAGTACACACATGCGATACCCAGTAGATTCTCCTTCTTGGAAGAAGATAGATAGGATGTGGCCGGAGTTTGCTACTGAGAAACGAAATATTCGTCTTGGTCTTGCAACTGATGGTTTCAATCCTTTTGGAATGAATAATTCTTATAGTTGTTGGCCTGTCATGCTTGTTCCATATAATCTTCCTCCGTTTCTATGCATGACGAAGGAATTTACTATGTTAACAATGTTGATTCCTGGTCCAACTGGACCAGGACATAATATTGATGTTTATTTGCAACCGTTGGTCGAGGAGCTCAAAGAGTTGTGGTCTGTAGGAAGCATAACATATGATGCTAAAACACAGACTAACTTTACCCTGCAAGCAATGATGATGTGGTGTATACATGATTTTCCTGCTTATGGGCACATTTCAGGTTGTAGGACAGCGGGACAATATGGTTGTCCTGTATGTGGTGAAGAAATAGACTCGAAATGGCTAAAGTATGGGAAAAAATTTACATACATGGGTCATAGAAGATTCATAAGAGATGCTACACATCATTTTAGATTGCAAAAGTCAAAATTTAACGAAAATAAAGAACACAGAAGGCCTCCCAAACGTTTGACTGGTGAAGAATTATTGAGTAAAATGGAATCTATACGTACAGATTTTGGAAAGTTAATTGGTAAGAAGAGGAAGCGATCCACTGATGTAAATACTCCATGGTCAAAGAGATCAATTCTATTTGATTTATCGTATTGGAAGGTAATTTATTTTGTTAAACAAATAATTTTTCTTTTTATGGTATGCTTTTATGTAGTATCATATTAATATATTTGTCATAACAGGAACTGCATCTTCGGCACAATTTGGATGTGATGCATGTAGAAAAAAATGTGGCTGAAAATTTGTTTGGGACGATAATGAACACTAAAGGTAAGTCCAAAGACGGAGTTGAAGCTCGTAAGGATCTAGAGGAATTGAAGATAAAGAAGAAATTGTGGCTTGTGAATGATAATGGAAAACAAATTATGCCAAAGGCTCCTTTTTCTTTATCGCGATCTGAGAAAGAAATCATTTGTAAAACCTTGAGTAAATTAAAGGTTCCAATTGGGTACAGCGGGAATTGGAAACATAAGGTGGATTTGCAGGATTTCCAGTTCAAAGGATTGAAGTCACATGATTATCACATTCTCATGCAAGGATTACTACCGATGTTTCTAATGCATGTATTTAAAAAAGAGAAACCTTTGCGTGCTGCAATTCGACAGCTATCATTATTTTTCAAGATCCTTTGCTCAAAGGTTATTGTTAGATCAGAGCTTTCCAACATACACCAACGTCTTGTGGAGACATTATGTGTGTTTGAAATGTATTTTCTGCCATCTTTTTTTGTTTCAATGACACATGTTGTCGTACACTTGGCAGAAGAGGCGCTAGTTTGCGGACCTGTCAGATATAGATGGATGTACCCTTTTGAGAGGTAAAGAGATGTAATAAACTATTTACTTTATGTTTTATTCCTTTGATGTTTTACTAATTAGAGTTATGTTATTTTTAGGATGATGAAAACATACAAACGATATGGACGGAACAAGACTTTATAGAGGGCTCTATAGCTGAACAATACACATTAGAAAAAGCAATGAGATATTGCATGGAGTACATTCCTGGTGGTAAACATAAAAGCTATAAGCGAAGAGGAAGAACATTCATTGATGATAATGATGAAGAAGGTCCATATCCTGTGAATTCAGTGGGCAAAGTCTACCATTTGTCTTGTGTGCAGTACGAACAAGCACGTAGATAGGTTTTGTCGCATTATGATGATAATACTAAATGGGAGGAGTAAGTAAAACATCATTACAATTGTATATAAATTTATGTATATATATGTGTGCATGTATGTATATATAAAAAAGTACTCAATAGATATTTGATTTAATGATTACTATTATGTATTCGTAGGAAATATCATGCATATGTTCGGGATCATAAGTCTACTGGAAAACGTGGAAAGCAACAAACAAGGAAGACCATGGATTATATTCCTTGGTTAAGGCAACAGCTCGAGAAAGAGGAGATGAGTCCTTTAAAGAGGCTTGCGAATGGTCCAAATTTTGACGCTATATCATATAATGCATATTCAGTAAATGGATATATTTTTTATACAGCTGATTCAGAAATGAATTTAACCACATAAAATAGTGGGGTCGCTTTAAAGGCTACAGGCACTTTTAGATCAAGAGTTAGTGATACCAATTTAAAAGATGATGACATGACTTATTATGGAATTGTCAAACAAATACTAGAATTGGATTATTATGATTTCAAAGAAACACTCTTCTATTGTGATTGGGTGCGTATAGAAGACAAGGTAAATGGATGTGTGGTGGATCCTGAAACAAATCTGGTTTTTGTCAATTTTGGAAGGTTCCAGAGAAATACAAGTGAAGAGGACGAGCCATTTATCCACGCTTCTCAATCGACCCAAGTTTTCTATTGCAAAGATGAAACCAGGGATAATTGGCATGTTGTTTTAGAATCTCCAAAAAAATTAAGTCATGATGTCGATGCTTACGAGGATCCGTTTGTTTTCGTTGGAGCTGCCGATGAAGCTACATTATCTCAATTTGTTGATAATTTAGAAGATGAAGAAGATTGATTATCTTGTATTGAATTATAAGTTTCTTTGTTATTATTATTTGATGTTATGTAGTTCCATATTGACTTCTAATGGAAAAGTTTAATAATATCTTTTATACTACTACTTTTTCTCTCTCCTATTTTTAAACAATATTGCTTACATAATTTGAAATTTGATGCTCTTATAGTCTGTTCTTATTTGACATATGTGTCTTGTATTTTAGTTTCATGATGTCAGGAGATGGATTTCCATCTAGTAGAGATGAAGTTCATAGAGAGGAAGTTGACATGGATGATGAGTCTAATAATGAAGTTCATTCTAGTAGGTGCCAAGGAAGCACTTCTAATCCATCGGGTAATTATTTCAATAATCTCTAAAAAGTTTTATGATGCTTTTGGATCTTTACTGTAGCCAATGAAGTCTACTGCTAGCATTTAACATGTTAAGATTTAAGAACATATGAATAATAGCTTACTCTTTCAACTTGTACAAACTGGAACATGGAAATGAAACAAGGTAATGCTCTATAGAGTTTCTATTGTGTTTCCTTTACTTTAGGTCCCAAGCAGGTACTTTTGGACCTTCATATGTTTTGTATTAAGCCTCATGTCCACTTGGTTCTTGATTAATACGATGCTCTGAGACCTAGCTCTGAACCACACCTGGATTACAGAGGTCTACTAGCATTCTTAATAATAGTATTTGTCTGTATCATGCAATTGTTTATGTATTTAATTTTGAGCCACATTTTCTTGGTTTGTCAGAATCTGGAACATATCTTCTTCTTTTGTCATTCATGGTCTTGGAATATCTCATTTGAATGGTGATAAAAAAATTGGAATAAATTGATTTATGTTCAATTTTTACCATTAAATTGAGTACTTTCAAGTAAATGTCGTCTTGGAAGAGCTTGAACCTTCCTCCTGAGTTCTGATACGGATTCCTTGAGTGGTAAGTCTGGAGAGACTACAAAGTCCATGAAGTCTTTAAGATCGGTCCCCTTGACACAAGACTTAGCCATATCCTGCGAGTTGAACTCCTTCATCAATGTAGTCAACTGTAAGCCGAAAATTTGCTTCCTTGAATCCTCTGGTAGTCATTGCCGGAGTCCCAATGTAGATGCCTCCAGGGACCAAGGCACTCTTATCACCTTTATAAACAATTTATACAAAAATAAGGTGTTGGGGGTTAGAAATGGATGGAAATGAAATGTGCATGCAGCGACAGATTCTCACCTGGCACTGAATTCTTGTTGAGTATGATTGAACTGATGTCCAAAAAATTTTCAACACGAGCACCATCAATATCCTGCATGTGAACGTTTAATGGAGATCATGAAGATAAAGAAATTTCAAACAAAATAATTAAAAAGATTAATCTCCAATACATTAATTATTTGTCAGTTAATGAGTTACCAATTTGGAGATCTAATATCAAGTTTATTTTCTGATGTAGGTAATGTCAATATTAAAGGAACAAATGTTCTCTAGTTTTCTTGTGAACTTTTAATTGTTCTATCAGTTCTGTTACCTTGGTTTATTACTAATGTTCTCTAGTTTTCTTGTGGACTTTTAATTGTTTAGCTTACCAGTCCAACTTTTATGGGAAAAAAAGAAAGAAAAGAAACCTAGAGGTTGTAGTGCCCCGACCCGCAAGATGCCTTATGATGGATGGTTGGTTCGATGAAGCCTTGTTGGACTTGGGATTATATGAAGGATCGCTTGGAAGACTATGCGATCGTGGCGGGATTCGTCCTATGAATGTGAGTAGTGTTGAACCCTTCAAAGATCCTTTAGCTTCACGCTTAAAATAAGGATAGTATGCTATGTTTCTTGTTGAATTGCTCAATAACACCTTGCATGGAATTTGGAAAGATAATGAAAGATAATAATCACATGAACGTAAACTGTTGTGGCTAAGTGAATTGTATGCTTGTACGCTGTTGCGATGAATTGCATGACAGGTGAAGGCAAAGTCCCAAATACTTGGGCAGGTGAGTATATCGAGCTTTGGCTCAATGAATAGATGGCAAAACAGATGTTAAGACCCAAGTACTGGGTAGTGAGTATGCTTGAATTGCATTCAAATGAAAGAATGCTAAACAGATGCTAAGTCCCAAGAATTGGGCGGTGAGTACACTGAGTTTGGTTGGAAAGATGTTGGTATCAAAGATGTGGCAAGGCATTGGGTAACAACATTCTATTATCCTGTCGCCGATGTAGAATGTTGATTACGCCAAGACCCTGGATTAGGCAGATGATAATGTGAGCATTAGCTCAAGACAAGATGGCTAGATGGCAATACGAATGAGAATGATGGTTTTGCTTAGTTTTCCTTATCATGCATTATATGTTTTCTTCTTAGATAAGTTGCATATAGTTGCATGGTCATGGACAACTTGTCGACAAGGTGGTTTCTCGAACGGTATTCCTGGGCCATGGAACCCGGTTCGTCCTAGGGGAAACCAATGCCGAAGTAGTGGCAGTGCTGATGTAGTAGCACGGTATACAGGACTTGCAGTGGGGCTAGCTACCTGCACTGGCAAGGGCGCTGTATACCTGTAAGACGGTCCAGGATGGCGTGTCGCCAGTGACCTTCATATAGATAGGTCAGGTGCTAATGATGTCTTATGCAGGCAGAGTAAGTTATTACTCAATTACAGGGAAGGATATCGGCTGTTGGTAAGAATCACCCGAACGGTGATATTCATATTGAATCATGATATTGTTCCTAACAATGTCTTGTGCAGGCAGAGTAAGTATTATAATTGTACAGGGATGGCTACACGACCGTGGGTAAGAATCACCAAAGGGTGATAACTGCATGCTTTAAATTATATTGGCTATGAGATTTGCATGCTTTACTTCTTGTCGGCTATAACATGAAATTGACCCTAAGGCAACAAGAAAGACCACTGTTAATAATGTTCTGTAACATGATTACTTAGTGTTGTCTTCTTAGGTGAGTTGGGCCAGCACCGCTCGCCAGTACATTGATGATGTACTGACCCACGTTGTGGGCAATATTACAGGTGTTTGCTTGGGGGAGATCCTGTGAATCAGTGCTTGGCATCGATGAATCGGATGGATGTGCAGAAGCTCTTCTTTCAAGACGATGTCTTCTGCTATACGGGACATAATGTATGGAACAGTGGAACTCAGTTAGACCAGTGAGATTGTAGCCATATTGGCAAGTTCATTGTAAAGAAGTCGGTATATTCAGTTGTAGCCTAAAGGGCAAGTGTATACATTCAGTTAGCTATTTAAGAGCCTTGTAAACAATTGTAAACTCTGTATCCTGCTGCAAGTCTTGTAATCCATTTTGATTATCAATAAAGAGATACATTTCTTCATAAATTGTGTGACTTCAATTTATCTGCTTGGTTCCGCTGCCTTGTCGATGTTTTCTGAGAATTACCAGGAACTGTAATGGTTTTGCCTTGTACAAGTGCAATCTAGACTTGTACGGCATCACGCCCAGTGGCTTATTTTCGATCCTCCCGGATCGGGGCGTGACATAATGGTATCAGAGCACGGCTTTACGTCCTTGGATTCCTATTCGATTTGTTTCGAATCAACGTTGCTACTAAGATGATTCTAAGCTGCTTCCGCGATGATTCAAAGATTTCTTCCGCGATTATTCAAAGTTGCTTCCGCGGTGAATCAAAGTTGCTTCCGCGAATACTCAAAGTTGCTTCCGCGATGAAATCAAAGTTGCCTCTATGACGACTCATAGTGCTTCTGCGATTATTCTGTGTTGCTTCCAAACTATTCTATATTGTACCCTTGACTGAAAGTCCATTGATCATTCTAACCTCTCACTGGGTGTTCCATACAATAAGTCTAAATATGTGGGCTGTGATATGTGTGCTTTGTTGAAATTCTAAAAGATACCAAAAAGAATAACAATGATGCGATGCGTAAGTTTGTGATGTATGCTGGATGTCTTATGTGTGGGATTCTTTGAATCGATTGTTATGCAGCAATCGACAGTGGGTGATGGCATGGTATGTTGGAACAGTATGTGCATGAATTTCAGTGAATGGGAATCGACCGAATTTTGAGTCGATATTTGTGGTCAGCATAACCACTGCAGGATGGATAGTCCATATTGGATGTCGGTTTGATGCGAAGGAATATTATGTTTGGAATGGCTTGAGCTCTGAGTAGTATATTGCATATACCCTTGTCGTGATAAGATATCCCTTGACCCTTGATGTGTATATGATTTTGTGATTGCTTTACCTATAAGGTAGTGGATGGTATCGAATCGTAGCTGAGCTTACGATTGATACATGTTGGCTAGGCGTGTTCCTTGATTGTTAAGTTGGATGACCGTTGTGAGATTTTGATGTGTTCAGATGAACCATCGCAAGACCTTGTCGGTTAGCATTATGTTGGGTAATAAGAGAATTGAGAATATGAAATGAATGCCTTGGTTGGGAAGGAAATAAATTTTAGATTCAGGCGAGTACTTGAATCAGTTGGGTAAGGAGAATGGTAGACTTGGTAACGATAGGGTGGTGTTGCTATCGAATGATTTTGCGAGAATAACTATGGACCGAATATTGAACGATGTTGGAATTGAGTTAAAGAAATTGCATGTTGGATATCGATAGAACTGATGGTAATGTTAGACGCTTATCGGGATGTTGCGAATGATTTAGAAGATGCAGAGAGTTGCATCGACGACCGAAAAGTTAGAGAATGGACTTGAAGAATGGATGATCTTAGCACGTGGTGCAGTGTGCTTGAAGAAAATTGACGTCCCGAATTAACAAGTTATGATCCTTGACTATTTTGAGGCATAGAGAATGAGTACTTGTCCCTTGATGCATGAAAGAATAGATGCTCCTTACGAGAGTCGAATGGATGGAATACAAATAAGTATCGAGGTGCAACGATATGTAATAGACCCTGTCGGTAGATGATGTTGTCGCATGGATAACAAGTTTGGTGGAATATAGAATTGTTGGATTATGACTTAGCTAATGAGTTATGTTATGTCCGCTAAGATGACTGATGCATGAATGCTAGATGATTGGTGCTATAGAGATTGGATTGGTGCATGAATAGTAAATCTTCTTATGGAATCAGAAGGAGATGATACAAAACTAATATTGATGGTTAACGTAAATTGCTAAGAGATGACCGTGTTGGTGTTAGAAAATTTATAAATGATGCCTCGGAAGAAATATGATTATAGTTGCCTTATTTTTGTTGGTTAAAAGAGTACGGACCGTATCGATGATCTAAAAATATGGGAAACGAATATGTCGCGAAGAGACCGTAAGAAAGAGATCATAAGTGATAAAGTATTGAGATAACAATGTCGGATGATGATTCAGAATAGTTGACCCGATTGAATAAACATATGAGTACGATATGAGGATGCAAGTCGGATTGAACAAGTGATGCTATGTCTATGCAAATGGAAATTGAAAGTTGAATATTCTATTGAGGAGTTTTATATGATAGCTTCGAGATTGACACATAGAATTGTGGGATAGAATTGTTGGATAGAATTGTCGGATAGATTTTTGTCGGTTGCGGGTAAGTCTAGAATGAGACTTCGTTGGGTATGACTCGAGTATGAGTACGGGTAGAAAGATTTGACCCTAGATTGTTGGCTAGTTGCCTAGATTGTCGGTTGGTTGCCTAGATTGTTGGCTGGTTGCCTAGAGTGTCGGTTTGTTGCCTAGATTGTTGGTTGCTTGCTTAAGTCTCAGATTGGTTGGCTATGTTCTTCAGTTGTCCGTGTTGGGTATAAGTTCATAAGATTTGGGGTGGCGTCCCATATCCCTAAGTTGGTCAGACCATAGAGTTGCCCTATGTTGAGAATTGGTTGCCTCTAAGATAAGAGATAAGTATGTCCCTGATAGCTACTCATCTCATATGGGTTAGCTGAATGTCTGGTTTAGCTTAGATTAGCTGACCGTAGAGACTTGATTGTATGCTAAGTTGACTATTGGAAAATCGTAGGATGTCCCTATTGGTGTTGCGTGAGTATAGTTGGAATGAATAAGATGTGTTGGAAGGTAGGCTTTGGAATAGAATAGATATTTGGGAAAAGTTTGATGTTATAATGTTGGATGGGATGACGGATCATGTTGGTTTCGGAAATTGAGTTGCCTTGGTTGAAATATTGGAAATTGTTAGAACTGGTTGGATTGGTTGATTGATATTAAGCTGCGAAAACTGTTGGTAGTGCTTTGAGATAGTTGGAATAATTTCATTGACCGGATCAAGATTGAGGATAAGTGTAATGACGGAATTGGATAGTGCATGTAGCCGAGATCGGCGAATGTGAATATGAATGACCCTCAGAATTAATGTTGCTGGAATATGATAGTTGCCTATACGAGAGGATAAATATGTTGGCTTGATCAATAAGAAAAAATGTTGGAGGACAGCAAGAAATGTTGCTGGAGAGAAATTGTGGTACAATTTGAAGGATGGTACGATTTGAAAGATGGATCATGATTGGGAAATTTACAAGTTGTAAACAATGTGTATGGATGCGAACGATGATGAGTACAAGATTTGACCGATGAGAATCGGGGTATCGAAATAAAAATATTGCTATGGGATTTATCAACTTTGGTGGAATGGATGACAATGAACTTGAAAGGAATACTTGATACATCTAAGTTTGAATATTTTGAAATGTTGGATCGGTTGAGGAAAATTTATCGAATTGGGATTGGCGACATCTATCGTCTTAGTAATTGGTTGGAATATTGAATAAACAAAGTGGGATTATACGAGATGCTCAAAAAGAATTACTGATGTTCGAAAAGGAAGGTACACTGTAGCTCGTTCGTTTTCTCTATCACTGAACTTGGCTGAAGTGCATGTATTTCGGGGACGCCTAAAATATGTGTATGATTCCAACTAAGTGGTATGCTGAATTCAAACGAAGCCACGGGAAGAATTATCATGTGCTAAGAATTTACACGAGTGTCGGAGGAAAGATCAAAGATGGTAAACTATGTTGAATCAATTTGGGATGCTGTAACGAGACGGTACACTACTTGAAAATCATTCGAGAGATTGCGGAGAAATAGTAAATAGTGCAAGTTGATCGTTGAGAAGTTTCATGAAAAGTTGGTTGAAGTTTTGGGGATGAGTTTTGTTTTAAGTTTCGAGGACGAAACTTTTTCTGGGTGGTATATATTGTAGTGCCCCGACCCGCAAGATGCCTTATGATGGATGGTTGGTTCGATGAAGCCTTATTGGACTTGGGATTATATGAAGGATCGCTTGGAAGACTATGCGATCGTGGCGGGATTCGTCCTATGAATGTGAGTAGTGTTGAACCCTTCAAAGATCCTTTAGCTTCACGCTTAAAATAAGGATAGTATGCTATGTTTCTTGTTGAATTGCTCAATAACACCTTGCATGGAATTTGGAAAGATAATGAAAGATAATAATCACATGAACGTAAACTGTTGTGGCTAAGTGAATTGTATGCTTGTACGCTGTTGCGATGAATTGCATGACAGGTGAAGGCAAAGTCCCAAATACTTGGGCAGGTGAGTATATCGAGCTTTGGCTCAATGAATAGATGGCAAAACAGATGTTAAGACCCAAGTACTGGGTAGTGAGTATGCTTGAATTGCATTCGAATGAAAGAATGCTAAACAGATGCTAAGTCCCAAGAATTGGGCGGTGAGTACACTGAGTTTGGTTGGAAAGATGTTGGTATCAAAGATGTGGCAAGGCATTGGGTAACAACATTCTATTATCCTGTCGCCGATGTAGAATGTTGATTACGCCAAGACCCTGGATTAGGCAGATGATAATGTGAGCATTAGCTCAAGACAAGATGGCTAGATGGCAATACGAATGAGAATGATGGTTTTGCTTAGTTTTCCTTATCATGCATTATATGTTTTCTTCTTAGATAAGTTGTATATAGTTGCATGGTCATGGACAACTTGTCGACAAGGTGGTTTCTCGAACGGTATTCCTGGGCCATGGAACCCGGTTCGTCCTAGGGGAAACCAATGCCGAAGTAGTGGCAGTGCTGATGTAGTAGCACGGTATACAGGACTTGCAGTGGGGCTAGCTACCTGCACTGGCAAGGGCGCTGTATACCTGTAAGACGGTCCAGGATGGCGTGTCGCCAGTGACCTTCATATAGATAGGTCAGGTGCTAATGATGTCTTATGCAGGCAGAGTAAGTTATTACTCAATTACAGGGAAGGATATCGGCTGTTGGTAAGAATCACCCGAACGGTGATATTCATATTGAATCATGATATTGTTCCTAACAATGTCTTGTGCAGGCAGAGTAAGTATTATAATTGTACAGGGATGGCTACACGACCGTGGGTAAGAATCACCAAAGGGTGATAACTGCATGCTTTAAATTATGTTGGCTATGAGATTTGCATGCTTTACTTCTTGTCGGCTATAACATGAAATTGACCCTAAGGCAACAAGAAAGACCACTGTTAATAATGTTCTGTAACATGATTACTTAGTGTTGTCTTCTTAGGTGAGTTGGGCCAGCACCGCTCGCCAGTACATTGATGATGTACTGACCCACGTTGTGGGCAATATTACAGGTGTTTGCTTGGGGGAGATCCTGTGAATCAGTGCTTGGCATCGATGAATCGGATGGATGTGCAGAAGCTCTTCTTTCAAGACGATGTCTTCTGCTATACGGGACATAATGTATGGAACAGTGGAACTCAGTTAGACCAGTGAGATTGTAGCCATATTGGCAAGTTCATTGTAAAGAAGTCGGTATATTCAGTTGTAGCCTAAAGGGCAAGTGTATACATTCAGTTAGCTATTTAAGAGCCTTGTAAACAATTGTAAACTCTGTATCCTGCTGCAAGTCTTGTAATCCATTTTGATTATCAATAAAGAGATACATTTCTTCATAAATTGTGTGACTTCAATTTATCTGCTTGGTTCCGCTGCCTTGTCGATGTTTTCTGAGAATTACCAGGAACTGTAATGGTTTTGCCTTGTACAAGTGCAATCTAGACTTGTACGGCATCACGCCCAGTGGCTTATTTTCGATCCTCCCGGATCGGGGCGTGACAGAGGTGTGCCTAAGATGATATTCTTCTTGACCTTGATTTAAAGCTCTATGTCTGCATTGATGATGATGGTCTTTAGCATATACTACAGAGAGTTTTGCTATTTAATATGAGCCTCATTGTTGTGCTCATTTTCTTCCTATCATTGCTGGTTCACATAGATATCCCTAGTGCTTTCCGATTTGATCGGCTTTGTTGATATGTAGTTTGCTTTATACCAAGGATTCAGTTCAGCATATGAGATTTTTGGACTCCAAAAAAAAGTCATTTCTAGCTTTCTTTTATAGGAGCCAATTCCTTGTGTGCAGTATTATAATTTTTTGTCTGTGATAGAAAAATAGCATATGCAGCAATGACAGGAGACAGGGCGGGCTACGAAAGGGTAGACAATTGTCTAACAATGAGGCTGCAAGTTCAATCTGAATACATCCTGTAGAAAAAATATGAATACATGAATGGCCAATTTGAGTTTCTGTGATATTACGTAATTAATTGAGTTGATATGAAGAAATGTTTTTGAACCAATGCACAGGATACAAGAATCTGGTGAATACACCTTCCTCAAACTCAGCTCGTGTTTCATAAATTGACTCCAATCTAAAAAAATCTGAGTAGTGTTAGAGTGTATTAGTGTTAGTTGAGTATCAGAAATGTTAAGATGTTAGAAATGTTAGATATTTGGAATGTTAGATATCTGAAATGTTAGATATTAGAGATGTTGAGGTGGTGACAGTTTAGTGAGTGCCCTGCATTTTGATGTGTCAATCATCATTTATGGTATCGGTAGTGTCCATTAGTGTTCAGTCCATGCAAGAGTGCA
Organism: Iris pallida; assembly: GCA_029216955.1. NCBI lineage: Eukaryota > Viridiplantae > Streptophyta > Magnoliopsida > Asparagales > Iridaceae > Iris > Iris pallida. The sequence continues at coordinate 9,826,179 of JANAVB010010792.1, forward strand.
GGACATGTATACACTTCACTGTATTTCATATACCTACTGCTCTTATGCCCTCCATGTAGATGTGGTATCCTACATAGTAGATCATCCGTCACATCATACCAAGTGTTCAAGTCCAGACTTGAACATTCTTGTCCTGATCACTGCTCCAAATTTCTGACCAATCATCTTGACATGTCCATTATAGGCTTGTGCAGGACCTTACTTTCGAGTATCAGTATGATGCCTTGTCCTAATTGATCAAGGCATGAGGGGTTAGAGTGTTAGACTATTCTACATTGCCTATGTTAGTATGTTCTTTGGTTCAGCTATTCCTTATTTTGTTTGGTTATACCATCTATATTTGTATGTACAGATCTATGCAGGACAGTATGTGAGTATGACTCTATGTATCAGACATTTGAAAAGAAATACCTCTTCATACAGTCTCAGGATATCACAGGTTCAGATTCTTGGTTCAGTTGGTATGTAAGCTCATCATGTCCTGCCCTTTAGTTAGATACTGGCCTACATCTCATAGAGGTAAATTCTAGTAGGATGTATCAGAGACTGAGATTCATGCTTCAGCGGTAAGTAGAGAGATTGCTCGTCAACAAATACAAAAAAACAAGGTTATGGAGACTGATATAAGTACACTCAAAGAACAAGTAGCAACACTCATGCAAAAGGCTAATGCTATGTCATCAAGTCAGTCTACATCAGAGCTTCGTAATACTTCTCAGGTAAAATAAGATTTGCACATGAATTCTTTACTTTCGATGTGACATTGTAATCTAGCCTAACATTCAAATTTTGCTTGACCATGCCCTTGCGTATATACATAAATGTCCATATATGATTACTTAAATTCTTTGATATAGACTATGTTGCTGTCTTTGGTCTCTTTCTCTGTTCTGTCTTCCTTTATCTACACTGCCACTATATATACAAATCAAATTTTTACAGTTTTTTAGAAGATACTCTTACATTTGAAGAAATATGTATCAATGACATAAAGTGAAAATGTATGATCAATAATAGGATACCCATGACATAATTAACCAAAAATCAACACAGCGATCGTATGAAAGCATACATGATTATTAGTAATCTTCCTATCTTTTCTTAGGCCAATTAACAATTAATAAGACAAGAATGTAAAAAAATAAATATGTATCACTAAACGATGATTTTTACTCGTATCTGATTTTTTTTCCCTAACATCATTAGCGATATAGCTTGTCTACATAAACGTCACTAATGAACACATTAACTTTGATTATTCAAAGGATTAGGACGTCCTCCTCAGTACATGTCTAAAGATGGATATACAAAACAGTATCGATAAATGAAAAATATGTGTAAAATATGCAATTATAAACTATTGAAATCATGGACAGAATGCCACATCTTGAGGTCGATGAAGGATGAAAAATATGTGTAAGTGCTACAATTCTGCAATACTGCTAGAAATAAGTACCTATGACTGGGTTACGCAATCGCCAATAAGAACTGCAACAGTCAGATGCTGCAACATCTTTCTGATGTCCTACTTGCTCGTTGACAGTAAAAAAAAAGTTCAAGCATATATAAACTTACTAAATATAATAAACATCAAACTCTCAACAAAATTCTAGATTCAATTGTATGCTTGTTCTTCTTCCATTGTCGACTGCGGATGACTACCGTCTCCACATCTGCTAAATTTATTTCACTAATTAGCGAGTGCCAAGTAAACAATGTATCTTTTCAGATACAAAATCCCTTCAAACTTCAAAATGAGGAATTGTGAAGACCAATGAGATGGTCAGCACTTTGTAAATTGTGACTCGAGCATTAGGAAAACAGGAGCGACTTTTTGCCCTACAGAAGGGAAATCAAAGTATATTTTGATCATAAACAATAACGTCGTGGAAAGGGTAAAGCACAGTGACATAGGACTAGTGGCCTAATTGTGCCATTATGTCTTCTAGACCTTTTATCACTAGTTGGGACTGCTTGGTACTTATTAGCTACATAGTCTTCGTGAGAATGTCAAATGACTTGAGCAACTTCTTGCCGTGACATTGCAGTAATTTGGTAGAATTTCTAAATAAATGAAAAGGGATTGATTAGGCTCGAAACAGAAACCTATTGTTGTCACAAGAGCTCTTGAAAATGACATAACAGTTGAAGGATGTTACGTCCAAGACTTCATTTGTATCAAAGTCTTATTTTGGAAGGACAATAAGGGAAGGGAATGAATTATCAGCAGATAAATAGGACAATCAGAGCAAGCATATAATTCAATAAATAATACATAGCACATTTCGTAACTGTTACAAAATACCAAGGTTGCTCACCAAACCTAAAGAAAAGCTCCATATATAACATCAGTAGGTAGTCATATCAATTAGAATAAATTCAAGCTTGCGTAATTAACAATTTGCATACTGGCATGTCAGCAGCATCTAAACAATACAAAGAAATAGTAGGCTCTGCTATCAGTCCTTGTTCTAAGAATGCCTCTATGATTCCAGGGAAGGGGTCTGATTGTACATGTGTAGCATATCAGCTAATTTTCGTCGAGGTATAAACACTACGAGAATATTTATATTACCAACAAACATCTGGAACGCTGATCTACCAGGTAATTAGGGTTCAGTAAAAAAAATACAGACATAAATATGTTAACATCTGGGTAGAAAATCTCCAAGATTTAGTTGGCTACATACAGTTCTGAATAGAGCCCAACTGCAATCTCAGAGCGACTCCAAAAACAGAAAATTGTGGACTTCTTTAGGACCAAGAGGCCTGAAAATTATGAGATGCTCACCTCTGCAAAATACAATTACCTAATATACAATAACAAACATTTCGTCATGTAATAAAGTAGCTTCTATTGTTCCAACCAGGGATCCTTGAGCACTGAAGGGTACTTTCTGACCGGTAGGGCAGTGCTCAAGAATTTGCAGATAGTGCAATGCCCATGAGCAGACAACTGGAATTTGGTGCTCACAAGTTTAATTATATGGAAAATTTCTAATGTAATTATTTCACATGTCATGTTTTTGCTCACAAGTTTACTTTTTTATATTTTCAAATACTTAATGTTGTTTATATTTTTTGTTTTGATGGATGCAGGCACCTGATCAATCTATCTTTCCAAGAACATGTTTTCTAAAAGACTTCAAAAGGAAACATGTTGCTTTTGGACATTTGAACATTGATGCTCCACCAAACGAAGATGTTTATAATATCATTATCGACGAAGTTTTTGACAAAGATGCAGATTTGTTTGATGGAGATGGGAAGCATGGAGATATGCTTGGTGCCATGATTAATTGGCCAAGTATTTGTTCAACTTATTAGGGTGTGAAGTTATGCACTTAGTTTTTTGTTTTTTCTAGTTTTAGTACAAAACAAAACTATGTAGTATTTTTTTTTCCTTTCTGAATGTTGTGTACAAGAAAACACCAAATCTTTGTATGGATGCAGAGGATGATTATTTACTTATATGCAATATCAGTTCTTCCTATAATGAATGCTTGGAGTTGTTTATATACTGAATAATTGGAGTTTGTTTATATGCAATCTCAGTTCAAGCTATTGAATGATTGGAATTATTTATATGCAACAGTGGAGGTTACTGTTTGCAAAAACAAAAGTATAATCTTTATTTCACAAACTTTGTAAAGAATATTACAAGAATTCTGGGAAAGTACAACTATAGAAATCCGATCTGGATGACGATCGCTTTATCCCTTGGACGATGTGAACTTTGAAGACTTGAATCTCTGAAGAACGCAGCAGCACTTGGACAAAAACTCTGATCTCTCTTGATCTTCTCCGTGATGTGTTGAATGGAAACGAAACTCTATTTATAGAATTCTGAAATAACTGTTTTGGACAGTTATTCTGGAGAGCGCCTGGTTGAAGTGCGCCTGTTTTGAGCACATATGACAAACTGCGCCTGTTTTCACTCCATTATCACGAACGTGCACCAACTGCTCTAGACACGTAGCATTATTTGATTAAAATGCGCTTCGTGTACAGTTAGTAGGACACGTGTTGGACATGTAGAGTGGTAGTTAGGCGTTGATTTAGTCAAAGTGTGCCTGTTTCAGGGACACGTGGCAAGCTCTAAATTGATGTTGTATTGAACTGCACCTTCTTCACTGAGACGTAGGCGCAATCTGAAAAGTGCACTTAAGTTCGGATAGAAGTAGGCGCTATCTGCTGAGTTCAGATGGAAGTAGGCACAGTTTGATCAAACAGCGCCTGGACAGCTGTCATATCTTCTTCGAGCGCCGCGCCATCAGAGGAATGATAGTGCCGTCTCGATCTTCGTGTTTGTCGGGTAATGATGACTCCACGTCAATTAAGCGCGGTTTGTGAAGTGCGCCTCTGTGATGCAGAAATAGGCGCGTTTATATTTTTGTTGGTGAAGTAGGCGCCATCTGTGTGTAGGCGCGTTCTGATCAATCTGTTGAATCAAACCTAGGCGCGTTTTGATTTTTGGGACCTACAAGACCCCCTTCAAAGTTTTCGAATTTTGAATTTTCAAAAGTTCGAAATACTTTAATAATTTTGCATATGACCAAGTCAAACCGCGCTTGTTATTTGAAGAAGTTGCACAGTTTAAGGCGAGAACGGATCTTCAGGCTGAATAGGCGCAATCCGTTGTGGTGGATATTTAGGCGCGTTTCGCTGTGACTGTTCGAAAACTATAAATAGCCCACAAAACCCTTTATTGTTTTCGAAAATTCTTAATAGTGAAGTTTCCCGAGTTTTTTTTTTTTTTTGTTTTTTTTTTTGTTTTGATGGCGATGATGATATGATGAACGGTTGAAAAATGAACCGTCAGAATGAATTATTCATCAAAAATATCTGCTGGGGATTTTAATGAATGAACCTTTAGATTCATCAAAAGGGGGGTGAACAGTCACCTCGATTCACGAAGAGTCAGTAGACTAGTATAAATAGTACAGGACTCATGAAGAATTTTATCACTGCCTTCAACAGGAAAAACGTCTTCCAACAACATGTCTAAGGAGACTGAAGTCGTGCCGAAAGCCGAGAGCGTCACCGGGGAACTTTCTGCTGGAACGGAGAAGGGCGAAGGGTCGTCTGCACCCAAGCCTCTCGTCGACTCAGTCTTATCGGATCAAAAGGAGATGGGTGAAGGCTCCTCTGCACCAAAGCCTTCACAGGATATTCTCGACCTTCTGGTAGAGCCGGGGAAGACGGCGGAAGAAGAGGCAAAGAGGATAGCTTTCCTCAAATTCTTGCTGAGTTCAGGCAAAGATGTCTTCGACTCCTTTGCTGATTTTGTTAGTGAGAAGGAGGGGCTTGACCCTCGTCCTAAGTTTGATAGGGATGATAGTGATCTCCCTTAATGTAATGTAATATCTTCTTTGAAAATAAAAAGAAATTTTATTTACATTGTCTGTCAAGAAATCTTTACACATTTATACATAATATTTCTTAAGAAATTTGCCATTGATAGGCATCATAGCTATTCTGCCATCCATCTCTGCTAACTGGTAGGCACCATTGGAAAACACTTTGTTTACAACAAAAGGACCTTCCCACTTGGCATCGAACTTGCCCTTACTCATGTGAGTCATAGTCATAGGACGTCTGACTGTAAGGACCAAGTCACCTTTTTGAAATGTTCGTACTTTAACTTTACGATTAAAGGCTTTTGAGATACGGGCCTGGTATAACTCAATGTGCTGTTGAGCCAAAAGCCTCTTTTCATCAAGTGCCTCCAATTCTTGCAATCGAAGTAGATCGTTGTTCTCCATTGTAAGTTCATTGGCAATGGCTATCCACAGAGACAGGTTTTGAATTTCCAGTGGCAGAACTGCTTCACAACCATACACCAAGGAGAAAGGTGTACAGCCGGTAGGATTGCGAACTGTAGTGCGATAAGCCCATAAACATTCGCCAAGCTTCTCACTCCAATTCCGTTTGTTTGTGGATACAAACTTCTTAAGGAGTTTAATGATGGTTTTGTTGAAAGCTTCAGCTAAACCATTTGCTGCAGGGTTATAGGCTGTCGAAGCAACATTGTCGATGCGATGATCGTCACAAAACCGGGTGAACTTTTGACTAATGAACTGAGGTCCATTGTCATGAATGATTCGCTGCGGTACACCAAACCTGTATATCACATGGTGTTTGATGAAGTTGATGACACTGCTGGTTTTGACTTCAGCCAGAGGTATAGCCTCAGCCCACTTAGAGAAGTAGTCTGTGATGGCCAGGATAAACCGATGCCCTTTAGAAGAAGGAGGGTTGATTGGGCCTATGATATCCATGCCCCAAGCTTCAAAAGGCCAAGAAGCAGCCGTAGGATGTAGAAATTCTGATGGTTGATGAATGAAATCTGCATGAATCTGACATGCTCTGCATTTCTTTGCGTATTCAATAGCATCGGATACCATAGAAGGCCAGTAATAGCCCATACGACGAATACGATCTTGCAATTTAGGACCAGGTTGATGCGCTCCACAAACACCATCATGAGCTTCACGTAGTATTTGTTTTGCTTCATTACCAGCAAGACAACGTAATAGTAGACCATCATAAGTTCGTCGGTAGAGAGTTTTTGTTGTATGATTATAATAGAAACGGAGAGATCGTCTTCGAATGCTGGTGGCCTCTTTGGGATCCTCAGGCAATATTCCATAAACTGCAAAATCAATGAAAGGAGTTCTCCAATCTTCATTGATGATATTGACCTCAGCAGAATTACTAAACTCAATATTGTGATTATTTTCAATACAAAATAACTCTCTGTTGGAAATAACAACCAATTGCTGTCTTTGGACAGGAATCGCCAAGACTGCTGCAAGGTTTGCTAGAGCATCTGCTTCGGTATTGTAAGCCCGACGAACGTATTCAATATAGAAAGCTTTGAAGGAAATGGCCATAGCAATGGCTGCTTCATGATACGGAATCAAATCTTGATGACGAACTTCATATATTCCTCTAACCTGGTTAACAACCAGTTTAGAGTCACCGTATACTTCAAGATATTGGATGTCTAATTGTTTAGCCAGTTGAAGGCCGATAAGCAAAGCATTATACTCTGCAACATTGTTGGAACAAGGTTCATCCAAAGAATAAGCCCGTTGAATAGTTAGTCCTTCTGGCGAAACGAGCACAATCCCTACTCCTGCTATAATAATCCCATTTGGTCCAATTCTGGACGCTCCGTCAAAGAATAGACGCCATGTGGGAAATTCTTCCGAGACCAGATTTGTTTCAAGCGTCTCATCAGGAATCTCGTCGTAGAGTTTAGAAGTCTCAGAAACAGGATGAGCAGCTACGAAGTCAGCAAGGGCTTGTCCTTTAACTGACTTTTGAGGGACGTAAATCATGTCGTATTGGGCAAGTAAGATAGCCCATGTAGCCAGCCTTGAATTGAGAGTACTGGGCTTCTTCATGAGTACCCGTAGAGGGTTAATTCGGGAAATGACATGGATTGTTTGACCAATTATATAATGTCTTGTCTTTTGTACAGCGAACATTAAGGCTAAACATTCTTTCTCAACCATGCTATATCGATGTTCGGCACCGATCATAGTACGACTGAGATAGTAGATAGCCTGTTCATGTCCTTCTTTGTTCTTTTGGGCAAGTAAAGCACCCAATGAGTGATCCATTGCTCTGACATACATTAAGAAAGGTATGCCGGAGATTGGTGGCACCAAGACTGGTGGGCTCATAAGATATTGTTTTATGTCATCAAATGCTTGTTGACATTCTTCGGTCCAAACGAAAGATACACCTTTCTTCATGAGTTGTGTAAACGGTCTGCATCGTCCAGATAAATTTGAAATGAATCTCCTGATGTACGCAAGTCGACCTTGAAATCCTCGTAGCTCTTTTAGGTTGCGTGGAGGACGCATCTCGTGAATGGCTTTGATCTTCTCAGGATCTACGTGTATACCTTTAGAGGTAATAACGAAGCCGAGAAATTTACCACTAGAGACACCCAAGAATGACTTGGTGGGATTCATTTTGAGTTGATGTTGGCGCATGAGATTGAAGATAGTTCTCAGGTCTTGAATGTGATCTTCCTTCAGACGACTTTTGACAGCAATATCATCAACATAGCATTCAACAGTCTTTCTCAAATGATCTCGAAAGATAGTGCTCATGGCTCGTTGATAAGTTGCACCGGCGTTCTTGAGACCAAATGGCATCACAGTGTAGCAATAAACTCCTCGAGGAGTACGAAAAGAAGTATGCTTTTCATCGTCAGGATTCATCTTGATTTGATTATATCCAGAGAATCCATCCATAAAAGATAACCTCTCGAACCCACAGGTATTGTCAATCATGACATCAGTGATTGGAAGGGGAAACTCATCCTTTGGACAAGCGTCGTTCAGATCCCGAAAATCAATGCAGACTCTGATTTTCCCAGTCTTCTTCAAAACTGGAACAACATTAGCAACCCAGTCTGGATGTTGCTCTTCACGAATAAAGCCACAAGCGATGAGCTTTCGAACTTCTTCATCAATTGCATCCATCATTTCAGGTTTGAAGCGTCGTTGTTGTTGTTTAACAGGTTTCGCATTAGGTAATATATTCAGCTTGTGCGTAGCAATTTTGGGATCTAAACCTGGCATGTCTTCGTAGCTCCAAGCAAAGACATCAATATATTCGCGAATGAGAAGAATCAACTCCTGCTTATCATCTTCGGGGAGATTCTTACTAATGAATATAGGACGGGATATACCGTTTTCTCCTACATCAATCTGGATTAGCTGATCTTCAGTAGGTGGTTCTCGTTTTTCAAACCGGAGCTTCCACTGATTGTCCATCTTTTGTACCCAAGGATCAGTTTCAGGGCTTTCTTCGAAGTCATCATCAGTAGCATCGTTGTTGATATCTGGAAATTCAACTGAGACCATGTTAGAGGATATGGCAATACGATGTACGTGACCAATGCTAGTGTCAGAATCCCATGAAACTGTATCAGAAGAAACAGTGCGTTCATCGTCATTGGATTCAATTATCTTAGGAGCTGTAGCCATAGCAGGAAATGTAAATACATAACCAAGGCCGAGTTTATTCTTCTTGCTAGTAACATGAATAGGGGTTCGTCTCCCTCTTCCATAGTTGAGTCCACTCTTGAAATCATATCCCATTTTACGAATGATCTCTTTAGACTGAGTGCTGTAACGACGGAGTTGTAAATGTCCCGTGTCATCGTTTTTGCAGTCTTCGGTATAAGAAAACTTTTGTTCTGGTCCTCTAATAAAGATTATTGGACTTTCGTCAGCTTTTCGAGCAGGAACTATAAAGTATGAACTATCCGTTGATTCCAATGATACATCTGTTTGGTAAGATTGTACAACTTCAATTGTGAGTGGCTTCAACCTATCTAACATATTTAAGTAACACTCAGCATGATATAATACATCAGTATACTGTAAAGGAGATGCATCTTTATTGATATTTACGACAGTGTTTACAGTAGGACCTTTAGCCTTAGCAGGCTTAGTCAAATTGATAACAAGAGGGGGAGAAGAAGAACGAGGAGGAAGAGAAGGCTTGTTACGACGAAGGTCGATAACAAGTGGCTCAGAAGAGGTGAGCTCCCTTTTTCCTTGGTCAGTCATAGAAATTGTCTTCTTGGCAGGAAGTCGAATGACCAGTGGTTCAGCATGTGAAGGCTTAGAGATGCGCCCTTTGACAGGAATCACAAGAGTATCCTGTGACTTTGGTTCTTGTTCCTTTTTGCTAGGAGGAAGATAGATGGTTAGTGGTTCAAAAGAAGAGGGTTGAGAGACGCGCCCTTTAACAGGAATTACAAGAGTGTCTTGAGATTCAGTTCCCTGCTCTTCTTCAATGTCTAAAGCCAAGACAACTTTCATGAACTCGTCTTTGTACATGCGAGCATCGTTGCAGTATGCTTCGACGCCCTTGAAAGGATAGAGATCAGCAACTTCTTTTTGGACTTCTCCTTTGTCATCAACATACTTAAAACATTGATGAAGAGTTGATGGCACAATATTATGCTCATGAAGGAATGGTCTTCCCAGAAGAGCATTATAGAAACAACCATGGTTATCAATGATGTAAAAGGTAACCTTTGTATGAAGATTGCCTATTTGGAATTTTAGGCGAATCTTGCCCAGAGGTTCACTTCTTCCTTGATTGAACCCCAGAATAGTAGTGATTGTGCCAGTAAGACTGCGTACGGGAATTTTCAAAGCATCCAACATTGTTTTAGGCATAATGCTGAGTGTAGAGCCTGGATCTATCAGGATACGATCGACCTTCATGGTATCAACGTACCCTGTGAAATACAAAGGGCGATCATGTCGATTATCTTCCAGGAGCATGTCATCTTGCGTGAAGGTAATATTTGGAATTAATTCCAACACGCTATGACAATGGAGACAAGAGAGAGGCTCTTTCTCCGGCTTCTTCAGAATTTCAAGACAATTTTCTGCCTGCAACAAAGCTTCACTTAACGTCTCTCGAGTTTCCTTAGAGAGGTGCAAGAGCTCGAATATTGACAATCTGGCAGGAGTATTGGCCAGTTGAGCCAGTATGTCAAAATTATACGGCTTCTCGAGTCCGAGAGAAGTGGACTTTTTGAGAGCTTTATCGAAACGAACCGGTTGTTTCCCTTTATCAGTAACTGCTGGTTTAACAGGAGGAGTTGGATTAGTTGAAGATGAAGAGGGTTGAGTTTCAGGAGGCGTGTCAGGAGTGGAAGATGAAGCTGGAGTTTCCTGATTCTCTGGGTATTCCCGTAAATAAGGTTTACCAGACCTGGTACCCAATAAGATCTCTTCTTCATTTAATGGTTCAAGAGAAACCATATTACAACTTTTAAACTTGCCTTTGGAATTTTTCTTTTGTTTAGATGAAGAAGAGGCGGAGGATTCAAAATCTGAGACCAGATCTGGATGAATCCACATGATTTCCCCTTTAGAAGTAGATAAAGGGACTAGTCCTTCATTTCGAAAAGGTGGAAGGTTTACAAGCTCGAGAGTGGTTCGAGGAATGGGAACTACACCATCTTCTATCTGCATTGGTGGAAATTCGCCGAACTGAACAGAGACGACATTAGCCGTTACCGTCTTTTCGTCCTGTTCGAGGGTTACTGCTCCGGATTTGATCATCTCTTGTATTTTTCCTTTAAGCACATAACATGCTCGAGTAGGATGTCCGATAAATCTGTGGTAAACACAATACTTAGGATGATCAGTCTTACCAACCTTTTCCGGCCTTTTAGGGTCGGGTAATTACAGTTTGTTGCTTTTTGTAAGACATTCAAAGATACCCATGATGTCATCTTCATCGAAAGAGTATTCTTCTTTAGGACGTGGTGCTCTTTGAGGTTGTTGTGATGGAATAGGTGCAGATTGAGCAACATTGACAGCCAGTGCTTCTTTGCTTCTCAAGTCAATGGCCAAAGTTTCTTTAGGAGCAGATGTATCTTTGCCTTTTCTATTATTATTCTGGCGATTGTTGTTAGAGTTTGAGCTATGATCGCCTTGGTCAGGATTCATGTGAACCCCAATGTCTTGAATTTTTCAGCGCTGAGTTCTGCTGCCTTAGCATTGATAATGAAAGAAGGTCAGTCTTGGAATTGAGTTGCCCCTGTCCACATACTGATAATTGGCAAGAGATTATTCTTGCAAGTATCAATTGTAACAGCAGATGGGGTTCCCATTGGCATTTTGAGAGCTTCGCGACGGAACCTCTCGATAAATTGCTCAGCAGGCTCATTATTTCTTTGTTTAATTTTAATGAGGGCTGACATAGTCATGTCATTGACGCCTTCATAAAATTGTTCAAGGAATATCTGTTTGAAACCAGCAAAAGAAGTGATACATCCGTCTGGTAGACTTCGGTACCAGTCATAAGCAGCGCCAGTTAAGCAACTGACGAATACCCGAGTAAGAAGGGCATCATTAGGCTGAAGAGGATCAGTCATCAATTCAAAATGATTAATATACTGATTGGGAGATGAAGTACCATCGAACTGCATAATGGTGGGGAATTTGTATTTTGGCGAAAACTGCATTTTCTTCCATTCGGCGGGATAGGGTTGTTTAATGCCCAACCGTTGTAAGCCTTCCCTTTGTGTATAGGCTTCAAATTGATTCCGCAATTGTTCAACAACATCATTAGCATTCCAAGAAGATTGAAGATTGCTAGATTGATTAGTAATAGCCGGAGGAGGAACCGCATGGTAAGTATCACCCCCAGCACCAGTTTGGCTAAGAGTAACCTGAACTGGTACTATGGTGACTGGAGGAGGTGGTACCCCCAGACAAGGATTCTGAGGAGTAGAAGAAACCAATGGTTCAGGAGTTATGACCGATGGAGTGTGTTGAATCATAATAACATCATGCATTTTAGCCATCATGTCAGCCATAGTCTTCAATTGTTCTTCTAGTGCAACAATTCTTTGATTCTGCTTGTTGAAACCAGAAGCATCTTGTTCTTCAGTGACGTATGCTGTCACTTCTCGTGCCATGACAGATGACACAGTTTGTTCAGAGCCATCACTGTCGACAGTAAAGTACGAATTACCCCCATCATGAGAAGTAGACCGATCACTGTAAGGAAGATTCCTTTGACCGATTGTTTCTCGGCTTCGAGATCGAGTGTGCTGGTAAACACCATCATCTGATTCTCTAAGTCGGTCAAGATAGTGCTGGCTAGGTCTCCGGGTCTTTCCGTGCTTGCATTTTCTACCCCCAGAGTCTCTGGAAGTCATGTTGACGGAGGCAAACATTACCTCTTCTTCATCATCACTCTTTTGATCAACAGAAGGGAAAGTCAGACGCTCGAAGACAGAACGTTTGGTTGTTTGGCAACAACATTTGATAACCACTTCGTGAGGATGATTGCAATGATGAATTTGTGATTGTTTGGGAGAACTGGGGGTGATATTCCGTTTCTGCCTGAGATGATCCCGAAGATCAGAGACAATGGGACGAGAAGAAGTAGCAGGGATATACTCATAGATGACATTTGGAACATGATTCCGATTTCGTAAACGTTCGATTCCATGAGTATAAAGAGAGGTACTCATCTGATTGGCGTAATTGTCAGGATTCCTTGCCCCAAAAGGTTGATATTGAGACAAGTTGATCTTAGCATGTTTGCGTTTCACAGAGGTAGGTTTTGATTGGGGTTTTCTATTGAGATATGCCCATAAATCATTTAAACCGCCCCTGGGAATCTCAGTTTGTGAAACTTGTAATTTGCCTTGTTCGGATCGTGAAATCCGCAAATTAGGCAATTCCTGAATATTTGCCTTGGGAGTAGGTAAAATACCTCTCTGATTAGTACGAGAACCCTTGTTAAGGGGGATATTCGTACTAATAGGTGCAGAGGCACCATCAGTTGGATCCTCCTCGATAAGAATCGAAGAAGACTTGGAAAAGGCCAGAGGACCCTTTCCATTGTTTTGAGATGAAGGGATAGCTAAAGAGCATTTCCCTCTGTTATCTTCCAAGTTTTACGCTTGGGAAGATTGGAAGAAGACCAAGGGGCCTTTTTCTTTTGATAGAATCGAAGAAGGAGCAGCCAAAGGACTGTCCTCAGCAAACTGCGCCTGTGCAGTTTTGGGTTTCTGGATTCTGGAATGATCCGGAGCAGACTGCGCCTGAGCAGACTGCGCCTGAACAGACTGCACCTGTTTAGTCAGGGTAGCAGATGCATTGGACTGCGCCTGGGCAGCAGCAGAAGATTTGACTTGTGCCAATTTGGCACAAACTGTACCAAAAGAAGGTTTGGTGGCAGACTGCGCCTGTTTCCCTAAGGAAAGAACAGACTGCGCCTGATTGTGAGGCAGAGATTGTGCTGTTTTGGCATGAACTGCGCCAGAAGATGGTTTGACAGCAGACTGCGCCTGGTTCACAGTTCTAGTCTGTTTCCCTAAGGAGAGAACAGACTGTGCCTGGTTGGCATGTTTGGCCGCAGACTGTGCCTGAACAATCTGTTTCCCTAAAGAGGGAACAAACTGCGCCAGGTTGCTAGAGATAGGCACTGGTGTCTTGGAAACAGCAGGTTGTGCCGAAGAAGTGGCAGCGTTCTTCATCAGAGAAGGAGCAGAGTTCTTGGGAGCCCACACTGAGCGAGTCTTGCTCTTGACGGAAGTCGTAGTGCGGCGAGGAGTGCTTTGTGCATTAATTATTGCTTCGTAAGCCGTTTGGTCGACTTTCACGACCAAAGTCTTCTGCGTCTTGCCGATAGACGCTGTGTCACATTGAGTTATCACCTTTTCATCAGAGGAAAAGGTCGTCCCCAGCAGAGTCGCCATTTTGTTTGCAAAAACAAAAGTATAATCTTTATTTCACAAACTTTGTAAAGAATATTACAAGAATTCTGGGAAAGTACAACTATAGGAATCCGATCTGGATGACGATCGCTTTATCCCTTGGACGATGTGAACTTTGAAGACTTGAATCTCTGAAGAACGCAGCAGCTCTTGGACAAAAACTCTGATCTCTCTTGATCTTCTCCGTGATGTGTTGAATGGAAACGAAACTCTATTTATAGAATTCTGAAATAACTGTTTTGGACAGTTATTCTGGAGAGCGCCTGGTTGAAGTGCGCCTGTTTTGAGCACATATGACAAACTGCGCCTGTTTTCACTCCATTATCACGAACGTGCACCAACTGCTCTAGACACGTGGCATTATTTGATTAAAATGCGCTTGGTCGTGTACAGTTAGTAGGACACGTGTTGGACATGTAGAGTGGTAGTTAGGCGTTGATTTAGTCAAAGTGCGCCTGTTTCAGGGACACGTGGCAAGCTCTAAATTGATGTTGTATTGAACTGCACCTTCTTCACTGAGACGTAGGCGCAATCTGAAAAGTGCGCTTAAGTTCGGATAGAAGTAGGCGCTATCTGCTGAGTTCAGATGGAAGTAGGCGCAGTTTGATCAAACAGCACCTGGACAGCTGTCATATCTTCTTCGAGCGCCGCGCCATCAGAGGAATGATAGTGCCGTCTCGATCTTCGTGTTTGTCGGGTAATGATGACTCCACGTCAATTAAGCGCGGTTTGTGAAGTGCGCCTCTGTGATGCAGAAATAGGCGCGTTTTGATTTTTGTTGGTGAAGTAGGCGCCATCTGTGTGTAGGCGCGTTCTGATCAATCTGTTGAATCAAACCTAGGCGCATTTTGATTTTTGGGACCTACAGTTACGAAATGATTGGAATTATTTATATCAACAGTGGAGGTTACGGAATGATTGGAGTTTATACATCTTTGTATGCTTTGTGCACATTTTTTTTTAAAATTATATTTACAGAAAAACGACAGATTATATTAGTTCTAAAGAGTGAAAAAGATTCACAGCTTATTTGACGGTTACAGACCGTCGATTAATAAAAGACAGACTTGACCTGTCGTTTAATTTAGTGCATAGCGACGGGTACTAACCGTCGTTAATTTTTACTGCGGTAATATTTTCAACGGACCATCCAACTGTCTAAAACTGTTGGAAATGAAAATTTACGACTGTTTTAGACCGTCGATAATCGAGAATTCTGGCATAGTGAGTGTCAAAGCTTTTCCGATGGATTGCATTTATCTTTTCATCCATTCATTCATGCATTGCATTTATCTTTTCAGTTTTGCATATCATTACCTACTATTATACATGCATACTTTATATATACATCAAGGTAGTAATACTAGTTGATGTTCTGAAAAGGAGAGTGCGATGTCTAGTAAAGGATTCTTTTTTTTGAGGAGCTGTCATATCATGGAAGTCAATATAAAATAAAAGAAGTATACATGCAATTCTATATGATTTCTAGGCCAATCAAGGTCAAAGTCAACTATTGGTCAACTCGATCAACAATCTAGTAAAACAAGGCTAAACTAGGTCAATAAGACAACATCTTGGGTTACATTGGTCAACTGGATTACATTGGATGTAAAAATTTGTATTGTAAGACAAACTAAACATAATTAGTATATAATCATGTAACTGGTGGATCCGCTAGCTAGTAAGCCGGATGTACTTAATATCAGAGAGTATCAGATTAGTATCAGTATATAGGTTAGGTAGACCGTATCAAACGCATATCGGAATAGTAGGCCGAATAGGAGGCCGAGATAGTCGAATGAGAAGAAGGGAAGAAGGGAGGAGCAGATGGGTCCAGAGCCATGGTGGAGGAGGAGAAGTAACATGAGAGCAGTTTCCGCCGTAACATCTCCTGGCTCTGCTGGCAACTGAAGTCCAGATGCTACAAAGGACGATCCTTCGTTGAAATCGACTACAACACCCATCAGTTCAAGTTCATTCCTAGATGAGTATATTCCAATGCCATAGAGGAAGGTCAACAAACTGATGGCTTCTATGGCATTGGAATCTACTCATATAGGAATGAACTTGAACTGATGGGTGTTGTAGTCGATTTCAGCGAAGGATCGTCCTTTGTAGCATCTGGACTTCAGTTGCCAGCAGAGCCAGGAGATGTTACGGCGGAAACTGCTCTCATGTTACTTCTCCTCCTCCACCATGGCTCTGGACCCATCTGCTCCTCCCTTCTTCCCTTCTTCTCATTCGACTATCTCGGCCTCCTATTCGGCCTACTATTCCGATACCGATACTTTGAACCTTGATCTTAACCCAAACCTATAAACTGATCGATACTAATCCGCTACGCCCGATACTAAGTATATACGGTCGATACCGATAGCGATAGTCCGATACGGATAGCGATAGTCCGATACCGATAGTTCGATCGATACCGATAGTTCGATACCGATAGTGATAGTCCGATACCGATAGTGATAATTTAAAAGTTTATGGATTATGTGTTAATTAGTTCATGTTTTCATTTAGAGGTTATGCTCTAGTTTTCATCAAAGTCAATTCTTTTGTGTTTTGGATATGTTGTGTAGTTGTGATGGATGCTTCATATTTGTGATTCTGACTGACTTTACAGAATCTTTGACAATTGGGATATATTATATTATCTATGAAAGTTTTTATGGAAATGAATGTTATGTCTTGAACAAATATGGAGAGTTGTGAATCTCCTACATTCTCCTACATTTTATAATTTAAAACCTATGGGTCTTACTATTCTACAAAATGAGCTCCTACATTTGAAATCTAGAATCTAGAAATTGGGATGAGCCTTACTAATGATGCTCTTAGGTAACATATTTAACAGATGAGATTTTCATGTTGCACTTACGCATTTTGTAGCTATAAACTGCTTAAGCAACAACATATTTAGAAGACCACCTATTCATGCAACTATCTCAAACTGACAATTATTTTGAGTAATCTCTTTCATTTCTATCGATACATGCCAAATATACTCTTTACCACATAAAATAACACTAATACCCCGCTTTTCATCTTACACTAATAACTCACACACACATAATCATATACATACAAATACTAATCTAGTATTTCAAAACTCTCGACTTTGAAGAGTCATTTCTGTGTCAGTGTATACGACTCTCCTTGAAAGCTTTCATATTTGGTAGTAGACTACATTTTAAGTATTCTAGTATTTTTTTACCTTCAAAATAATTACTTAATTGACAATATTGTGTACGAATATTGTGTCGTGTCAGCCTGTCGTATCGTGTCTATGTCAGCACATCAGGAGGAGGGAGATAGGGTTAGGGTTTACCTTCCTTGGTCAGAATTGGGTCGGGGTCGGGGATGGAGCAGCGGCAGAGGGGACTAGTCGGGTCGACGTCGACGAGGAGACTTGACGGTGGAGGAGCGATGGAGGGTCGCCGGACGCCGCGGGAAAAGAGGTCACCGTGGGGAGGGGGTCGCCGCAGGGAGGGGGGTCGCCGTGTGGGGGGGTGGTCGCCGCGGGGGGGGGGGGGGTGGTCGCCGGAGGAAGGGGACGCAAGAGGGACGAGGACACCAGTGGGCGAGCGGGGTCGCCGAGTTAGGGAACGAGGGAGAGGGGTGTCTCCGGAGGAAGGGGTCGCCGGGGGGAGGGGCTCGCTGGTGGGAGGGGGTCGCTGGTGGGAGGGGGTCGCCGGAGACGAGAGGGGGAAAGGGAGAAAGATTTGGGGCTCGAGCGGGAGAATAAAATTTTGGGTAAAAAAATAAAATCGATCTGGCCAGCAGAACCCTATATGAAATATTTAGCGACGTCATACGAAGACGTCGGTAAACGTCGCTAATATCAGTGATTTTAGCGACGTTCACCGACATATCCACGACGTACGTTTTTATAATACAAAACTTAGTCGCAATACGTCGTTGAACGTCGCTAATAGTGACGTATTGCGACATTATAAATTTACGTCGCTAAATTGCTAAAATATAGCGACGTCTTTCATAAACGTCGCTAATTACGTCGCTAATATGACTTATTTTGGTAGTGACCTGCATGTACTAGTTTGGATATAATTGAATATGTGACATTGAGAACTTGTTTAGCAGTATCAATGAGTACAAGGGACAGTCCACTTATCTATATCTAATGGATAAATACAAGGTAAGCCTATGAGGGATAAGCTATTACCTATTGGTCGATTTGTGGCAGTTGGCTACTGCTACCAATTAATGCTGCCACCTAAAGAATGCGGTTAGGAAAGCTACTCTTACAATCGAATGTCCCCTATGGTAATATCTAATGGTAACAGGAAAGTCCATGTCTTTGCTAACCTCTATGGTCACTTATCCATTCTATATTTAATTGTTCAGGACCTCATGATTTGGGATACAAAGGAATATATCTTAGTCATATAGGTTTGTCAGGTAATTGCTGCAAGAGGCTACTACCAAGTTTCCATCCACACCCTGGTAATTCCCAAGTTGTTCTCAGGAAAGATGCCTCTACATCCTATTTATTTGCTGTTACCTGGTATATGAAAATACCTTATGTTAACTGATACCTGAGAGTTTCTTATGTTTATCTGATACTTAACTTATATCAGAGAAGATCTGATACCGACTCTCATGTCCTGATATAATATCGACAGTACCTTATTTTCCTGAGATTACTTATCACTCTCAATCTTTCTGTACAATCTGGGATCTCTTGACACCCTTCACAAGCATCATAGGTACTCACATGTCCCAAGCTGCCATTTTCTAGCCCTCACATGACCCACCACTCTGAATAGTGGCTGTCATTTGTGCACGAGTTTCGAAGGATATGCATCAGAGGAGATACTCCATCTCACAAGTATATCCTAAGGATACACTAAGTCCCCTAAACCCATGCCCTCTAGTTTGATGCATTTAGCTACTGGGCTATGTACCTAGCCCGACAGGTTCCTTATAGCCATCAGGGAAACTCCTATCAGTTGTTATACAATCGAAATCCAAAGGTAAATTGAAGACTTCCCTCTTTTACCCTACATGAATCCTTATGTATCAAGGTGGGACTACAGTCAGTTCATCCCTGATACACTACAGTGGTCAGATGGCCTATACTAGGCTGATACCAAATGTAACATTACAATCAAGTGTCAAACCTGATACTAAGATTCAATAACCGAACCAACCTACATGTTATTTAATACATGTTATTTAATACTTCAGTATCAGTCCACTTGGTATATAGTGCCTACTCTGTACTGCAGGTAAGCCGGACCTGCCTAGGTGCAGAGTACATACTATGGAATATGGCCTATAATGACCAGGTACATTGCTACCTGTTGGCTAAGTGTACTCTCCTATTCTTGATACTATTTGATTCTAAGGGATATACATATGTTTCACTTAACAAAATGCCTGAAAATCGGCTTTTGAAAATAAAACGAGAAAAAGTACAAGAAGTACAAATTGTTCTGGGAAGTATTGCTATGGAAGTCTGATCTGAAGGCGATCACTTTGTTCCTTGGACCATACGATAATGATGAAGATCACTGCTAGAAGATGAACAACTGGAAGAACTAAGTCACCAGAAAGGTATCGACGCACTCGGGCACTGATGGCGAGGTCGAATGCTTTCCTGCTTTGCTTCACTCTGTTCTGGAAGAAAAGTTGAAGAAGAATGCTCTCGGGGAATCAAAGTTTCTGGGCTCTGATCTCTGTGTATCCTCCTCTGTCCCTGTGTTCCTGATGCCCTTGTTATAAAGAAAATAAGTCTATTTATAGACTTAACTCATTGTGCGTAAAAAGCAACAAAATTGAGTTTTGTACGCTGGTAACTGTCACCCACGATGGAAGTCACCCACTGAATATGTTGACATGCGTCCCATTATTCCAACAAAAATAGGGAGCACGTATACACGTTCTTCAATAAATGTGGTATGAAAGCCACGTGGATAAACCACGTTCCAAAATAGTCAGGAAGGATCGGGCGTAAAAACGTCCCCAAAATATGCTCCGAGCGTAAAGTAGCAACTGGCGTAAAAACAACACAATTAAAACTTCTCAGCATAAAGTGGCTAAAATAGTCTTGAGCGTAAAACTAGCCCAAATAGACTTTACGCCCACAATAGCCTTGAGCGTAAAAGCTCACATAACTATCGTGCGTAAAAAGAAGTAATTATTGAACGTAAAGTAGCCTTTTTTGCACACCATAGGACAAGTATCGAGCTTGGTAAAAATCCGATCCTCTCGACTTCTGTGTTGCATGTTGTCAGCAAATCATTATATCAAAGTCATTATCACTTTCATTAAATGCATGATTTGACAGCCTGTCTCAAGCGTAAAGTAGTCGGCTTGCCCCTGGCGTAAAATAGCTGACCTGTCCCTGGCGTAAAGTAGCTGACTTGTCCCTGGCATAAAACAGCTCATTTTGAGTGTAAAGTTCTATCACTTTGACTCAGTCTATGAAGGATTTTTTTTACGCTCCTACAAGACCGCCTTCAAAGTTTTCGGAATTTGAAAAGACTTTCAAGAATTTCAAAATACTTTGAACATGAAAAGTCAAAAAAATGGTGCCGATCAATACTCAACCGTCATAATGAATTCTCTCTCGAAACATTCGAACGCCTCTTCATCTCCCCAAGTTGCATTAATAATGATCAGTTTCCCATAAGGAATATGAAGAGTTGATTTGATTGTATATATAAGGTGAAGTTCTTTATCCTCGCTTTTCATCCTCATACTGTCATGGCACCGAAGAAAGAGATAGAGACTAACAAGGAAAAGGCTCAAGGCTCAAAGTTGGACATAGAGATGGAGGTTGAGCGAGCATACAACTTCATGGAGTGCTTTGGACTGACTCCAGCGATCTTTGATCGTATAAATGGTGGTCCCTCAACTGCCTATGAAGGATCAGGTGACAGAGAAGCCTTCTGCACAGGTTGTGTAGGAGTTCTGGTTGACAGAGAAGCCTTCTACGTAGGTTGCACAGAAGTTCTAGTTGGCGGGGAGACAGATTGTGCAAGTTGCATAGGAGCCATGGTTGGCTGAGAGACAGATTGCGCAAGTTGCGCACGAGCCATGATTGGCCGAGAGACGGACTGTGCAAGTTGTGCACGAGCCATGGTTGACTGAGAGACAGATTACGCAAGTTGCGCACTAGCCATGGTTGGCCGAGAGACGGACTGCACAAGTTGCGCATGAGCCATGGTTGGCCGAGAAGACTTGGGAGTCCACACAGTGCGTCCTTTGCTCTTAGCAGCAACGGCGGTGCGCTTGGTACCCCCAGCACTGATCATTGCCTCGTAAGCGGTTTGGTCGACTTGAACGACCAAAGTCTTCTACGTCTTGACGATCGATGCGGTATCACATTGAGTTGTCACTTTCTCGTCAGAGGAGAAATTTATTAGGGTTATATACTAAAAGCATCACTTTTTTAGTAACCTTATTTCCTTAAATTTTGAATGACAATCATATGGGCAAATATTTGTATATTGTATTTGTTGCAACTGTTAATGCAAATGTCTGATATTCTATATTGTAGATAATATGGTGTGTGGTGTCACACAAAAGATCATATTATCAGTTTCCTATGGAGTATATAAATAGTTCACAACCTAGATGGACTTGGACAATCTATTGGAAAGGTTATAGTGTAATCTGGTATTAGTCTATCTTGACAATAGGTTTACACTAGTACACTTTGTGTGTATTGAACAGGACCACTTAAGGTTGTTCTCTTTGTACTGACTACATAAGAGAACAAACACCTCTGTTATTATGGATGCTTGTGCTCTTAACCCGGATATAATAACGGACATGTATATGCAATGTGTATTATTTTGACTCATAAAAGAGTGAGATTCATTATGGATCAACAACCTCTATGAATTGGGTAATAACATTGTATGTATGATGGGCTGTTGATTATAAATGGAATCCATCTCCCGATACATCGGGTTGATGATGTCCCCTTTGTCATGTAAACCCTGCAGGTGGATTATATCCGATATGACAAATAAAGTTGAGCGGTACTACTTAAGGATAAAAGATGTCGGATCAATATAGTTGTCAGTAACTTAATTTGATCGACGGACATACAATATCTTAACATGGAGAGCCAAACGAGCATATAATAAAAGGAGCCTACAAACATAATTTGGGATTAGGGAGGTAGTGCAACAATAGCTCATTAGTGGACCGAGCTATTGTTAATGGGCCTGGATTGTGTGTTCGGGCTGAACACGGAATATCCATATCCGTTCGGAGGCCTAATCCTAATTTCTCCTCATGGTCCCTGCCATAGCCTATATATATCCTCTATTCTCTGGCCGCCAAATTCTCGATCAGAAATCTGAAACTTTCTCTAAATTCGTGATTCACGTAAGGAGAGAAAGAGAGGGATGCCAAGGAGAAGAAAAGGTTGGAAGATCGTCGCCCACACGACGTCCAACTCGAGGAAGGAATACGTGCAGAAGATCTTGGGGTCGTCCGCTCGAGATTGCCAGGAATTACTTGTCTCCTTTTCGCAACAGGTATAATTCGTGAACCCTAGTTTCCGCCTATGAAGGGTTAGAACACGTATTAGATCTGTTTAACTTTCTATCGATCAATACGCACACCAAAGGAAGGGTCCTGGGAATCCCCAGTTCCATTAATTGGTATCAGAGCCACTTTGGATCTACGTATTGATTGATACGTCCATGTTGTCCAATAAAACCTGCGCTGTGTAATAGTCGGTAGATGTAGATCTGTTCTAACTCGGTTTTGCAGGCATCTTAGATCCAACTATTATGGTCCAATGCATGTTTTTGATTGTGTTGTTTAAACCACGGACATGTCGTGGATGTTGTTGTTGCTGTAGATGTAATTAAAATCACGAGGGTTTATCGGGCTTATTATTTTAATTTTGTAATCTAGATTATGTGTGAACTGCTTCGGGAGGCATAGGAATGATGTAATTTTAATTATTTTTGATCAATCGTGATGGCGGTGGTGGCTGTTTCTGACGTCGGACGAGATGCTGGTTTTAAGCAGTCCAGAGGCAGACAGATGACCATAATAGTTGGATATTTTCTCTTATTTTTGTCATTTTGCTTTTTCTGATTATGCATGTTTATTATTGTGTGGTTGTTTTTTTTGAAAAACTAAGCCTACATCAATAATGGACAACATGGACATAATATCAACTAGTAGAAAATCCCTCATTGTTAAATAACTAAGTGGGAGAGGATATTATTTAGTTTAAATCCTATGGTCTCCATTACTGGTTTGTAGGTGATGTAATTATACTTGCGTGTTGGCTATAGTACTGTAAAACCCCTTAATTTTCAAAATTTTATTTATTAAATAATATTGCATGATTTAATTGTTTTTCTATAATTATATAAAGGAATTATTTATATGTGTGACTATATATTGGGTTGTGTGTTTGCCCCTGGTTTTTCTTAGACCTTAATCCTTAAACCAAACCCTAATCTTTTTTTTTAGTCTCTATTTAATTAAGAATGAATTTACATGTTTATGTATACTTAGAATGCTAATTAATTTCTTAACCAACCTTAACCCATTCTCTACCACATGAATTTTGGTTTCCACAAAGTATGGATCTCTTGTAACCAAATGATAACCACTCCTCCCTTTCATTTTTTCGGCCACACAACTCCTCTTTTCCCTCCACTTTTCGGCCACACCACCACTTCTTCCCCCTCCATTTTTCGGCTACCCGAGAACTCCCCTTCCCTCCTATCTCGGCCGGCGTGCGTTCAGCGAAGAGATCACCTCGTCCTCGGCGTTCAGGCCATCTCCGGCGGCGCCATCACCATCGTAGCGTAGCCCCGACTCCCTGCAGTCGGCAGGTACGATCTCGAGCCTCTACGTGGCTTTGCCACGTGGATATCCCCCTTGCAACTTAGAACCCTAATTTCTATATAATTTCCTGTTTTATTCATTGATTAATGATTTGATTAAGGAAGAATTAATGATTATTAAGTAGTATTATTAATGTTAAATGATTGTTAACAAAGTGTAGATTCTGTAATAAATTGTAAAGAATTTATTATGAATTATTATGATTTTATTTGAATTAATTAATGACTGTGAATTAATTATTTTGTGGGATTATGGCTGTGTGATTAATTAATTAATGATTAATTGATAGTAATTTGTACCTAAATTATTAGTCCATTGATTAGAGACATTAGTATAGATTCTATATTAATTGTATCAGATTTTTATACAAATTATTCGTATTTATTAAGTATTTTAACTGATGTCAATGAAGCAGTTTTTGTGTAAATTTCCACAGAATTATATATTCTGTTTTGATTTTTTTGAATTTAATCCATTAGGAATCACTCGATATGATCTATACATAAATTGTAGGTGATTATGTAAACTAATTACTGTTAAATTTTCAAGATTTAATAAATAGTTTAGATATTTTATTTATATTTTAAACTGTGAATTACTGATTCTAAATGACTGTTTATTTACACTGTTTTGGATTTTTATTAATTAATTCATTAAGAATTAATTAATGAGTGTTATACAAAACTTGTAGATAATAATTATACCTATTTACTGTAAAATTTTCAAAAGAGAATAATTATGTTTAGTATTTATTTGGCATTAAACCAGAGTTAAATAAATTTGATTATGTAATTAGTTCAATACTAGTTTTAATTTATAATAATTATAAATTATTATTGGTAATGCTCATAAATGTATAGTCACTGTTAGAAATGTTATTTTCTGTGATTTATGATTTTTCCCAATTTATTAGTGAATTTTTAACATTTAATTCTATTTATAATAGCTAAATTGGTAATTTCTATATATTAGTAGTTAAATGTTTTTAATTACTTATAAATTAGGTAAATAATATTAAAAATTTATTTCCAGTGGGATTTCATGGAAAAGTGTTTTCTAACCAAATTTAGACTTGCCATTATTTATTAATTAGTATTTATAATTAATGGGAATTTGTGAATGCATGTGTTTCTTAATTGTTTAACTAATTAGTTGTAAGTAATTTATTAATTATTAAATTATTAATTGTATTAATAATTTTAGAATATAAAAGTATAATAATAAGTGCTTCATACTTATTATTGTATGATATTATTCATATTTATTAGTAATGATTAGCTAGTAGTAATGGTTTGAATAATAATTATCGATTAATTATCAATTAAATGTATAGTTTAATTTGGTTAATTAGTATTGAATTAGGGTTAATGTTATTGTAGGATTATTCGTTTCTCGGAACTTGGACTCGATACCAGACTCGGACTTTCAGCTCTTGGACACAGGCAAGTACACCTTGCTTGACTTTACTATGCAGTATTACATTTGACCAGTTATTACAGTTGTGTGCACTCGTCACCATTTATGACTACCCTGTCAATAGTTAGTATAACTTGACACGACTCAGACACGCATCACCTATGAGTGAGATGAGTGCAGAGATTTTGTGTTGATTGGCCATTAACATGTGATCTTGAGTTGTAGCAGTGGTTAGTTACATTATATGTATATTGCCGTCTTGCATATTATTTGTACCGTGTATACGGTCCAGGTATTCATTGGGTGGGGAGAGTCTACTAGTGGTGTATGAGAATTCTGTTTCCAATGTACGCTGGATGCTCGTAGCCCCTCGTTCTCAAACCGTAGAACGCTTGGTGGACGTTTCTTCTTCTTCTCCCCCTCTAATGTGCCACTAGAGATGTCTCAAAATGCATTTACACTTAGATGGTTAGAACACCTTAAATTGTGTACTACGTATTTCCTGTCCTTGTTTGGTTAAGGAATTACTTAGTAGCATTTTTATTTAGTTACTTTTACTTTACTGCTCAGTATTATCTTGCATGTCATATTTCCTGTGTACTTGTTATGTCCCTCTGAGGACCTGGTATCTTTTCCAGAGCTTGACGAAGATTCCTACCCGACTGATTACGGAGTAGCTGGATTAGACGACGACCTTGAGGTGGAGCCACAGCCTTGATCCTTTGGAGGCTAGCTTTATCTTCTGATGTGGGTTCATTTCCTGTATTCAGTTATTTCCTACTTTCTATTTTATTTCATTCCAGATGTACTGTTCAGTGTTTGGACTTTCTTTTGACATTTATTGTGACTCTGGGAACTCTCTTTACAGTTATCTATTATTTGTTTCATGGATGAGACTAGATTTTACCTGCCTGTGTTGTTAATATTATTAGTCTTACTTCAGCGTACTACGACTAGTCATAGTCCATTAAATTGGGTTAACTATGTCTGATCGTACAGCTGGCATGCCACGTGTTCCCGATCCGATTATTTGGAACTGGGGCGTGACATGTTTTAGTGGTGGCCCATGTAGGTCAATGAAATTTGTTTGGTTACGTTACTGTACCAGACAAGCCTGCAAATTAGGTTTAGAATATAGGGTCTCATTCATACTTGATTATATCATTCTTGAATATCCTTGAACAAAATCTTTTGCATCTCGTTTGTTTCCGTCCTATTCTTAATTCCTTCTATCATATCTCTGCAGAATCATGAATTTGAGGAGTGGACGTACCGCTGCCGGTGGAGACAACCAGTCATCTGGTACGGATGAACAGTCCGCAAGGGTAGTTCCAACTCACCCTTTGCTTCCAGGGCAGACGTCTCAGCCAGTTGGTGCACAACCGACTGGGGTACCACCACCTCCCCCGCGGAACCCCCAGACACCATTTGGAGTGCCCCCGACTGTGCCACCAGACAGTCAGGCGCAGATGTTTCAGTTCATGCACATGATGATGCAAGAACAGAGGCAAGAAGCAGCTGAGCAGAGGCGGGAAGCTGCTGAGATGAGACAGGGATTCCTGACAGCTATGGAGAGGATGACAGCACCAGCACTTGCACCAGCTCCGACACAAGCTCCCGCGAGACCAGCGCGGGTAGGTTCAGTGAAGGACTACGTGCAGATGGACCCCAAACCTTACAAAGGGAATGAGACTCCGGAGGAGACCACTAATTGGATCGCCAGCACCAAGAAGAAATTACAGGCATCTCAGTTGTCAGAAGATTTATGGATGACTGGCGTAAGAACTCAGCTGGAGGGGAATGCCCATCACTGGTGGGATTCTATGGAGCGTCAGTTGGGTACCCGTCAGTCGTGGGAACAGTTTCTGGAGTTCTTTGATAAGAAGTACTTTTCTGCTACTGTGAAGAATGCTTTATACAACCAGTTCCTGCACCTGGAGCAGGGAAACAAGATAGTGGATGAGTACGACTCGGAGTTTAGTCGTCTCAGCAAATATAGGGAGGTGCTGATCCCCACCGATCTGGAGAAAGCTAAGAGGTTCCACAACGGACTGAGACAGGAGTTACAACAATTTACCAGCACTCAGTCCCGAGTCTCTTATTCTGAGGTGCTGACGGAGGCTAGAATCCAAGAGTCAATTGTCAAGGAGAGGCAACACCAGCAGAGGAGCCAGCAAGTACAGCAGAAGACGCAGCAAGGAGGTCCTATTCGGCGACCTATGGGACATCAGCAGCATCAGAGGATTGGACCCTATCAGTCGAAGGAGCTCCCAACTTGTCATTACTGTGGCAAGAAGGGTCACTTGGAGAGAGAGTGCAGAAGGAGGCTGGGTACTTGCTTAGCCTGTGGTTCGGGTCAGCATCAGGCTCGAGATTGCCCGGTTCGGGGAGCTATTGTGCCAGCAGGAGGACAGAAGCCACCAGCATCAGGAGGTCAGCAGAGAGGACCTATACTCCCTTCCCAGTCAGCACAGTTTGAGAAGGCCAAGCAGCAGGCAGGAAACAAGAAGCAGGGTCAGATCTTCGCTCTCACCCAGGGAGAGGAAGAAGCAGTAGGAGAGGCTATCACAGGTACTATCTTAGTAGGTTCATTGCCTGCTACAGTATTATTTGATTCTGGTGCTACCCTGTCTTTCATATCATCTAGATTTGTAGCTGTGCATAGCATAGCTACTTCTACTATGCCTAAGAGTTGGAATATTATTACTGGTGGGGGTTTAGTACCTGTAGATAGTTCATGTAGAGCCTGTTCGGTAGTTATTTGTGGCAGGGAGATGAGAGCTCGACTTTTGGTATTTCCTATGCCAACTTATGACGTAGTGCTGGGTATGGATTGGCTTAGTCAATATCATGCGATATTGGACTGCCATAAGGGTTGTGCTATATTTAGACCGCCAGGCCAGCCGGAGTTTGCATTTCAGAGAGGAAGCATTGAGAAGGGAGTCTCTCAGTATCATGGAGCTTGCATGGCGATGGAGGTGGCCCCGCCACCGATCATTGATGAGTTTTCTGATGTCTTTCCTGATGATCTGCCGGGACTACCACCCGACAGAGAGGTTGAGTTCACCATTGAGCTCATACCAGGAGCGGCACCAATCTCTTCAAATGTCTATCGATTGGCGAAGAAGGAGCTAGATGAAATGAAGGTACAGTTGCAGGAGTTGCAAGACAAGGGATTTATCAGACCAAGTGCGTCACCATGGGGAGCCCCAGTCTTGTTTGTGCCAAAGAAAGATGGAACAGTTCGCATGTGCATTGATTATAGGGCTCTTAATGCTGTGACAATCAAGAACAAGTATCCCCTGCCCAGAATTGATGATCTATTTGACCAGCTGACAGGAGCCCAGGTATTCTCGAAGATTGATCTGAGATCGGGATACCATCAAGTGAAAGTTCGGAGGGAAGACATCCAGAAGACGGCATTCAGGACTCGGTATGGTCATTATGAGTTCTTAGTAATGCCCTTTGGTTTGACTAATGCACCTGCTGTGTTCATGAATTTAATGAACAGAGTATTCCATGAATATCTTGACAAATTTGTCGTAGTATTTATCGACGACATTTTGGTGTATTCAAAGAACCATGAAGAGCATGAGGATCACTTGAGGAAGGTGCTGGAGGTCTTGAGGCATCAGAAGTTATATGCGAAGCTGAGTAAGTGTGAATTTTTGCTAGATCATGTTTCATTTCTTGGACATGTTATCTCAGGGAAAGGCATAGAAGTGGATCCGACGAAGATATCAGCAGTGGAGTCGTGGCCAACTCCAACCGATGTTTCAGAGATACGAAGTTTTCTAGGGCTTGCCGGATATTACCGGAGGTTCGTAGAGAATTTTGCAAGGATTGCGGAGCCCATGACCAAGTTGACCCGCAAGGATCAGAAGTTCGAATGGACGGAAGAATGCCAAGCTGCCTTTGATGAATTGAAGAGGCGCCTTACCACTGCACCAGTTTTGACCATACCATCGGGACCAGGAGGTTTTGTCATCTATAGCGATGCATCCGGGAAGGGATTAGGATGCGTCTTGATGCAACATGGGAAGGTAGTGGCATATGGTTCTCGGCAGTTGAGGACCCATGAGAAGAATTATCCCACGCACGACTTAGAGCTTGCGGCGGTGATATTTGCCCTGAAGCTTTGGAGACATTATCTGTATGGAGAAACGGTGGAGGTATATACAGATCATAAGAGCCTCAAGTATGTCTTTACTCAGAAAGATTTAAATTTGAGGCAGAGGCGTTGGCTTGAGTTGATGGCAGATTTTGATATAGAGTTACAGTACCATCCAGGGAAGGCTAATTCGGTAGCAGATGCATTGAGCCGGAAACCTATGGCGCACTTCTTGACATCACAAAAGGAGTTGCTATACGATTTGGAGAAGATGGGCATTGAAGTTGTTAGGCCTGGAGGAGTTGCGCAGATGATGAATATTCAGGTTCAGTCTTCATTAGTAGAGAGGATCAAGGCGACTTTACCCACAGATGCCAGATATCAGAGGCTTCGACAGAGGACAGAGCAGGGACTGCAGACTGGATTGAGGATTCACGAAGACGGGACCTTGAGGTGTGGTGATCGCCTCTATGTTCCTAATGGGGAGATCAGGCAGGAGCTGATGGCAGAGGCTCATAGCTCGATTTATTCTATTCATCCAGGAGGTACAAAGATGTACAGGGACCTGAGACAGCACTACTGGTGGCATGGAATGAAACGTGAGATAGCACGTTTCGTGGCGAAGTGTTTGGTGTGTCAGCAAGTCAAAGCTGAACATCAGAGATCCGCAGGATTGTTGCAACCGCTTCCGATACCTGAGTGAAAGTGGGAGCACATCACTATGGATTTCGTTACGGGATTTCCGAGGAGCCCAGCTGGACGAGATGCAGTTTGGGTGATTGTGGACAGATTATCGAAGTCTGCTCATTTCATACCATTTCGAGTGGGGCAATCTACAGAGGTATTGGCCGACTTATATATGAAGGAGATAGTGCGATTACATGGAGTACCAGTCAGTATAGTCTCTGATCGAGATACAAGATTCACATCGTACTTCTGGAAGAGCATGCAGGAAAGTCTGGGCACAAGACTGAAGTTCAGCACAGCTTATCACCCTCAGACGGACGGGCAGTCAGAGCGTACCATTCAGACGTTGGAGGACATGTTGAGAGCTTGCATGTTGGATTTTGGTGGATCCTGGGAGGATCACTTGCACTTGGTAGAATTCTCTTACAACAATAGCTACCAGGCAAGTATCCAGATGGCCCCTTTTGAAGCATTGTACGGAAGGAAGTGTCGATCGCCAGCATATTGGGGTGATGTAGGCGAGAGACAGATATTGGGACCAGAGTTGGTGACTCGTACAGTAGATACAGTCAAGAAGATTCAGGGACATCTACGAGCAGCACAGGACCGGCAGAAACAGTGGGCAGACACTCATAGGCGACCTCTTGAGTTCAAGGAAGGAGATCATGTGTTCTTGAGAATCTCCCCGACTAGAGGTACGATCAGATTTGGAGTCAGAGGAAAGCTCAGCCCAAGGTACATCGGACCATTCGATGTGTTGGAGAAAGTTGGCGAGGTTGCATACAGATTGGCACTTCCGCAGTCATTGGAAGGCGTCCATGATGTATTTCATGTCTCCCAGTTGAGGAAGTATGTGGCAGACCCTAACCACATACTTGATCATTCAGAGATCACCGTGGGACCGACCTTGTCCTACGAGGAGCAGCCTGTGGAGATCCTAGACCGCAGAGAGAAAGTGTTGAAGGGGAAGACCATTCGACTAGTCCGAGTTGCGTGGAAACACCATTCTCCGGGCGAATCGACTTGGGAGCGGGAAGATTCTATTCTGGAGCGTTTTCCATACCTTCGTGAGGCGTCTGGTATGACTAAATTCTGTTAATAATTGCTCTCTAGATTCTGCTTAATTTAGTTTGTAAATTGCCTAGAATTAGAATTGTGATTGTGTGATTCTTTTACCCTAGCTTGTTTCAATTTCGAGGACGAAATTTTAATAAGTTGGGGAGAATGTAAAACCCCTTAATTTTCAAAATTTTATTTATTAAATAATATTGCATGATTTAATTGTTTTTCTATAATTATATAAAGGAATTATTTATATGTGTGACTATATATTGGGTTGTGTGTTTGCCCCTGGTTTTTCTTAGACCTTAATCCTTAAACCAAACCCTAATCTTTTTTTTAGTCTCTATTTAATTAAGAATGAATTTACATGTTTATGTATACTTAGAATGCTAATTAATTTCTTAACCAACCTTAACCCATTCTCTACCACATGAATTTTGGTTTCCACAAAGTATGGATCTCTTGTAACCAAATGATAACCACTCCTCCCTTTCATTTTTTCGGCCACACAACTCCTCTTTCCCCTCCACTTTTCGGCCACACCACCACTTCTTCCCCCTCCATTTTTCGGCTACCCGAGAACTCCCCTTCCCTCCTATCTCGGCCGGCGTGCGTTCAGCGAAGAGATCACCTCGTCCTCGGCGTTCAGGCCATCTCCGGCGGCGCCATCACCATCGTAGCGTAGCCCCGACTCCCTGCAGTCGGCAGGTACGATCTCGAGCCTCTACGTGGCTTTGCCACGTGGATATCCCCCTTGCAACTTAGAACCCTAATTTCTATATAATTTCCTGTTTTATTCATTGATTAATGATTTGATTAAGGAAGAATTAATGATTATTAAGTAGTATTATTAATGTTAAATGATTGTTAACAAAGTGTAGATTCTGTAATAAATTGTAAAGAATTTATTATGAATTATTATGATTTTATTTGAATTAATTAATGACTGTGAATTAATTATTTTGTGGGATTATGGCTGTGTGATTAATTAATTAATGATTAATTGATAGTAATTTGTACCTAAATTATTAGTCCATTGATTAGAGACATTAGTATAGATTCTATATTAATTGTATCAGATTTTTATACAAATTATTCGTATTTATTAAGTATTTTAACTGATGTCAATGAAGCAGTTTTTGTGTAAATTTCCACAGAATTATATATTCTGTTTTGATTTATTTGAATTTAATCCATTAGGAATCACTCGATATGATCTATACATAAATTGTAGGTGATTATGTAAACTAATTACTGTTAAATTTTCAAGATTTAATAAATAGTTTAGATATTTTATTTATATTTTAAACTGTGAATTACTGATTCTAAATGACTGTTTATTTACACTGTTTTGGATTTTTATTAATTAATTCATTAAGAATTAATTAATGAGTGTTATACAAAACTTGTAGATAATAATTATACCTATTTACTGTAAAATTTTCAAAAGAGAATAATTATGTTTAGTATTTATTTGGCATTAAACCAGAGTTAAATAAATTTGATTATGTAATTAGTTCAATACTAGTTTTAATTTATAATAATTATAAATTATTATTGGTAATGCTCATAAATGTATAGTCACTGTTAGAAATGTTATTTTCTGTGATTTATGATTTTTCCCAATTTATTAGTGAATTTTTAACATTTAATTCTATTTATAATAGCTAAATTGGTAATTTCTATATATTAGTAGTTAAATGTTTTTAATTACTTATAAATTAGGTAAATAATATTAAAAATATTATTTCCAGTGGGATTTCATGGAAAAGTGTTTTCTAACCAAATTTAGACTTGCCATTATTTATTAATTAGTATTTATAATTAATGGGAATTTGTGAATGTATGTGTTTCTTAATTGTTTAACTAATTAGTTGTAAGTAATTTATTAATTATTAAATTATTAATTGTATTAATAATTTTAGAATATAAAAGTATAATAATAAGTGCTTCATACTTATTATTGTATGATATTATTCATATTTATTAGTAATGATTAGCTAGTAGTAATGGTTTGAATAATAATTATCGATTAATTATCAATTAAATGTATAGTTTAATTTGGTTAATTAGTATTGAATTAGGGTTAATGTTATTGTAGGATTATTCGTTTCTCGGAACTTGGACTCGATACCAGACTCGGACTTTCAGCTCTTGGACACAGGCAAGTACACCTTGCTTGACTTTACTATGCAGTATTACATTTGACCAGTTATTACAGTTGTGTGCACTCGTCACCATTTATGACTACCCTGTCAATAGTTAGTATAACTTGACACGACTCAGACACGCATCACCTATGAGTGAGATGAGTGCAGAGATTTTGTGTTGATTGGCCATTAACATGTGATCTTGAGTTGTAGCAGTGGTTAGTTACATTATATGTATATTGCCGTCTTGCATATTATTTGTACCGTGTATACGGTCCAGGTATTCATTGGGTGGGGAGAGTCTACTAGTGGTGTATGAGAATTCTGTTTCTAATGTACGCTGGATGCTCGTAGCCCCTCGTTCTCAAACCGTAGAACGCTTGGTGGACGTTTCTTCTTCTTCTCCCCCTCTCATGTGCCACTAGAGATGTCTCAAAATGCATTTACACTTAGATGGTTAGAACACCTTAAATTGTGTACTACGTATTTCCTGTCCTTGTTTGGTTAAGGAATTACTTAGTAGCATTTTTATTTAGTTACTTTTACTTTACTGCTCAGTATTATCTTGCATGTCATATTTCCTGTGTACTTGTTATGTCCCTCTGAGGACCTGGTATCTTTTCCAGAGCTTGACGAAGATTCCTACCCGACTGATTACGGAGTAGCTGGATTAGACGACGACCTTGAGGTGGAGCCACAGCCTTGATCCTTTGGAGGCTAGCTTTATCTTCTGATGTGGGTTCATTTCCTGTATTCAGTTATTTCCTACTTTCCATTTTATTTCATTCCAGATGTACTGTTCAGTGTTTGGACTTTCTTTTGACATTTATTGTGACTCTGGGAACTCTCTTTACAGTTATCTATTATTTGTTTCATGGATGAGACTAGATTTTACCTGCCTGTGTTGTTAATATTATTAGTCTTACTTCAGCGTACTACGACTAGTCATAGTCCATTAAATTGGGTTAACTATGTCTGATCGTACAGCTGGCATGCCACGTGTTCCCGATCCGATTATTTGGAACTGGGGCGTGACAAGTACTTTCCTCCATATCGGATGAGTATAATTATGGATCACCAGTACAAACTTCCTTAGGAATAATTGTAGAAAGTTACCTAGTATGTGTTCACTTCTCCATCTGAAGGAACTCATTACAAGATAATGGACTTAGTATTAAGTAATGGTATACACTTAGATACAAATAATGGTATCCTCCCCATCGGAGTCACTGCTATTATTTGTATGACCAGAGTAAGACCAGCATATTAATTTTATTTGTCATAAAGTTATGTTGACATGATAGTAAAATTAATAAGAAAACCTACTTGAACAAAGTTGAATTTGTATACGTCCACACTATTGTGGCATGCTAAATTCATGGTGTTCAAGGTGTTGGTGAATTTTTTATTATTGTTTTGAGGGAATAAATATTTAGTTAATTCAAAAAGTTTTTTTGCCCTACATAATTTTATTTATGTAATTCTCAGGATTTCAAAAATGAGTTCTTTCAGTCCACTTATGGTGGTTCTTAAAGAAAATAAACTTACTGGACCTAATTATATTGACTGAAAACGTAATTTGGATATTGTTCTGACTGCTGAGGAGTACAAATATGTACTTGTTGAGGAATGTCCACCTAAGCCTGATGCTAACTCTGATGAAGAGGTCAAAGAGGCTTATAAGAAGTGAAAAAAGACAGATAAGATGGCGCGATGTTACATTCTGGCATCTATGTCAAATATACTACAACATCAGCATCAGGCCATGGCCACTGCTTATGACATGATGTATAACCTCAAGGAACTCTTCGGACATCAGAGTAGAGCAGCTAGGCAGTTTGCTATGAAATATTTGATGAATACAAAAATGACTGAGGGTACACCAGTAAGGGATCATGTTCTCAAGATGATGGGTCATCTGAATGAGATGGAGATCTTTGGAGCTGAAATCGATGGAGAATCCCAGGTCGATATCATTCTCGGGACTCTGCCTAAAAGTTTTGACAATTTTTGCCTTAATTACAACATGAACAAAAGGTTGTATAGTTTGGCAGAACTTGCAAAAGAGCTACAGGATGCTGAATCTCTCTTTAGGCAGAGTGGTCATGTTTTTGTTTCTGAAAAGGCTTCTACTTCTAAGCCAAAAGGCGGTAAGAAGAAGAATAACATTCAGAAACAGGCAAACTCAGCAAAGAAGGGCATGGGACCTCAAGGCGCGGTAAAAAAGCCGAAAGACAAATATTTCAACTGCAAAGGGTCAGGACATTGGAAGACTGATTGTCCACTTCTCAAACAAGGGAACAAAGAAGGTATATCTCATTTACTAGTAGTTGAAATATGTTTAGCGGTGTTATCTACCGACACCCGGTGTGTAGATACAGGAGCCACTAATCATGTCTGCAATACATTGCAGCGGTTCCAGGAAACCAGACGGCTCAGTGATGGAGAGATATGCTTGTTCATGGGTGATGCTACAAAAGTATCGGTCGTTGCATTAGGAGATGTTACTTTATCTTTTGGTAGATATAAGTCTTTGACATTGAGAGATTGTCTTTATGCACCTTCACATAGAAGTAATTTAGTTTCTGTTTCTATGTTAGTTAAGGATGGATATTCAGTTTATTTTAATGATAATATTGTTATTAGAAAGAATAAACATTTTATCTGTTCTGGTGCATTGGTTGATAATTTGTATGTCATTAATCCTATTTCGCCCACAATGCAACTTATGGAAATGAATAATATGTCATCTAACTTAAATAAGAGAAAAGAACCTTCTTGTATGAACCAAACATATCTTTGGCACTTGCGATTGGGGCATATTAACCTAAGAAGGATTCAAAGACTGGTTGAAGATAGACCTTTGAGTTCATTAGAAGTGGAGGCACTACCAGTCTGTAAATCCTGCTTGAAAGGTAAAATAACCAAAAGGCCTTTTACGGCAAAGGGGTATAGGGCCAAAGATGTGTTAGAATTGGTTCATTCTGATTTGTGTGGACCCATAACTATCCAAGCTAGAGGTGGCCTTGAATATTTTGTCACATTTATTGACGATTATTCAAGGTATGGATACATTTATTTGATGCGCCGTAAGTATGAGTGCTTTGAGAAATTCAAAGAGTACAAGGCTGAAACGGAGAAACGTCATAGAAAATATATCAAGTCATTATGATCAGATCGTGGTGGCGAGTACCTCTTTGGAGAGTTTAGGAATTATTTATCAGAGGCTGGGATTGCATCCCAATTGACTGCACCTGGAACGCCCCAGCAGAATGGTGTAGCCGAAAGAAAGAATAGAACTCTTATGGAGATGGTTAGATCAATGATGAGTTATTCGGATTTGTCAGATTCGTTTTGGGGATATGCCTTAGAGACTGCAGCTTATATTTTGAACTTGGTTCCTTCTAAGTCAGTACCTCT
Source organism: Iris pallida (assembly GCA_029216955.1). Taxonomy (NCBI): domain Eukaryota; kingdom Viridiplantae; phylum Streptophyta; class Magnoliopsida; order Asparagales; family Iridaceae; genus Iris; species Iris pallida. Next base: position 9,863,170 of record JANAVB010010792.1, read on the forward strand.
TACTCTCACAGAGCTGTGGATTGGGCGTAAGCCTAGTCTGAAACATGTTCGCATTTGGGGTAGTCCAGCACATGTGCTGAATGGGAGAGCAGATAAGTTGGAATCTCGTACAGAAGTACACTTGTTTGTAGGCTATCCAAGAGGAACGAAAGAAGGTTTATTTTATAGTCCTAAGGATCAGAAGGTTATTGTTAGCACCAATGCCCGATTCTTAGAGGAAGACTATGTGATGAACCATAAACCCACAAGTAGAGTTGTTCTAGAAGAACTGAGACGTGAGACACCAAGTACTTCAGTACCAACAGTACAAGAGGATGAACCACAAATAACTGTACAACGTGTCACAAATGTTACACCACAACCGATAGTGCCTCGTCGTAGTGGTAGGGTTATGATACAACCTGATAGATATATGTTCTTGGGAGAGTCGTCAGACTTCGTCCCTGAGGAACAAGATTATGATCCCTGTACCTACAATGAAGCACTCCAAGATAAAGATGCAGAGTCTTAGTAAAAAGCAATGATATCTGAAATAGAATATATGGATTCTAATCAGGTCTGAGAGCTTGTAGAATCACCCATTGGTATAAAAGCCATTGGATGCAAGTGGGTCTATAAGAAAAAAAGAGGATCAGACAGTAAGGTTGAAACCTTTAATGCTCGGCTTGTAGCAAAAGGTTTTACTCAAAGAGAGGGTATCGATTATGAGAAAACCTTTTCTCTTGTAGCCATGCTTAAGTCTATCCGGATTTTTTTATCTATTGTAGCTTATCTCGATTATGAGATTTGGCAAATGGATGTCAAGACAGCTTTCCTTAATAGAAGTCTTGAGGAAGACATCTATATAAAGCAACCAGACGGGTTCATTGAAAAGGGCCAGGAGCATCTTGTTTGTAAGCTCAAGAAGTCCATTTATGGACTTAAGCAAGCTTCCAGATCTTGGAACATATGTTTTGATCAGGTGATAAAATCCTATGGATTTGATCAATGTCAGGATGAATCATGTGTATACAGAAAGTGTGACGGAAATGTGGTGGTGTTCCTAGTACTTTATGTGGATGACATCTTGCTCATTGGAAACAATGTGAAGGTGTTATCTGATGTAAGGGTATGGTTATCCGAACAGTTTGATATAAAGGACTTGGGAGAAGTAGGTCACATCCTCGGGATCAAAGTTCTACGAGATCGCAAGAAAAGGATGTTGGGCTTATCCCAAGCTTCCTATATCGATACTGTACTAACTCGTTTTAGTATACAAAATTCTAAGAAAGGTTTCTTACCTTTTAGACATGGAATTGCTCTATCAAAGGAGCAGTATCCGAAGACATCTAAAGAGATAGAGAACCTGAAGGCAGTTCCTTATGCTTCAACAGTAGGAAGCTTAATGTATGCAATGCTATGTACGAGACCAGATATCTGCTTTGCCGTAGGCATGGTCAGCAGATATCATTCTAACCCAGGATAAGAGCACTGGACTGCCGTAAAGCATATTTTGAAGTACCTAAAAAAGACTAAAGAGTATATGCTAGTTTACCAGGCAGATAGTTTAGTTTCCTTGGGGTATACAGACTCAAATTTTCAGTCAGATAGGGATTCCAGGAAATCTACCTCAGGTTATGTGTTTACTTTGGGAGGTGGAGCCATTGTGTGGAGGAGTATCAAGCAAAAATGTATTGCTGATTCCACCATGGAAGCCGAATATGCGGCAGCCTCTGAGGCAGCCAAAGAAGCGGTTTGGCTCAGAAACTTTTTGTTAGACTTGGAGGTGGTACATAGTTTGCCTAAGTCTATTACACTTTATTGTGATAATAGTGGAGCAGTTGCAAACTCGAAGGAACCACGAGCCCATAAGATTGGTAAACACATTGAGCGCAAGTACCACCTGATACAAGATTTCGTAAAGAAAGGAAAAGTTGCTGTGATCAAGATAGCATCAGCCGACAACCTAGCTGATCCCTTTACAAAGAGCTTACCAGCTAAGGCTTTTAATAGTCATGTTGAGGGAATGGGAGTCAGATGTGTAGCAGCATGGCTTTATGTATAAGTGGGAGATTTGTAATAATATACTGAAAAGCAATGCTTTGAGTATAAGTGGGAGATTGTTAGGGTTATATACTAAAAGCATCACTTTTTTACTAACCTTATTTCCTTAAATTTTGAATGAGAATCATATGGACAAATGTTTGCATATTGTATTTGTTGCAAGTGTTAATACAAATGTCTGATATTCTATATTGTAGATAATATGGTGTGTGGTGTCACACAGAAGATCATATTATCAGTTCCCTATGGAGTATATAAATAGTTCACAACCTAGATGGACTTGGACAATCTATTGGAAAGGTTATAGTGTAATCTGATATTAGTCTATCTTGACTATAGGTTTACACTAGTACACTTTGTGTGTATTGAACAGGACCACTTGAGGTTGTTCTCTTTGTACTGACTACATAAGAGAACAAATACCTCTGTTATTATGGATGCTTGTGCTCTTAACCCGAATATAATAACGGACATGCATATGCAGTGTGCATTATTTTGACTCATAAAAGAGTGAGATTCATCATGGATCAACAATCTCTATGAATTGGGTAATAACATTGTTTGTATGATGGGTTGTTGATTATAAATGGAATCCATATTCCGATACATCGGGTTGATGATGTCCCCTTAAGGAGCTCATAAGGATTGTCATGTAAACCCTGCAGGTAGATTATATCCGACATGACAAATAAAGTTGAGCGGTACTACTTAAGGATAAAAGATGTCGAATCAATATAGTTGTCAGTAACTTAATTTGATCGACGGACATACGATATCTTAACATGGGGAGCCAAACGAGCATATAATAAAATGAGCCCACAAACATAATTTGGGATTAGGGAGGTAGTGCAACAATAGCTCATTAGTGGACCGAGCTATTGTTAATGGGCCTGGATTGTGTGTTCTGGCTGAACATGGGATATCCAGATCCGTTAGGAGGCCTAACCCTAATTTTTTCTCATGGTCTCTGCCGTAGCCTATATATATCCTCTATTCTCTGGCCGCCAAATTCCCGATCAGAAATCTGAAACTTTCTCTAAATTCGTGATTCACGTAAGGAGAGAAAGAGAGGGCTGCCAATGAGAAAAAAAGGTTGGGAGATCGTTGCCCATACGACGTCCAACTTGAGGAAGAAATACGTACAGAAGATCTTGGGGTCGTCCGCTCGAGATTGCCAGGAATTACTTGTCTCCTTTTCGCCGCAGGTATAATTCGTGAACCCTAGTTTTCGCCTATGAAGGGTTAGAACATATATTAGATCTGTTTAACTTTCTATCGATCAATATGCACACCAAAGAAAGGGTCCTGGGAATCCCCAGTTCCATTAAAAGTCGTCCCCAGCAGAGTCGTCATTTTGTTTGCAAAAACAAAAAAAATTCGATTTCTACAAACTGAGAAAAGTACAAAGAGTACAATTGATTTATGGAAAAGTACAACTATAGGAATCTGATCAGAAGACGTTCACTTTATCCCTTGGACGATATGATATAGAAGACACGAGCTTCTGGAGGATACAACAGCACTTTTCCATGAGTTTTTGATCCTTGGTGATGCTTTGAGACTAATTTAAAATGCTATTTATAGAGTTCTTAAAATAACTGTTTAGCAGTTATTCTGGGTTGTGAGCACTTCAGGTTACGCGCCTCTTGTTCACTTGTAGAGCGGTTACACCAACTGCTGTGGACGCATGGCATCGTTTGAGTGAGGTGCGCGTGGTCATGGGCAGTATAGTGGACACGCTCTGCAAAGTTAGTGGCTTGCACACCACGTCACCCTGTTATGGATACTGTTCGATCACCTTGCGTGTGCTTCATCAGGTTGCACGGGGGAACAATGTAATAACTTGTACTAGCGGTTGCACCAACTGCTGTGGATTCATGGCATCATTTGAATGAGATGCACGTGGTCGTGGGCAGTATAGTGGGCACACTTTGCAAAGTTGGTGGCCTGCGCGCCAGGTCACGCTGCTTCTAAATAAATATTGATCAGGTGGCGCCAACTAGCCAGGTTGCGCATGGGCACAACTCAACAACTGGCGCCTTTGACTGGGTCTTCTGTGATGTATTGATTAACTCCCAAGCCACACAATGACTTGCGCGAGCCAGCTGTCAGCATTAATTACATGCTGACAAAATTTCCTCGAGCGCTGCGTTGTATGGGATTCGAATTGATTTTCTTCGACTGTCGTACTATCAGATCTGTCAGTAATAATGACAACCGTTACAGCTTCTCGAGGATGCTCTCCACGTGGCACCGTGCAACCTGACGTTGGCGCAACCTGATGTTGGCGTAACCAATTATTGCCGTAACCTAATGGTTTGGCGCAACATAATAATTTGGCGTCACTTGATGATCGCACACTTTATGGGTGGCGCAGCTTAATTTTTAGCCTCTATAAGACCTCCTTCAAAGTTTTCAAAGTTTGATTTCAAAATTTTGAAATACTTTGAATTAGAGGAACTTAATACGGGTTGCGCCAGTCAACTGTTTCAACAAACTCTGAATTTTAAGCGCCAGTTGTGCAATAGTAGGTTGTGCCTGTCAACTCGAGCCCAATTCTTCAGCATAATTTGTATGATTTAGTTCTATTTACAAGACTATAAATAGCCGTTCCCTTTGGATTTTTTATCATTCACCAACGTGACTTTCTCGAAATCCTACCTCTTTTTCTTCTTCACGATCTCCTTTTTAGACTCAGAAGCTTCTTCGACAAACCCTAATAGTGCCCGGGAGATTCAATGTTAAGAGAGGAAAAGGCTTCGCTGAGCCTTCATCTCGTGCTTCATCATGCAGAAAGCAGCGATGTGCGTGTCAGTACGTTCTGCCTTCGTCACGACGAGAGACTGTCAACCCGGCCATGGAAGGTGAGCATTTTGATCATTGATCCTTGTATCGATCGTATCAAACAAATCCTTTTTAGGATTTTTGATTTGATCTGTTCATCGTGGACCTTCTCTTTTTAGAGTTCGGTTCACTTTCTGAATCACGCCACCCTTTTTAGGGTTTGGTTGTTGTCACTCACATAGTGTTCAAACTGTGTTATGCGATGTGGTGCACCAGAGATGTTATGCTATACAGATACGATACAACACAGATGCTACGCTATATAAAATGTGGTGCAACACAGATGCTGCACCATATAAAATGTGGCACAATACAGATACTGCACCATATAAAATATGGCGCAACACAGATGCTGTGCCATACAAAATATGGCACAACACAAATGATGCGCATGGCGCAACACATCCGTTGCACAACATGGAAGTTTTGGTGCAACCTATGATTTATGTACAAATTTGATCATTGTAATCTGTAAATTCACTGACTTCTTCTCATTCACTTCTTGCAGGGAATCAGTTGGCAAGATTCTTCAGAACTGGTATTGGTGATATTGGATGCTATGGAGCTGAACCACCTTGACACACACATCAGAGAGCTCAGAACTCTTCTTATTTAAAAGGACTTCCTCGAGATGGTAGGAAGGGCCTTTATACATGAGAGTTGGATGGTGGAGACGCAGAATTAGAAATCGTATCACAAGGGTGATCTCATTCCTACTTCTCACGAAGGGTCGTCTTTTCTCCACCAGTTGTATTGACATCAGTTTGTCTTCGTGCTGCTGTACTCTGTCGTTCTCCTCTCGTCTTTCTGAGATAGAAGACTAGAGTTGGTTCCGTTGCCTTGCTCGCTGCTTCAGGTCGAATCGGCACGAAACTGGCACCAATAAGAAGATCCAAAGATGTAATAGACCTCTATTTTTTATATTTAGAATGAAAATCCGAGATGTAATAGATTTTCATTAAGATGTATCTATATTTTTAAAGAAGGAATAAAGAATGATTTTTTTCTCCTTTATGACTTGATGTAACGATATAGAAAATAGAATCCAGAGGTAATATGGACGTGAATTTATTTTTCTATTGATGATCTTCAAGTCAGCTGGGACTCAAAGACAGGATATCATGTCTAAAAAGACGATATCTGTGATAATACAAATTTATCATAAAGATAAGATATCTTTTAAAGCAGCTGGGTTTCAAAAGACAGAATTGATGATTTGGATGGACTCCACGGGAGATTTTGAGTATTTATTATATGTGGCTTTATTTACGAGAAAGTAAATAAACAATAATAAATGTAGGCCTAAAAAGATTGATGAGTGAATAAGCATGCCTTTTCAAAGAAAGGTCGTTTCGGTTCCCGCGATAGACAATAAATGGAGACCTATTCACGAGATAAAAAGGGATGAATGAAGGAACATGAATTTTCGAGGAAAGGTTGTTTCGATTCCTGAGACAGAATGTGTGGCCTTTCTGTCTATAAATAGTGCTAAACTTTTGATAATGTTATCCACACCTATCCTTTCATCGCAAAATGTCTTCCGAAGATGCACCCAAGGAGGCTGAGGCTATCCCAAAGATCGAAGCCGCCATCGACACCCATTCCAACGAGCCTTCGCCACCCATTCGGCCAAAAGTGGGAGAAAGTTCGACTGTTCCTGAATCAAAACAGGACATTCTTGCCAAACTAGTGAAGCCTAGAAGTACTATCGAGGAAGAAGCTCTGAGGAAGGCTGCTTGTGAACTGCTGGTGTATCAAGAGGGCTCTAATCCCCGTTAATTTTATGTATTTCCTTCTGTCTGAGTTATAAAATAAAAGGAATTTTTATTTATATTCTGATTCTCTGTGTTGATATATCTTTGTCTTTAAACATGATATTTCTTGAAAAATTTGCCATTAATGGGCATCATAGCGACTCGGCCATCCATACTAGTTAATTAATAAGCTCCGTAGAGAAAACTTTGCTTACAACGTAGGGTCGATCCCACTTCGCTTTGAATTTTCCTTTGCTCATGTACGTCATAGTCATAGAGCGTCTGACGGTTAGAACTAGTTCTCCTTTCTGAAATGTTCAAACTTTGACTTTACGGTTGAAGGCTTTTGATAGACGAGCTTGGTATAACTCAATATATTGTTGAGCTAGGAGCTGTTTCTCATCAAGCGCTTCAAGCTCCTGAAGTCTCAGACGATCATTGTTTTTAGTTGTGAGTTCATTGGCAATGGCAATCCTTAGGGAAGGGATCTGGATTTCCAATGGTAAGACGGCCTCGCATGCATATACCAAAGATAAAGGTGTACAGCCTGTAGGAGTACGTACAATAGTATGGTAAGCCCACAAACATTCTCCAATCTTTTCACTCCTATTCCGTTTATTGGTAGAAAAAAACTTCTTGAGGAGTTTGATGATGGTCTTGTTAAATGCTTCTGCCAACCCGTTAGTTGCAGGATTGTAAGATGTAGAAGCAATATTATTGATCCTGTTGTTATTGCATAATCGAGTGAACTTCTGACTGATGAATTGTGGCCTATTATCATGAATAATTCTCCGAGGAACACCGAATCTGTAGATCACATGATGCTTAATAAAATTGATAACAATGCTTGTCTTGACCTCAGCTAGAGGTATAGCTTCAGCCCACTTTGAGAAATAATCAGTTATGGCCAATATAAACCGATGTCTTTGAGACGAGGGAGTGTTAATAGGACCAATGACATCCATGCCCCAAGCTTCAAAGGGCTATGATGCTGCCGTCGGGTGAAGAAATTCAGATGGTTGATGAATAAAGTCAGCATAGATTTGACATGCTCGACACTTCCTTGCATACTCGATTGCATCAGATACCATCGTGGGCCAATAGTAGCCCATACGTCGGATACGATCTTATAATTTAGGACCAGGCTGATGTGCACCACAAACACCATCATGAGCTTTCCATAATATTTATTTTGCTTCATCTCCAGTAAGACAGCGTAGGAGTAGACCATCAAATGTTCGTCGATAGAGGGTTTTGGTAGTATAATTATAATAAAACCGGAGTGATCGCCGACGAATAGTTGTAGCTTCTTTAGGATCTTCAGGTAAAATGTCATGTACCACAAAGTCAATGAAAGGAGCTCTCCAATCTTTACTGATGACATCAATTTTAATTGCATTACTGAACTCAATGTTTGAATTATTCTCAATGCAAAATAACTCTCTGTTAGTAATGACAATCATTTGTTGCCTTTTCACTGGGATTGCTATTACGGCTGCCAGATTAGCCAATGCATCAGCCTCCGTATTGCATGCCCGACGTACATGTTCAATGAAGAAACCCTTAAACGATATAGCCAGTCTAACTGCCGCTTCGTGATATGGCACCAAATCTTGATGTCGGACTTCATACGTGCCCCTAGTCTGATTGACAATTAGTTTAGAGTCTCCATATACTTCAAGATATTCAATATCTAATTGTTTAGCCAATTGGAGACCAATAAGCATAGTGTTATATTCAGCCACATTATTGGAGCATGACTCGTCTAAAGAATAAGCTCTTTGAATCCTTCTGGTGATACAAGAACAATTCCAACTCCAGCGACAATGGTACCTTTTGGTCCTATTCTGAATACACCATCAAAGAATAGATGCCAGGCAAAAATTTCTTCAGAGATCATGTTGGATTCCAAAGTTTCGTCTGGAATCTTATCATAAAGTTTAGATGTTTCCGGGATTGGGTGAGCTGCCAGGAAGTCAGCGAGAGTTTGGCCCTTCACAGACTTTTGAGGAACATAAACCATATCATATTGTGCTAATAATATGGCCCATGTAGCAAGCCTGGAGTTAAGTGTACTGGGCTTTTTCATTAATACCCGGAGAGGGTTAACTCTAGAAATCACATGAATAGTTTGGCCGGTGATATAATGTCTCATCTTTTGAACAACAAACATCAAAGCTAGACATTGTTTTCCACTGGAGTGTATTGATGTTCAGCTCCAATCATTGTACGACTGAGATAGTAGATAGCCTATTCATGACCTTCTTTATTCTTCTGAGCTAATAAAGCCCCTAATGAATGGTCCATTGCTCGAACATACATCAGGAAGGGTATTCTTGAGACTGGAGGCACTAGAACTAGAGGGTTCATCAAGTACCGCTTTACGTCTTCAAATGCTTGCTGACATTCTTTAGTCCAAATAAAAGACACCTTTCTTCATGAGTTGAGTAAATGGTCTACAGCGTCCAGAGAGATTTGAGATGAATCTCCTGATGTACGTAAGCCGTCCTTGGAATCCTCATAGCTTTTTTAGGTTGCGTGGAGGACGCATCTCTTGAATGGCTTTGATCTTCTCGGGATCAACGTGTACCTTTAGAGGTAATGAACGAATCCGAGAAATTTTCCACTAGAGACTCCCATGAATGACTTAGTAGGATTCATTTTGAGTTGATGCTGGCGCATTAGATCGAATATAGTTCTCAAGTCTTGAATGTGGTATTCCTTTAGACGACTTTTGACAACAATATCGTCAACATATCATTTAACAGTCTTTCGTAAATGATCACGGAAGATAGTACTCGTGGCCCGCTGATAAGTTGCACCAGCATTCTTAAGACCAAATGGCATTATAGTGTAGCAATAGACTCCAAGAGGAGTACGAAAAGATGTGTGTTTCTCATCTTCTGGATGCATCTTGATTTGATTATATCCTGAGAATCCATCCATAAAAGACATTCATTCAAATCTGTAAGTATTGTCAATCATGACATCAGTGATCGGAAGAAAAAATTCGTCCTAGGGACAACCTTCATTAAGGTCTCTAAAGTTAATGCAGACTCGGACTTTTCCTATTTTCTTCAAAACTGGGACAACATTAGCCACCCACTCCGGATGTTGTTCTTCTCTGACGAAACCGCAGGCGATGAGTTTCTTGACCTCAGCTTCTATGTCATCCATTATGTCAGGTCAAAATCGATGTTGTTGCTGTTTGACTGGCTTCACATTTGGCAGAATATTGAGCTTATAGGTAGCAATCTGGGATTCAATCCCGGCAAGTCTTCATAGCTCCAACCGAATACATCAATGTATTCCCTAATAAGTTGGATCAGTTCTTGTTTATCTGCTTCAGGGAGACTTTTGCTTACAAATATTGGTTTTGAGGAGGCTTTATCTCCAACGTCGACTTAAACCAACTGATCTTCGGTAGGCGGCTCACGTTGCTCGAAGCGAAGCTCCTATTGAGTATCCATCTTTTGTGCCCAAGGATCAGATTCAGAGGCTTCGACAAAATCTTCGTCGTCTTCCGAGAATTCGACAGTTACCATATTGGAAGATGGATTCACTCGATGGACGTGCCCTACACTGGTATCTAAATTCTATGAAACAGAATCAGAAGAGTTAGATCGTTCTTCTTTTTCGGATTCAGAAGCTTCTGGAGTCGGTATTGGCGAAGTATAACCCAGTCCCCGCTTCATTTTGCTGTAGTATTATTGTGATTTTCCTTTTGGAGCAGAAATACGAATAGGAGTTTGCCTTCCTTCACCGCCATGAGACCAATTTTAAAATTATAGCCCATCTTTTGAATGATATCTTTTGATTACTGACTATAATGACGTAGTTGAAGTCTTCCGTTATCGTGATTTTCTTCTTCACTATCGGACATGATCTTCTGTTCTGTTCCTTTACTAAAAAGTATAGGAAGTTCGTCTATCTTTCTGGAGGGAACTAAGAAGAAGGAGTCATGTATTGGTTCAAGCAATACTTCATCTTGGAAAGCTTGAACTGCTCCTATGGTAAGTGGTTCGAAGTTACCTAACATTTTTAAATAACATCGAATATAATAAAAAATATCAATATACTGTAAAGGAGATGCTATTTTATTGATTTTTATATCATCATTTACAATAGGACTCTTAGCCTTAACAGAAGGTTTAGTAAGGTTGATAACCAGAGGAGGAGAAGGAGGATTCTTAGCCTTAACAGAAGGCTTAGTAAGATTGATAACCAGAGGAGGAGAAGGAGAAGGAGGAGAAGGAGAAGGTGAAGGTTTGTTACAACGAAGGTCGATAACCAAAGGCTCAGAAGGGGTGATCTTCTTTTGTTCCCTTTTCTACAGCAGGAGGCTGTTTGTTATGAGAGGAAAGATGTATAGCCAACATTTGAGAAGAAGAGGGACGAATAGTACATCCTTTGATGGGGATCATGAGAACATCTTTTGAAGTATCTTTCTGATCTTCCTCACTATCCATCGCCAATACAACCTTCATGAACTCTTCCTTGTACATCCAAGAGTCAGTACAATATGCTTCAATGTCCCTGAAAGGATTTAGGTCAGCTACTTCCTTCTGAACCTCTCCATTGACATCTACATCTTTGAAGTATTGATGTAGAGTGGATGGTACAATGTTATGCTCATGCAGAAAGGGTCTTTCCAGCAAACCATTATAAAAGCCATGATTATCGATCACGTAGAAAGTAACCTTTGTACGAAGATTGCCTATTTGAACCTTCAGACGAATCTTTCCAGAGGTTCGCTTCTTCCAGAATTGAAACTTAAGATTGTCGTGATGGTTGTTGAAAGATTGTGTACATGAATGTTTAATGCATCTAGTAGAGTCTTTGGCATGATTCTAAGAGCAGACCCAGGATCGATCAAAATGCGATCAACCTTCATTCCATCGCCAATACAACCTTTATGAACTCTTTCTTGTAAATCCAAGAGTCAGTACAATACGCTTCAATGTCCCTGAAAGGATTTAGGTTAGCTACTTCTTTCTGAACCTCTCCATTGACATCTACATCTTTGAAGTATTGATGTAGAGTGGATGGTACAATGTTATGCTCATGCAGAAAGGGTCTTCCCACCAAAGCATTATAAAAGCCATGATTATCGATCACGTAGAAAGTAACCTTTGTACGAAGATTGCCTATTTGAACCTTCAGACGAATCTTTCCCAGAGGTTCGCTTCTTCCAGGATTGAAACTTAAGATTGTTGTGATGGTTGTTGAAAGATTGTGTACATGAATGTTTAATGCATCTAGTAGAGTCTTTGGCATGATTCTAAGTACAGACCCAGGATCGATCAAAATGCGATCAATCTTCATGGTATCGACATATCCCGTGAAGTAAAGGGGTCGATCATGACGATTATCTTCCAACAATATATCATCTTGTGTAAAGGTGATGTTGGGCATCAGTTCCATCACACTATGACAATGAAGGCATGTTATAGGCTCTTCCTCTGGCTTCTTGAGGAATGTTAGACAAGTATCAGCTTGCATCAAAGCTTCCCTCAATGTTTTTCAAGTTTCTTTCGAAAGACAGAGTAGCTCAAAAATTGACAATCTTGTCGGGGTATTAGCCAGCTGAGCCAGTATATCAAAGTTATACGGCTTCTCGAGTCCCAAAGTTGGAGTCTTATTCAATACTTTATCAAAACGGATAGGTTGTTTTTCTTTGTCGGTTGTCGTCGGTTTGGGAAGAGTTGGTCGTACTGGAGGTGATGGAGCTGATGGAACATTGACAGCAGGAGAAAATAATGCTTGAAAACCTCCAGAGCTGGATCAGGGTTTTCTTGACCTTCTGAATAGTCTCTTAGGTAAGGTTTTCCAGACCTGGTACCAATTAAAGCCTCTTTCTCGGATACAGGTTCAAAAGTAACCATATTGCAACTTTCTGCCTGGGTCTTGCTTTTGGAAGGTTTCTTTTGGCAAGATGAGTTTGTCCAGTAACCCAAACCAACTCGAGATTGGTTGTGAGAAAGATATTGAGAAAGAGGTACATGAGATCCCTTTCCATGATTCAAAGCAGAGGCCTTTTGTAGATCATATCCCATTTTCGTCATTAATCTACGAGACTGTGGACTATACAGATGGAAAAATAGTTGGTATTTGGCTTCTGACTTTGACAATGTTGTCTCAGCAGGGAAAAAAAGAAGAAGAAGGATTATCTGCTGCCGAGATGAAGGTAGCAGTTAGAGGTAGAAGACAATGTTCACCCAACGAAATCATATGACATGATTTATATTTAGTGGCCTTCTTAGACTTGGTGGAGGAACACGATGTTTCAAAGTCAGCCACTAAATCAGAATGGATCCACATAATTTCCTCCTTATCTGTAGACAGAGGAACAAGACCATCAGTTCGTGCAGGTGGAAGATTAACAATCTCCAGAGTAGTTCTCGGGATGGGGATGACGTCGTCCTGCACAAGTTGAGCCAAAAAATCTCTAAACTGTAGAGAGACGATGTTAACCGTTACAGTTTCCTCGTCTTGTTGGAGAGTGATTGCACCGGAATTGACCATCTCCTGAATTTTACCCTTGAGCACATAGCATGCTCGAGTTGGATATCCAATAAATCTGTGGTAAACACAATATTTAGGATGGTTAGTCTTACCAACTTTCTCTGGCATTTTGCATCTGGCAGTTGAAGTTTATTGCTCTTGATCAGACAATCAAAGGTAATCATGATATCATCTTCATCAAAAGAGTATTCTTCTTTTGGACGTGGTGTGCTTTGTGGTGTTGATGTTGGGGTAGATGTTGGCTGACTTACATTGATAGCTAGAGCTTCTTTGCCTTTAAGATTAATAGTCAAAGTCTTCTTGCTCTTATAATTGTTCTGACGGCCACTATTATTTGGTGTAGCGTGTTCATCTTTGTCAAGATTAGGCATTTGAATACTTAATTGTTTGAACTTGTCAGCGCTCTCTTCTGCTGCTTTGGCATTCACTATGAAGGAAGGCCAGTCCTGGAACTGTGTTGATCCCGTCCACATGCTGATTATAGGCAACATGTTTGATTTTCAAGTGTCTATAGTCAAAGCATCTGGAGTTCCGAGAGCCATTTTGAGTGCTACACGGCAGAATCGTTCAATAAAACGTTCAGTAGTTACATTATGCCGTTGTTTGATTTTGATGAGAGCAGACAAAGTCATGTCGTTGGTTCCCTCATAAAATCGTTCTAAGAACATTTGTTTGAAGCCAGAAAAAGAGGTTATACAACCATCTGGTAAACTACGATACCAGTCATATGCTGCACCAGCTAAATAGCTGACAAATACTCTAGTAAGAAGAGCATCATTTGGTTGAAGTTGATCAGTCATTACTTCAAAGTGACTGAAGTATTGACTTGGAGATGTGATGCCATCAAACAGCATAATAGTAGGGAGTTTGTATTTAGGAGAAAATTGGACTTCTTTCTATTCTATGGGATAGGGCTATTTGATCCCAAGCTTCTGCAAGCCATCTTTCTGTTTGAAAGCTTCGAATTGAGTACGTAAAAATTTTACAGCCTCATTGGTAGTTTTTGATGATTGTGGAGCAGTGGATTGATTTGATATGTTAGGAGGAGGTACTGCATGATAAGTACCACCTCCAGCACCAGATTGACTTGGAGCAGCCTGCACTGGTATGGAAGTAGTATGAGGAGATTGTACTCCCAGACTAATGTTGATGGGAGCTGATGTTGTTACAGGTTCCAGAGTCGGAATCAGATTCGCGACCGGTGGAACTGTATGTTGTGTCATAATTACCGCATGCATGCCTGTCATCATCTTAACCATGCTTTTCAAACCAGCTTCCAAAGCAACAATTCTCTGCTCTTGACTGTTAGAACTGGAAGTGTCTTGATCTTCTGTGACGACATAAGCAGTCACTTTTCTAGCCCACGAAGATGAGCTAATGGAAAGGATGGTCCTTTCAGAACTTTCACTGTCAACATCAAAGTCATATAAGGAACCACCTCCAGAATAAGTGATAGGGTTGTCTTTTGACTGAAGGAATCTTGGTTAGAATCAAGAAGATTCCTTTGACCAATTGTGTCTTGGTCGGAAGGAAGACTCCTTTGACCGATTTTTTTTTGGTCGGAAGTAAGATTCCTTTGACTGATTTTTCTCGGCTTCTTGATCTAGTATACTGGTATACCCTTTCGTCTGATTCATGAATCCGATCTAAGTACTGTTGACTGGGATTACGGAATGCATTACGTCTTGGGCATTTTCCACCCCCAGTATTTTGAGACGTCATATTGACAGATGCATACAACAATTCGTCTTCATCCACTATTATCGGTTGAGGAGTTTGAGAATAATTCAAACAGTCGAAGACAGACCGCTTAGCTGATTGACAACAACATTTGATAACTACCTCATGGTGATGGTTACAGTGATGTTCTTGGGGTTGAATTGCAGATGGATGAGATGGATTCATGATCTTACGCTTCTGTTTAAGAACTTCACGGAGATCGGTTATGACATTAGGATGAGAAGAAGTTGAAGGAACATATTCTTTAATGATGTTAGGAACATGGTTCCTATTCTTGAGATGTCCTCTTCCTTGAGTGTACAAAGAAGTGCTGAGTTGGTTAGTATAGGTAAAGGGGTTCTTGACTTCAGAAGTCTGCTTATGGCGCAAGTTAGCCATTAGCGCAGTCTGTTTGCATTTTGCTGAAGTAGGTGTTGACTGACGCTTGTTGAGATAGGTGCGCAGGTCAAATTGATCTACTACTTGGTGTATCTGTCTGACATACTAGTAGTTTACCCTGTTTGGATCTTGAGATGGGCATGGATGGAAGATTCGTAGTTGCATTTTTAGGATTCGGCAGAATTTCTTTTTGTGTTGTGCAACCTGTTCTCATGTGTTTGCCCTGGCGTAACTGAGTGACAAAAATCTCGGTTTGAACAGAACTCACTTTCTTAGCAGAGATTTGATTGTCTCTATGTCACGACCTGCACCCGTTTTTCGGATATAAGGCGTGTCCAAGTCCAGCCTACGCCGCAGTGTCGACGGTAGAACGTTGTCTAATATACACAAGTCATGGCAGTCTATCACTAATCCACAGAATAATAAAGAATCAACTGAGACCAATGAATGTCAATGAAACTGAACAATAGTGAATATAGACTGAATGTTTCCCAGAATCAAAGTCACGTCCGGTGGACGCAAATCCACTACCAATAGACGGAATAAGATAAAGACATGAAATAAACTAACT
The DNA here is from genome assembly GCA_029216955.1 of Iris pallida. Taxonomy (NCBI): domain Eukaryota; kingdom Viridiplantae; phylum Streptophyta; class Magnoliopsida; order Asparagales; family Iridaceae; genus Iris; species Iris pallida. Next base: position 9,879,025 of record JANAVB010010792.1, read on the forward strand.
GAGTACAAACTGCTAATCCAAGACAACCTCAACTGCAAGGGCACCGTGGTCTGATGCTGACTCAAACCCGCTCATCTACTCCAGACTCAAACTCGGCTAAACCTGAAGAGATCATCAGGTCCTCAGAGGACTAGCAAGATACATAAAAATATGCCTTTCTAATAGTTTATCATGCATAAAAATATTGCGAGATATAAACAGAAAAAGTGACAGACTACTGACAAATGACAATGAACATTGATACTAGAACAAACTACGCATAAGTGAATTGCTAGAAGAACAAGTAAACAAGGGATCAATGGAATACCAAACCCTCGTCCCGAGTGTGGACTCACGAGTTTGAAATAATCACTAACCCTCGCCCCGAGTGTGGACTCACGAGTTAGTTTAAGGCAAATGTTTACAAAGAACAAAAGGTCTTTTTACAAACTAAAGAAAAAGAGTACAGGAGTATAATTGATTTCAGGGAAAGTACAACTATAGGAATTTGATCAGAAGATGATCATTTTATCCCTTGGACGATGTGATATCAAAGACACGAGCCTCTGGAGGATGCAACAGCACTTTGGCAGGAGATTATGATCACTCTTGATGCTTTGAGATTGATTTGAAACTCTATTTATAGAGTTCTTGAAATAACTGTTTAGCAGTTACTCTGGGTTGCACGCGCTTCAGGTTGCACACCTCCTGTTCACTTGTGTGAACGGTTACACTAACAGTTGTGGACGCGTGGTATCGTTTGATTGAGATGCACGTGGTCGTGAGCAGTGTAGTGGACACGTTCTGCGAAGTTAGTGGCTTGTACGCCACGTCACTCTGTTCTGAACACTGTCTGATCACCTTGCGCGTGCTTCATCAGGTTGCGCGTGGCACAATGTAACAACTTGCGCGAGCGGTTATACCAACTGCTATGGATGTGTGGCATCATTTGATTGAGTTACGCGTGGTCGTGGGCAGTGTAGTGAGCATGCTCTGCGAAGTTGGGGGCTTGCGTGCCACGTCACCCTGTTAAAGATAAGAATTGATCAAGTGGTGCCAACCTGTCAGACTGCGCATGGGCACAACTGAACAACTAGCACCTTTGACTAGGTTTTTTATTTGTGTTGTACTGATTAATTCTTGTGCCACATAATAACTTGCATGAACTAGCTGGCAGCATTAAGTACATGCTGACAAAAAATTTCGAGCGCCGCGTTGCGCGAGATTCGAATAGATTTTTCTTAACCTCTGTGCTATCAGTTGTCAGGTAATGATGACATCGTTATAGCATCTCGAGGAAGTGCACCACGTGGCGCTCGTGCAACCTGATTCCAGCGCAACCTAACATTGGCACAATATGATGTTGTGCAACTTGATGATCCGGCACAACATAATGATTTGGCGCCACTTGATGATTACATACTTTAATAGGCGGTGCAACTTGATTTTTAGCCTTTATAAGACCCCCTTCAAAGTTTTCAAAACTTGAAAAATACTTCAAAGTTTTGAAATACTTTGAATTATGCTAGTTTTGTTTGGATTGAGCCAGTATACTGTCTGAGTTGCGCCAGTCAACTCGAGCCCGCTTCTTCAGCATAAGTTGTACGGTTCAGCCTTATTTATAAAGCTATAAATAGTCATACTCCTTGGATTTTTCATTCTTCACCCTCGTTTTGAGGTACCTCGAGAGAGAAACTCTATCTTCTTCTCATTTTTTTTCGATCTTTGAGAACTTTGATTGGCAGCAATGGCACCTAAGCGCTCCACAGCTGAGAAGGGTAAGAGTGTGGCCGAGTGATCCATGCGACTTCCGCCTTCATCACGTCGAGAGATGGCCAACCCGGCCAAGGAGGGTAAGCATTCGACTGTAGACCAGATTATCGACCACCCTACTGATCATCGACCACCCTATTTAGGGTTTGGCTTGATTCTGACAGTGTGCGCACGCTCTTTTTAGAGTTGGGCATACACCATAACTTGTGCCTTCCTTATTAGGATTTGGTTGTTGTCGACATACATTGTGCAATGTTTCAAAAAGTTGTGATGTCTTTTGGACATAATTTTGACACGTTGTGCGGCAAAATACGGCACAACCTGATTGTTGCGCAATCTGATGGCCGCGTATGTTGAGTGTGGCACAATGTAAGTGTCACGCAGCCTGACTGAATCAGAGCATTAAATGCTCGGTTCATTTCCAACGATGAACCTATTTATGGGGTGCTCTTTTTCGAAATGTCTTTTTTCCTTTCTCCCTCGTTAAGTGATACGTGCCCATTTATTGGGAAGACGAAGAGTCGACGGGGACTGACCTTTACTGTATATATATACGGGCATAATGCCCACCCTCCATCTTCATTCACTCTTATGGCTTCCAAAGAGAACATGAAGCAGGAGAAGAACAACCATGGCGACGGCAAAGCTTCTGAGAAGGAGTTACACTCTGCGTCTGTAGAGTATTTGCTAGAAGCTGACCCGTCTCTAAGGGTGAAAAACTTTCTGGACTGTATTGGCCTGACCTCAACAGTTTTCACTCATTTCAGTGGTGGTCCATTGTCTTCTTTCGAAGAACGTGGCACATTAGAACATAGGGAAGGATTCCTCCGTTTGATGCATCGTTCGGGAATCCATAACATGGAGGAATTGAACGCTGCCTTGCATCAGGCTGATGACGAGAAGAAGGAGTGACGTAATACGAGAGCGTCATTCTGCATAATGGCCATAGTGCCTATGTCTGTAGTGTCTGTCCACTTTTTCATTATGAAATGAAAAAAATGGACCTTATTAAATTCTGGCACATTTGAGCTTTGTTGTGTAACTGTCTTGACACGTCCCACACACACACACACACTTTTTTTAACTTTTCTCGGTTCTGATAACACAAACTTATGAACAACATGTGGTGCTTTTCGTGCATTCGTGCTTCATTCTTCCCGAAATATACGCCTATGAACGTGCATAATGTTTCAGCTTCTATTGCGTATGAATAGTTGCGACAAGAAAAGAACTTTTACTATATTCTCTTCTTCTTTCTGATGTTTGCGGGGGACAACTGACAACATTCCCCAAAACTGGCATTGGTGATCTTGGATCCTACGAAGTTGAACCACTTTGACACACACATCAGAGAGCTCAGGACTCGTTATGTTAAAAAGGGCTTCCTCGAGATGGTAGGAAGGGCCTTTATACATGAGAGTTGGACGATGAAGATACAGAATTAGGAATCGTATCACAAGGGTGATCTCATACCTAGTTCTCATGATGGCTCGTCTCTCCTCCACTAGTTGTATTGACAGCAGCTTGTCTTTAAGCTGCTCTACTCTGGGGTTCTCCTCTCGTCTTTCTGAGAGAGAAGACCAGAGTTGATTCCGTTGCCTTGTTCGCTGCTAGGGATGGCAATATCCCCCCGAACCCGACGGGGACCCAATTTTTTTACCCGATGGGGACGGGTTTGGGGATTTAAAAATGGGGATGGGGACGGGGACGGGGATTAAAAAATCTTCGATCAGATTCGGGGACGGGTATGGGTATAGTACTCCCCGCCCCGATAAATCCCCAACCCCGATTACTTATATCCATATCCATATGTGCAACCCTTTGGAAATGGTATATTCTCTTGATCTAACTAGTAATATATATATTTATTTTATGAAAACCATTATTAACATGCCATGTAGTTTTTTTGAATGAAAATAATTTTTTAAACTTATATAATGTACATGAAAATTTGTTAATCGAACGAGAGACGGAGATGAGAAAATTTGGCCCCGAAAGTGCTAACGGGGCAGGAACGGGGACGGGGACGGGGAATGCATTGTTTAACGGGGATGGGGATGGGGGTAAAAAATAAAACTCGACGGGGAATGGGGATGGGGATTCAAACACTACTCGGGGATGGGGATGGGGGATATGGTCCCCGACGCCTACCCGCCCCATTGCCATCCCTACTCGCTGCTTCAGGTCGAGACGACAAGGAACTGGCACCAACAAGAAGATCCAAAGATGTAATAGACCTTCATTTGTTATATACAGAATGAAAATTCGAGATGTAATAGATTTCCATTAAGATGTAACTATGTTTTTAAAGAAGGAATAAAGAATGATTTTCTCTTCTTTATGATTTGATTTGATGTGATGAAAACAGAATCCAGAGGAAATATGGACGTGAACTTTTTTTTTATTGATGATATTCAAATCGGTTAGGACTTAAAGACAGGATATCATGTCTAAAAAGATGAGATATCTGTGATAATATGGGTTTATCATAAAGAAAAGATGTCTACACGGGGATTTTGAGTTTTTATTATCCTGTAGCTTTATTTACAAAAAAGTAAATAAATGATAATAAATGTAGGCCCATTCCCGCAATGAAGTAGAAATGAAAAAGACTCATGAATAAGCATGCCTTTTCAAGGAAAGGTCGCTTCGATTCTCAAAACAAAGAGTAAATGAAGATTTGTTCACAAGATGAACGAACATGCCTTTTCGAGGAAAGGTTATTTCGGTTCCTGAGACAGAATGTTTGGCCTTTCTTTCTATAAATAGTGTAGAATTTTTTTTGAAAGCATCATTCACCCATTTTCTTTCTTTCACAAATGTCTTCAGAAGAAATGGCTAAGGAGACGGGAGTTATCTCGAAGATCGAAGCCGTCCTCGAAACTCCTTCCGATGAGCCCCCACTGCCTACTCAGTCAGAAGTCAGAGAAAGCTCGACTATTCCTGGAGAAAAGCAGGATAATCTTGTCGAACTGGTAGAGCCTGGGAGTATTGCCTAGGAAGAAGCTCTGAGGAAGGCTGCTTGTAAACTGTTGGTGTTATCGGACAATAATGTCTTCGAGCTCCTTGCAAAATTTGTCTTCAATCAGGAGGGTTCTGGTTCTCGTTGATTTTATGTATTTTCTTCTGCTTGAATTTACACAAATAATAAATAAAAAAATTTATTTACATTCTGAGTCTCTGTGTTGATGTTTCTTCTTTGTCTTCAGACATAATTTTTTTTTGAGAAATTTGCCATTAATAGGCATCATGGCGATTCGACCATCCATACCAGTCAATTGATAAGCCCTGTTGGAGAAAACTTTGCTTACAATGTAGGGCCCTTCCCACTTTGCTTCGAATTTGCCTTTGTTCATGTGCGTCATAGTCATAGGACGTCTGACGTTAGAACTAATTCTCCTTTCTGAAATGTTTGAACTTTGATTTTACGGTTGAAAGCTTTTGATAGACAAGCTTGGTATAACTCAATATGTTGAGCTAGGAAATCGTTTCTCGTCAAGCGCTTCAAACTCCTGAAGTCTCAGACGATCATTGTTTTCGGTTGTGAGTTCATTGGCAATAGCAATCCTTAGAGAAAGGATCTGGATTTCCAATGGCAAGACAGATTCGCATCTATATACCAAAGAGAACGGAGTGCAGCCTGTAGGAGTACGTACTGTAGAACGGTAAGCCCACAGACATTCTCCAAGCTTCTCACTCCAGTTTTGTTTGTTGGTAGAAACAAACTTCTTGAGGAGTTTGATAATGGTCTTGTTAAATGCTTCTGCCAACCCGTTAGTGGCATGATTGTAAGCTGTAGAAGCAATATTATTGATCATGTTGTCATTGCAGAATCGAGTGAAATTTTGACTGATGAATTGTGGCCCATTATCATAAATGATTCACTAAGGAACACAGAATCTGTAGATTACATGATGCTTAATAAAATTGATAACACTGCTTGTCTTAACCTCAGTTAGAGGAATAGCTTCAGCCCACTTTGAAAAGTAATCGGTTATGGCCAATATGAACTGATGTCCTCGAGACGAGGGAGGGTTGATAGGACCAATGACATCCATGCCCCAAGCTTCAAAGGGCCAAGATGCTGCCGTCGGGTGAAGAAATTCTGATGGTTGATGAATGGAGTCAGCATGGATTTGACATGCGTGGCACTTCCTTGCATATTCGATTGCATTAGATATCATCGAGGGCCAATAGTAGCCCATACGACGAATACGATCATCTAATTTAGGACCAGGTTGATGTACACCACAAGCACCGTCATGAGCTTCACGAAGTATTTGCTTTGCTTCTTCTCATGCGAGTCAGCGTAGGAGTTAGCCGTCAAACGTTCGTCGGTAGAGTGTCTTTGTAGTATGATTATAGTAAAATCTGAGTGACCGCCGATGAATTATTGTAGCCTCCTTAGGATCTTCGGATAGAATATCATGGACCACGAAGTCTATGAAAGGAGTCCTCCAATCTTCACTGATGGTACAAATTTCAACTGAATTATTGAATTCCATGTTTGGGTTGTTAACTTCAGTATTTAAGTTATTCTCGACACAAAATAACTCTCTATTAGTGATGACGATTATTTGTTGCCTTCTTACGGGAATTGCTAATACTGCAGCAAGATTAACGAGTACATCAGCTTTTGTGTTACATGCTCAGCGTACATGCTCGATGAAGAAGCCTTTGAATGAAGTAGCCATCCTGAACGCTGCATCATGATATGGAACCAGATCTTGATGTCGAACTTCGTATATGCCTCTAACTTGATTGACAATCAGTTTGGAGTCTCCGTAAACTTCAAGATACTCAATATCTAATTGTTTAGCCAATTGGAGACCAATGAGGAGAGCGTTATATTCAGCCACGTTATTAGAACACGACTCATCTAAAGAATAAGCTCTTTGGATAGCTAACCCTTCTGGTGAGACGAGGACGATTTCAACTCCAGCAACAATAGCACATTTTGGTCTAATTCTGGATGCACCATCAAAAAATAAATGTCATGTAAGAATCTCTTCTGAAATTATGTTGGACTCCAAGGTTTCATCTGGAATCTCATCGTAGAGTTTAGATGTTTTGGGAACTGGTTGAGCTGCCAGAAAGTCAGCAAGGGCTTGACCTTTAACAGACTTTTGAGGAACATAAACCATATCATATTGTGCTAACAATATGGCCCATGTTGCGAGCATGGAATTGAGTGTACTGGGCTTCTTCATCAGGACCCGGAGAGGGTTAACTCTAGAAATAACATAAATAGTTTGGCCAGTGATATAATGTCTCGTCTTTTGAACAACAAACATCAAAGCTAGACATTTTTTTTCTACTGGAGTGTATCGATGCTCAGCTCCAACCATCATACGGCTAAGGTAATAGATAGCATGTTCATGACCCTTTTTATTTTTCTGAGCTAATAAAGTACCTAGGGAATGGTCCATTGCTCGAACATACATCAGGAAAGGAATTCCTGACACTGGAGGCACTAGAACTGGAGGGTTCATCAAGTACCGCTTTATGTCTTCAAATGCTTGTTGACATTCTTCAGTCCAAATAAAAGACACACCTTTCTTCATTAATTGAGTGAATGGTCTACATCATCCAGAGATATTTGAGATGAATCTCCTGATATACGCAAGCCGTCCCTAGAATCCTCGTAGCTCTTTTAGGTTGCGTGGAGGGTGCATCTCTTGAATGGCTTTGATTTTTTCAGAGTCGTGTATACATTTAGGGGTAATAACGAATCCAAGAAATTTGCCACAAGAGACTCCCAGGAATGACTTGGTGGGATTCATCTTGAGTTGATGCTGGAGCATTAGATCGAAAATAGTTCTCAAATCTTAAATATGGTCTTCTTTTAGATGACTTTTGACAGCAATATTGTCAACGTAACATTCAACAGTCTTTCGTAAATGATCACGAAAGATGGTACCCATGGCCCGCTGATAAGTTGCACCAGCATTCTTAAGACCAAATGGCATGATAGTGTAGCAATAAACTCCAAGAGGAGTGCGGAAAGATGTATATTTCTCATCTTCTGGATGCATCTTGATTTAATTGTATCCTGAAAATCCATCCATAAAGGACATATGTTCAAATCCGTAAGTATTGTCAATCATGACATCAGTGATTGGAAGAGGGAATTCGTCTTTGGGACAGGCTTTATTAAGGTCTCTGAAGTCGATGCAGACCCAGACTTTCCATATTTTTTTCAAAACTGGGACAACATTAGCCACCCAGTCCGAATGTTGTTCTTCTTTGATGAAACCGCAGGCGATGAGTTTTTTGACTTCAGCTTCTATGGCATCCATTATGTCGGATCGAAATCGACATTGTTGCTGTTTGACTGGCTTCGTATTTGGCAGAATATTAAGCTTGTGGGTAGCGATCTGAGGATCCAACCCCGACATATCTTCATAGCTCCAAGCGAATACATCAATATATTTTTTAATGAGTTGGATTAGTTCTTGTTTATCCGCTTTAGGGAGGCTTTTGCTGACAAATATCGATTTTGGAGAAATTTTATCTCCAATATTGACTTGAACCAACTGATCTTCAGTAGGTGGCTCCCGTTGTTCAAAATGAAGCTCCCATTGAGTATTCATCCTTTGTGCCCAAGGATCAGATTCAAAAGCTTCGGCAAAGTCTTCGTCATCTTCCGAGAACTCGGCAGTCACCATATTGGAAGATAGAGTCATGCGATGGACATGCCCTACACTGGTGTCTGAATCCCATGCGATAGAATCAGAAGAGTTAGATCGTTCTTCTTCATCGGATTCGGAGACTTCTGGAGTCGGAGTTGGTGAAGCATAACCTAATCTTCGTTTCGTTTTGCTGTAGTATTGTTGTGATTTTCCTTTTAGAGCAGGAATACGAATAGGAGTTCGCCTTCCTCTGCCGCCGTTGAGACCAGCTTTAAAATTATAGCCTATCTTTTGAATGATGTCCTTTGATTGTTGACTATAATGACGTCGTTGAAGTCTTCCGTTATCGTGATTTTCTTTTTCACTGTCGGGCGTGATCTTCTATTCTGTTCCCTTACTAAAAAGTATAAAAAGTTTATCTTTCTTCCTGGAAGGAACTAGGAAGAAGGAGTCCTGCATTGGCTCGAGCAATACTTCATTTTGGGAAGCTTCAACTGCTCTTATGGTAAGTGGTTCGAAGTTATCTAATATTTTTAAATAACATCGAGTATAATAAAGGACATCAGTATACTGTAAAGGTGATGCTACTTTATTTATTTGTACATCATCATTTATAACATGATTCTTAGCCTTAACAGACGGCCTGGTAAGGTTGATAATTAGAGGAGGAGGAGGAGAAGGAGAAGGTTTGTTACGATGAAGGTCGATAACAAGAGGCTCAGAAGAGGTGAGCTCCCTTTGTTCCCTTTCTACAGCAGGAGGCTATTTGTTATGAGAGAAAAGATGTATAGTCAATGTCTGAGAAGAAGAGGGACGAGTAGCACGTCCTTTGACGGGGACCATGAGAACATCTTTTGAAGTATGTTTCTGATCTTCCTCACTATCCATTGCCAATACAACTTTCATGAACTCCTCCTTGTACGTCCAAGAGTCCGTAAAATATGCTTCAATGCCATTGAAAGGATTTAAATCGGCTACTTCCTTTTGGACTTCTCTATTGACATCCACATACTTGAAGCATTGATGTAAAGTGGATGGTACAATGTTATGCTCATGTAGAAAGGGTCTTTCCAGCAGAGCATTGTAAGAGCCGTGATTATCAATCACGTAGAAAGTAACCTTCGTACGAAGATTGCCTATTTAAACTTTCAGGCGAATCTTTTCCAAAGGTTCACTTCTTCCAGAATTGAATCCCAGGATTGTCGTGATGGTTGTTGAAAGATTGTGTACAGGAATCTTCAATGCATCTAGTAGGGTCTTTGGCATGATGCTAAGTACAGACCCGGGATAGATCAAAATATGATCGACTTTCATGGTATCGACATATCCCGTGAAGTAGAGGGGTCGGTCATGGCAATTATCTTCCAACAACATATCATGTTGTGTAAAGGTGATATTTGGCATCAGTTCCATCACACTATGATAATGAAGGCATGTTATAGGCTCATCTTCTGGCTTCTTGAGAAGTGCTAGACAAGTATCAGCTTGCGTCACAGCTTCACACAACGTTTCTCGAGTCTCCCTCGAAAGACGGAGTAGTTCAAAAATTGACAATCTTGCCGAGGTATTAGCCAGCTGAGCCAGTATATCAAAGTTATATGGCTTCTCAAGTCCCAAAGTTGGAGTCTTCTTCAATACTTTATCAAAATGGACAGGCTGTTTTCCTTTGTCAGCTGTCGTCGGTTTGGGAAGAGTTGACTCTATTGGAGATGATGAAGCTGATGGACATCGACAACAGGATAAGATGGTGCTTGAGGAGCCTCCAGAACTGGAGCAGGATTTTCTTGACTTTCTGAATAGTCTCTTAGGTAAGGTTTTCCTAGACCTGGTACCAGCTAAGACTTCTTCTTCTGATACAGGTTCAAAGGACACCATATTGCAACTCTTTGCTTGGATCTTATTTCTGGAAGGTTTCTTTTGACAAGATGGAGAGTTTGTCCAGTAACCCAAACCAACCCGAGACCGGTTGTGAGAAAGACATAGAGAGAGAGGTACAGGAGATCCCTTTCCCTGATTCAAACCAGAGGCCTTTTGTAGATCATATCCCATTTTTGTCATGAGTCCACGAGATTGTAGGCTATATAGATGGAAAGCTGCACACTACACCAAAACAGTCATTTTCTAACGACTATAAGCGTTAGGAAAATTTTTACTAACGTTTTTTTACCGTTGGTGATTGGACGTGAGGAATTTTCCTAACGGTATTTTACCGTTAGGAAAAAAAAAATTCCTAACGGTAAAAAACCGTTGGTAAGTGAAATTTTTTAACGGTAAAAAACCGTTGGTAATAGTGAATTCCTAACGCTTATAATCGTTGGTAATTGTAAATTTCCAACGCTTATAAATGTTACAAAATATTTTTTGCAACGATGATAATCATAAACTATTAACGCTTTATAATCGTCGGAATCCTTTAGATTACCAACGGTTTTTTACCATTATAAATGGATAAAAAATATAAAAAAAATAATGGCTCAATTGAGCCTTAAGCTTTCAGCAGCAACAACAAAATAAGTCTTATATCTGCAATTCCCTGACAACACTGGGCAGCAACATTGTTGACCATATTAACAAAGTTGAACATATGCGAGCCACAGATCAACATAAACTTAGAAACCATATTAATCTTCCAAGTCATTAAATATCATTAAAGCTGAACAAAATATCTTGGCTACAGTAAATATCTCATTCTACATAAGAAAACTAAATTTATCTATCAATATCAAATTCAAACTCATCCAACATAAATGTGTATATTTGGTGAATATGGCTATGAAGTCATTCACCTCTAGAGCCCATATCTCTTCATACTTGCAGGCGATAAGCATGGCGCTCACCCCTATGAGTTGTAGCTCCATCCTCAGGATGGCCTCGCTCTATCGACAGGTAGAGGTCAATTATGTGGAAAGTGAGGTAGAGGGACTTTGGCATCAGCTCGAACTTGTTGTGCACTTCGATCAACCAATCGACAAGAATGACCCTCATCAAAAAAGTAGTTTCAACAGATTAAGTTCCCATATAACTGTTTGGAGCAACAACTAACACCAAATGACACTATAAATGCCGCCAAGACTTGCAGATGCACTGCAAGATTTACTCTTCATTGTTGATAGAGTTCCATCTTTGCTCAGCTTTCGATGAATCCCTTCATGTTCTTTAACCACATTAGGTACTTCCTCTCATCCTTATTCATCATGTATTCGTGCAAGAGATCAAATAGGGAACCCTCGATGCCTCTTTCTTTGAGGTACTTGTGGAGAGCTTTCTGTAAGCTTTCATCTGAATCCCTACAACACGAGTAAAACATGAGAGTACAAATTATATTTATCCCTATATATTACCAACAAAATTAAGGTCTCGTAAGATGCTCAATGACAGTCCAAGCATGGACAAAGATATCTGACGTAAAAAAGAAAATTTTAACAGCATGGCACTGGAATTGAACATTATAAATCTTCATCAAAATTTCCTCTATCAGAATACGGAGAACAAAGTTCCACGAGAATTAGCAAGGCTCTAGAATCCTGTGTGAAACTTGCATCAGGAATCTGTAATAATACAAAGTTGTAGCTAGGGTGTGTTGCATAAACCTAGAAGACTAGTTGGCATGTAGCTGGGCATAAATTTTGGGTTAAATCAAGAGTCCATCTCAAGATGGACATGAAAAATCAAATCAGAAGCTATATGTCATATTCAGTAAATCAACAGCCATAATTTAGGGATTACCACCGACAATTCTATATGTCATTGCAAGAAAGCAATATGGACTTCCCAATTTCTCATGGCATCGTGTTCACTCGTCATAAATTGCTTTACCAAATACCAATATAATGTATTCATCAGTAGTATGATTTCTCAGCATAGTTGCCCAGATACAGTACAAATGGCAAAGTACTAGAACTCCTAAGAGAATCTGTGTCATGTAGTAGGTCAAAAGTTTATAGCATATCATTTGGCCAAAAGAGGATACCATTAGAATTTTTGCTTCTTTCTCAAATTGATGAATGGGCTGAGAGATACAAATAGGAAGAACAAGCAGGTGCTTAATGATATAATTTGTAGGACCTTGCAACAGGGCCCTAGAAGGTTAAGCAAGAGACAAAGGGCAAAAATCTAGCAATATAGGATTGTTACCTAGTACCTCTAAAAGGGTTTGGCCGAATTGGTTGCAAGAAGATATACAAAATATCATACTCCTATCTACAAAAGGACTAGAACAATCAGAAGACCACATTGGTCGAGTAGGGTGCAAATAATTTCCAAAAGTTTAAAATCCACTCAACTAGTAGGCTTAAAATAGGGGAAAGCATACTAGGATACATAAAGAATTGTCCGTATACAACAGCTGAATTGTATTAATAGAAGCATATCATAATATCTGCTTCAGTACTTATCCTCTATATTTACACAGAAGTCCCAGCTTTCTTACTCAATTAATAAAGAATGAAGGAATATTGAACAACTTCTCTATATACAGACTAAAAGAAGTTTCAAGGTACACACAATATATAGGCTAATTAGGATTTAACAAATATCAGTTATCATCTCTTCATGATTTTTTATATTAGTTAGGTCTATTTTGATACTTGAACAGTTGGTAGTGGATTCGACCAATATTACGATAGTTGATACTAAATTTATCTACAACGTAGTCAAACACTGACAACATTTGTGAATGCATAATATTCATCAGCTTCAGAGACGATTAAGATTTAGAAGGAAAAAGTCCCTCATCACTTATTCTGTTAAGGTATGGTATTCCATTACACCCCTAAAACAGACAACTAGCTTAACCCTTATTGAGATGAACTTATAGTGTCATTTTTTTTGGTCAAGCTGGGTTTGAACCCACCCACCCTCCCCCAAACCCCAACCCTACCTGTCACTTGATCTACATGTCAACAAAAATTCAACATTACACTTATTTCTAAACTAACATCAATTGATTTGTCTCTAGAAACTAGACATGTTCTGATAAGAATATGATATCATAGATGTACACAAGAAATCATTATGAGCAATGATTCATTAAACTGATTACAGTAGTTAGTAGTGTAAAAGAGGAGGGAGGGGGAATTATACCTCTAAAAATGCAACAAAAATGTCATTCTTCCCCATGAAGATATGTAGCAACTGATTCTTGCCAAGGTGGTTGTCGTGACATTTCCTATAAATTTAAAACAAAAGTCAATAAAATCTTGCTAATCGAGGTCTATGGACAAAAATGATTTCTCTATTTAACAAGGATTATATAGTTGGAATCCATTCACCAAAGGAAGCAAGCATTTATAAGCATGCCTTAGTTTTTTTTCCCATGTTCTTTATTCTGGTTTTTGCGAATTCCTCTTTGTATTTGTATGCTTTAGGAATATTTTCCAACATAAGAAACTATAGCACTGCTGGTAATGAAAAATAAAAAAATGTAACAATTTTTCTTCTTATGTGAACTTTAGCAATTTAGCTCAGGTATCAGTCTGTAGTTGAAAATTTTAGCTGACCTTTTGATTACTCCATACCCATGGCTTCCCACAACCAACATATCTACCTGATACTTTTCTACTTCCTTGCAGAGTACATTCCTCAGATCCCCTTCCACTATCTCGCATACAAAATCAGTCACCTGCAAATTAAAAAAGAAATTTTTTTACATACACGAGTTTCAAGAAAATAACATAGTATGAGGAAGAAAAACTAGAAAGCACGGATACTCGAAAAATCTATGTTGTGTCTGTCCGTACAATGTCGTCGGGACTGTTGGATACGTATCAGACACGACAAATATGCTATAAAACACCAAAATATATAGTTTCCATAATTTATACCTGATTAGCAGTGCACAGCTCTCTAGCCTTCTCGATAACCCTTGCAGCAGTTTTCTTCAGATCCGTGTCCACGATCGGCATCAAGTCGATGGATCCTGCAATCAAGAACAATATCATTCAGCTTAAAAAGGAAATAACTACAAACTGTACATATAAACGTTTATGAGTCTTTTTTTAAGTAAATGGAACTTGACCAGGGCCGCCGAGACAGTAGTACAAAGGAGCCGGTCGGCTTCTCATGGACGAGTACCAACTGGAAGGCCATGTTCAGGATCGTAAAGAAGTGGCCGATGACCCACTGCAGCGCATAGTAGCTGTGCTCGCTGTCGTTGACTGCCCCACCATTACCAGCTTCTCTGCTGAATCTTCAAACTCTGCAGGTACTGAGTTGGGATGGGACTCAACTGAACTTATACATACATATATATATATATATATATATATATATATATATATATATATATATATATATATATATATATATAATAGTACTCTAAAAGTGAAAATTACAATGGCTTTAATTTGAATTGTATCCTCAACTAAACTAGTATATTTTCAAATTTCAAAAATAAAGATACCCTAGTATTTTTTTTTCCAATACCTGAGTGAATTCTTGTAAATTGCTTCGATTCTTTTCAAGTTCATGGCAATTGTTCTAGATATCCTTTAAAGCACAACCATACCTGAATCCAAAGAACATTATCATTTATAGGCCTTAGAAGAAGAAAACAAATCTTACATTGCCTTCATATCCAGAAATGAAGTACAAAGTTATTTGTACTTGTAACCCTCTTGGGCCATTTTTTTAATTTCTTTCTTGCTTAGACGAAGTGGTTCAGCATCTTGTTGTCGGGGCCTCGGGTGTCACGACCCATACCCTGTTTAGGGGCACGAGTACGTGGGTACGTCCAGCCTACGCCGCAGTATCGGCGGTAGAACACTGTAAAAGTCATCTAGAATATATATAGAAATCTAAGACACAATAATATAACCTGTCATCTCCGCATGGAGGAATATAATCACCACTCAATCACATAATTTTAAGGAAGATAAATACGATGATAAAGATAAAGATAAAGATGAGATAAATAGTCTGAAACAATGCTGAGTCGCAATCACAAGTTCAGAAACCAAGACATAAAACAATATCCCAAAATAAATACAAGTCTCAAAGTATCAAACTGGAATGTAATCAAGACAA
This sequence comes from Iris pallida, assembly GCA_029216955.1. NCBI lineage: Eukaryota > Viridiplantae > Streptophyta > Magnoliopsida > Asparagales > Iridaceae > Iris > Iris pallida. Next base: position 9,894,432 of record JANAVB010010792.1, read on the forward strand.
AATCTAGGTAAACTAGGTCACTACTGGCGGTGCGTCCTCTACGAACACCGGGTCCACAGGCTGGTCCTGGTCGTAGGCTCCATCTATGCAAAAC
>JANAVB010010792.1:9899525-10104525 GCA_029216955.1 Iris pallida
CGACTATCCCGATCCGAGACTATGCTCCCCGAAACTCCGTACAATCTGACTATCTGCCGCACATACATCTCTGCCAGCTTCTCCGTAGGTAGTCCCACCTTGAAAGGTAAAAAGTGGGCCGATTTGGTAAATCTATCAACGATGACCCAAATTACGTCTTTTCCACCTGAAGATCGTGGAAGTCCAGATAAAAAGTCCATAGTGATGTGCTCCCACTTCCACTCTGGAATGGGTAGTGGCTGAAGCAGACCACCTGGCCTCTGTCTCTCGACTTTTACCTGTTGGCACACTAAGCATCGAGATACAAACTGAGCTACCTCTCGCTTCATGCCATACCATCATACATGCTCCCTCAGGTCTCTGTACATATTTTGGCTCCAGGATACATAGAGTACTGGGAACGATACGCTTCCTGTAAAATCTTCTCCCGAAGCTCTCCACTCGGAATGCACAATCTAGAACCGTGCCTTAGTACCCATCTTCGGCTATAGAGAAATCGTCTAGCAATCCTGGCCTGCACCTGCTCATCTCCTTCCGAAGCTCTCCACTCGGAATGCACAATCTAGAACCGTGCCTCAGTACCCATCTTCGGCTATAGAGAAATCGTCTAGCAATCCTGGCCTGCACCTGCTCCCTGATGCTCCTCAAGGTCACGTCATCAAACTGTGCTGATCTGACTCTGTCCATCAACGCAGACTGAATCTGTAAACCCCACATTTGAACCTCCATGCCTGGAATGATCACATCGATACCCAAACTATCCAGATCGGCCAATAGAGGATGATCTGCCGTCAAATAGATAGCGACTGGATACCTGCTCAAGGCATCTGCAACTACGTTGGCCTTTCCTGGATGGTACTACAAGGAGATATCGAAGTCCTTCATCAGCTCAAGCCAGCGGCTCTGCCTCATGTTCAATTCCTTCTGGGTAAACACGTACTTCAAGCTCTTGTGATCCGTGAAGATCTCAACTCGCTCTCCGTACAGGTAGTGCTTCCACAGCTTCAAAGCAAAGATAACAGCTGCCAACTCCAGATCATGGGTAGGATAGTTCTTCTCATGAGGACGTAACTGCCTGGATGCATAGGCAATCACCTTCCCGTACTGCAGAAGAAAGCAACCCAAGCCCTTCTGTAAAATCCTAAATTTCTACTACGATTTTTTTTAGTAAATATGGTACTGATTTTTGTACTTCGTATTTGTACGTCGCGTACGAGTTTACGTTTCGTAAATTTTTCATCAAGTACGAATAAGTACGAAGTACATATTTTTATAAAACGTTTTAATTATATAGATGTAGAAAATATTTCAAAATAATAGACGATAAATATTTTATATTGCTTGAAGTTGTAAATGCGTCGCGCCGAGGATTGCCAAACTTTATTTTTATTTTAAAAAAGGCCATTTTATTTTATGGTACAAGTATAACTAGTAATTTAGAAAAACTGTATTTTATGTGAGTATTATTTTTGCATGCGAGTGTATATATATTTGTATTTTCGAAATTAATCATTATCACTAATATATTATTTCGAAAAAAGTATATTAAATATGGGTTGATTTAATATGTAATTAATTATGGTGATTTAAGTTGGAAAAAATATATTAAGTTATTTAAATACAGTTTAAATTAGAGGTAGAATCTATCTACATTGGATTATATTTGATTGAGTTACTTCTAAATCAATTTGAATTAAATAGTGGAAAATCCAAGGGGAATTAAAACTCTTCTTAGTCCTTATCTAGATAAGACTTTTTTAAACCTCCTGATTTTTCAAAATAAATATTTGTAGAATTTTTGGATTTTTAAATAACTATTTATTGACTTATTATATAATTTGTATTATTTTACATATATTTAATATAATGCTCATTAGTGAATTTAGTATAAAAATATATAAAGTTATTTTTCTAGTACATTAAGGATCTAAACTATATTATACAAAAAAAAATTCTTAAAATTTTAGGATTTATTTCATAACTTTTATTACTTTTTACATGTTACTTATATTGTACACTATTTACATAATATAGAATAAATATCAATTTAGTATTAAATATTTCAGCTTGTATAAATGAGATTAGATGAAGATTGTTTAAATAAATATTAACTCTATTTATTATCTATAGTAATTTTAAATAATATTATAGATAATTTAGATAAAGATAAACAATATTTTAAATAAATACTAATCCTACTTCTACATGGAAAATATCTCTATCTATATCATATCTTAACAAAGCAAACTCTAATTTATTTAAATCAAATCCTATCTAATTTAGGAGATAAATCTGAAATAAATACCTATATAAACCCAATACATCCCCCTTCTATCAGCCATAATTCAAAATTATTTTTAGTCCAATAGAAACTCTAAAATTCGTCATTAGAATTCAGCCCCGCTTTTTAGTAGCAAGAGCAACTTGGAACTACGATATCTCCTAGCTCCGAACTCCGTTTTGCCTCCAGTTTTTTTTTTTAAAAGAAGCGTATCGAGGTAAGCTTTCCAGAAACATATTTTAATAGACAAAATTCGTTCTGTAGATTTCTACAATACTGTTTGAGTATCTATTCTCCCAAAAATAAACGTGTTTCAGTATTTTTGCAATTTCGGGAGATTCCGAAAACGAAAATGCGATCCGTTTAGTTTTTCGGAAAGCTGATACGAAAATCGATACCATATCCTAATTTCAAAATTTATTAAATAAATCTAGTAGGTAAAATATTAATTATAATTATATAATAGACTATTTTTAGCATCCGAAGATGTTTGTTTGGACCTTAGTTCCTCGGCAGCCGTTGTTCCACCTACTTTCCTGTCTGATCTTCGCCACCACAATGCTCAGGACTCAGGCAAGTATACCTTGCTACTATTATATTATTTATTTTTTGCATTATTTACTTTGTTTCATATTTGTTATATTTTTGTTATAAACTACGCGTCCAAGCCACACTTGGGTGCAAGCAACTTTATTAGTCATTTTACTTTACTATATGCATGTTAACTTAGTTTTAGCGTATATATATACACTAGCAGGCATGATATACAAATCACATATAAATAATCAACTAGTAAAACTGTATAATAATATAGATATGCATGTAAATAAACTGTAGAGGGAGGCAAGGTATCTTGCTTGGAGGTTGCACGCAGATCCCACAAAATATAGTCAATTGGTAAGCCACGAAGTCCAAGTTATCACAACTGTCTCCGAAAGTTGAAACAAACATTGCCAACATTCTCAGAATAGTCAAATTAGCTAGGATTGCCTGTCCTTAAGTCCAATTCTGGACACAGGGGCAAAATGGTAATTTCAGGCAAAAACGGTATCCGCCGTGGACCCGCTTTGCACCGAAAAGCGTACCAAAGTCAATGGTCTCTAAAGTTGTCAAACTACATGTCTATGAATTCGTTTTGATGATATAAACCCAACGGTATGTCCAGTTTTGGATTTCGGTAGGCCGTGCACAAAATCGCCCGTTGAATCGGATCGGGGGGACCGCGAAACTGCGTTCCGATTCAACTGTCTCAGAATTGGACCAAACTTGGCATGCAGGACCAAAAAATCGATACGGTCCTTTTGGTGCAAGTTTCGTCTCGATCTGACGAACGTGCAAAAAGTAATTAAGAAATTTGCACAGAGGCCGATACGGTGAATTTCGATGGATACGCATCAAATTCGTCGCGCACACGCGACCAATTTGAATTCCGTCAAAGCCCACACGACCACGAAGCCGTTATGCACCTTTCGATGCTTTCGGTTCGCGACCACGTCGCCCGGATTGGCGGGACGTACGTCGTGTGGATGAATTTTCGAGTTTTCCAAAAACTATTTTTCGTATTTTTCTCGATTTTTGAGTTAATTTATCCTAGCATCTACTGATTAATAAAATAATCTAAAAATAGGGTTTGAAAGCTGGTTAGGTTTTCTAAAAATGTGTTCAAATGGATTTCGAAAATCCTAACTGTTCTGTCCCCGATTTCCCTTCCAAATCTCAGTTTGGGTTGGGTGTTGCTCTGTTTTCGTATCATTAAAAACTGGTTTTTTCCGAGATTTCAACCTCGGATTTCTCGTGATCTGGTCACCGAGATCAAAAGCTATTTCACAGGTGTCTAGGTCTATGTGTTGTGTTTGCAAAGCAATAATTTGTTTGGACAATGGCAGCGAGGTGGAAGAGAAATATACTTACAAAGTCACTCCCTTGCCTCGGTTAATGCTGTTGTTGTGATGCTCTGTTTCGCCGGTGCTGGTCGCACGTCTGCCGGCCGACGGTGGCCCGGGCCGGCGCGCGCGCGCGTGGGGGTGTGCCTAGTGTTGGCGAGGGTCGTGGAGGTGGCGAGGGGTTAGGGTTTATGAAGTTTTCTTCCGATCTCCCTTTGCTCTTTCGCTCGGGTGTATACATATACCTGCGTTTATGTGAGGGCTCGGGCTGTTTTCTTTCTACTGATGTTGAGTTCCTTTGGGCTTGGGCCAAACTGGCTGGGGTTGTGGGAAATAATGGGCCAACTACTGCTTCTCTTTCCCTTTTATTCTTTCTTTTTGTTTCTAATTAATACTTATATATATATATATATATATATATATATATATATATATATATATATATATATATATATATATATATAATAATATATATATATACGTGTATGTATAGATACGTGTATCCATATATATATTATATATAAAAGGGAAACAGAGCATATGTATTCATACATACACACATATATAATATACGTATGTATACATACACATACACACGTATCCATATATATATTATATATATATATATATATATATATATATATATATATATATATATATATATATATATATATATATATATATATATATATATATATATATATATATATACACATACATATATATATTTATATGCATATAATAAATCTCCAAAAATTCAAGATAAAATCTTGACACTATCTATTCATAATATATGACCTATTTATATAAATACGAACCTATATAACTTTTATTTGACCATGCGATAATATAACAAATAATAATAAATATTTCCGATTTAATAACAACCATCAATATTACTAATAATAATACCAAATAATACAAATTGCAATAAACCAACTAATAGGAGCAGTATTGGTGATCCATAATACCCGTACTCTAATTGGGTCCACAGGAAAATGGTGCTAGCATTTTAGAAATGACATTCTAACATATTAATGCCATTTTATTATGCATAAAAATATTTAGAAATATTTGACAATATCAAAATAAAATACCAATTACTTGCATCTACCCAGAATATGTCTACATGGGTGTTCTTAGACGCATTATATGTCTACACAGGCTTGGGCTCAGTTCGGGTCCAGTTTGGGCCAACTGGGTACAACCGGATCACTCAAAAGTCAACAAGATTAAAATAATATCTAATTAAATTATTTATGGAAGTCATGCCATAACTTAATCTGGTTTTTCTAGTTCGGACATCCCTATGGCTAGGTTTCCCCTGGCATGGCTAGTACACTAGTCAAGGCACGCCCCTGCACATTCCGTGCCACGATTTCTGGTCATCTTGTACTCCAATCCTCAACCATGCTTAAAATCATCTATCTTAATAATTAACTAAATAATTATTTATAAAAACAAATTTTAAAAAAATCACCATTAAATTAAATAAATGAATAAATAAATATTTCAAAAAATATTTTCGGGAAGGGAGCTACAAATCAACCCACCTTAAAATAATTTCGTCCTCGAAATTCTAATTCATGACTATCCCTTAATATTCAAAATCGACTATTACCTTAATCTCCTCAAATTTAATTCCTCAAAAATAGTTTACAACCTTCCCCTAGTAATTTTGTAACTACGAAATCTCGAGGACTTCTACCCACCTTTGGTCACACTACTCTTCAAAACAAGGTCACTAGAATCTTATGGTCTTCTAACTAGTTGCTAATAATTCTACCGGTAGATATCTAGGCATATGGAATATATAATCCCTCATATCTATAAGCAACCAAATATTCAATAGTCAAGCAATATTATACTATAATTTAAGAATTTCTAATGAATCCTAGACAGCACGATTATTCGTCACCCCGAAATAGGAAGGGACGAGATTCAACGGTACGAAAAGCAAAGACGTATTATCGAGAGCAAATATGGAATTTTCAAGGACGCAGAGAATTTCTAAGAGAATTTTCAAGGCATAGTGGATTGAGATTCCTAAGGTTTAGTCATATGCGCAGGCTCGTACCAGTACAGTTACATAACTGGTACGATATGCTCTGACCTGCATGGGCCACCAAAAAAACTTGTCACGACCCGTACCCGCTTTTCGGACGCGAGAGCGTGAGTAAGCCAGCTACGCATCAAACGGACTCCAGCCTGACTCAAATACATAAACGCTGTCACCGCTATGGCAATGGGCCTAATCACGGCAAGGCAAAACTATATCTCAATCCATAATAAAAATAATAATAAGAAAGAACAAGTATGGATCATTGTCTGCAGCCCACTAGCATGCATGTCCGAATAGACTCCAAGAAATAACATGAGTCTATAAACTGAATCAATAAATATGATATATCATGATGATGAAAAGAAAACACGAGCTGGATGAACTGGATAATAAATATGGTATCAATACCTCAATCCCGTAAGCAATATCATCATATCCGGACCCCACAAGTGTCATAATCATCCGCCATCCCGAGCTGCTAACTAACTCCACGCAATAACTAACCTGAAGAGATCATCAGGTCCTCAGGGGACATAGCAAGATACATAAAAGTATGCCTATCTTGCAGTTTATCATACAATAAAGGAAATACAGAAAATAAACGGAGAAAGACCAATCAGCACGAAAACACGACTATACACGACTGGAAGAACCACTACGCCTAAACGAACTGCTGGAGAAGAACAAGAGAACACGATATCACGATGTCAATGGATAACCAATCGAATACTCAAACCCTCGTCCTTAGTGTGGACTCGCAAGTTTGAACAACTACTAGCCTTCGCCCCTAGTGTGGACTCGCAGGCTAGCATCACCCTCGTTCCTAGTGTGGACACGCAGGTGTGAACCATATACTACTAACCCTCGTCCCTGGTGTGGACTCGCAGGCTAGCATCACCCTCGTCCCTAGTGTGGACTCGCAGGTGTGGACAGATGATTATTAACCCTCGTCCCTAATGTAGACTCGCAGGTTAGCATAACTACTAATCCTCGCCCCTAGTGTGGGCTGGCAGGTTAGATTAACTACTAACCCTCGCCCCTAGTGTGGGCTCGCAGGTTAACTTAACTACTAACCCTCGTCCCTAGTGTGGGCTCGCAGGTTAGCTTCAAGAATTTCAAGGCAAGGAGGTAAAGCAGTTCCGTTATGACTTATTCATCCTATGACACGATACGACTCAGTCCAAGTACAAGTGATGACACAATACAACTCAATCACGATACACGAGAAAACCAATCCAATATGAACTACAAAGCTAATTATAAACAAGGCTATATACATACACCAGCAGACATGATATAAAAATCACATATAAATAATCAACTAGTAAAACTGTATAATAATATAGATATACATAGAAATAAACTGTAGAGGGAGGCAAGGTATCTTGCCTGGTGGTTGCACACAGATCCCACAAAATATAGTCAATTGGTAAGCCACGAAGTCCAAGTCATCACAACTGTCTCCGAAAGCTGAAACAAACATTGCCAACATTCTTAGAATAGTCAAATTAGCTAGGATTGCCTGTCCTTGAGTCCAATTCTGTACACAAAGGTAAAACGATAATTTCGGGCAAAAATGGTGTCCGCCGTTGGACCCGCTTTGCACCGAAAAGTGTGCCAGAGTCAATGGTCTCTAAAGTCATCAAACTACATGTCTACGGATTTGTTTTGATGATACAAACCCAACGGTATGTCCAGTTTTGGATTTCGGTGGGCCGTGCACAAAATCGCCGTTGAATCGGATCGAGGGGCCCGCGAAACTGCGTTCCGATTCAACTGTCTCAGAATTGGACCAAACTTGGTATGCAGGACCAGAAAATTGATACGGTCCTGTTGGCACAAGTTTTGTCTCGATCCGACGAGCGTGCACAAAGTAATTGTAAAATTTGCACAGAGGTCGATACGGTAAATTTCGACGGATACGCATCAAATTTGTCGTGCACACGCGACCAATTTAAATTCCGTCCAAGCCCACACGACCACGAAGCCGTTACGCACCTTTTGATGCTTTCGGTTCGCGACCACGTCTCCCGGATTGACAGGACGCACGTCGTGTGGATGAATTTTCTAGTTTTTCGAAAACTGTTTTCGTATTTTTTTTTCGATTTTCGAGTTGATTTATCCTAGCATCTACTGATTAATAAATAATCTAAAAATAGGGTTTGAAAGCTGGTTAGGTTGTCTAAAAACGTGTTCTAATGGATTTCAAAAATCTTAATTATTCTGTCCCCGATTTCCCTTCCAAATCTCAGTTTGGGTTGGGTGTTGCTCTGTTTTCGTATCCTTAAAAACTGGTTTTTTCCGAGATTTCAACCTCGGATTTCTCGTGATCTGGTCACCGAGATCAAAAGCTATTTCACAGGTGTCTAGGCCTATGTGTTGTGTTTGCAAAGCACTAATTTGTTTGGACAATGGCAGCGAGGTGGAAGAGAAATATACTTACAAAGTCGCTCCCTTGCCTCGGTTAATACTGTTGTTGTGATGCTCTGTTTCGCCGGTGCTGGTCGCGCGTCGGCCGGTCGACGGTGGCCCGGGGCGGCGACGCGTGCGCGTGGGGGTGCGCCCAGTGTTGGCGAGGGTCGTAGAGGTGGCGAGGGGTTAGGGTTTATGAAGTTTTCTTCCGATCTCCCTTTGCTCTTTCGCTCGGGTGTATACATATACCTGTGTTTATGTGAGGGCTCGGACTATTTTCTTTCTACTGATGTTGAGTTCCTTTGGGCTTGGGATAAACTGGTTGGGGCTGTGGGAAATAATGGGCCAGCTACTGCTTCTCTTTCCCTTTTATTCTTTCTTTTTGTTTCTAATTAATACTAATATATATATCTATATACACACATATGTACCTATATGTATACTTTTATCTATACATACACGTATATATATAATATATATATATATATATGTACACATACATACACACATATATAATATACGTATGTATACATACACATACACACGTATCCATATATATATTTTATATATATATACACATACATATATATTTATATGCATATAATAAATCTCCAAAAATTCCAGATAAAATCTCGACACTATCTATTCATAATATATGACCTATTTATATAAATACGAACCTATATAAATTTATTTGACCATGCGATAATATAACAAATAATAATAAATAATTCCACTTTAATAACAACCATCAATATTACTAATAATAATACCAAATAATACAAATTGTAATAAACCAACTAATAGGAGCAGTATTGGTGATCCATAATACCCTTACTCTAATTGGGTCCACAGAAAAATGGTGCTAGCATTTTAGAAATGACATTCTAACATATTAATGCCATTTTATTATGCATAAAAATATTTAGAAATATTTGACAATATCAAAATAAAATACCAATTACTTGCATCTACCCATAATATGTCTACTTGGGTGTTCTTGGACGCATTATATGTCTACACAGGCTTGGGCTCAGTTCGGGTCCAGTTTGGGCCAACTGGGTACAACCGGATCACTCAAAAGTCAACAAGATTAAAATAATAACTAATTAAATTATTTATGGAAGTCATGCCATAACTTGATCTGGTTTTTCTAGTTCGGACATCCCTATGGCTAGGTTTCCCCTAGCATGGCTAGTACACCAGTCAAGGCGCGCCCCTACACATTCCGTGCCACGATTTCTAGTCATCTTGTACTCCAATCCTCAACCATGCTTAAAATCATCTATCTTAATAATTAACTAAATAATTATTTATAAAAACAAATTTTAAAAAAATCACCATTAAATCAAATAAATGAATAAATAAATATTTCAAAAAATATTTTCGGGAAGGGGAGCTACAAATCTATCCACCTTAAAATAATTTCGTCCTCGAAATTCTAATTCATGACTATCCCTTAATATTCAAAATCGACTATTGCCTTAATCACCTCAAATTTAATTCCTCAAAAATAGTTTACAACCTTCCCCTAGTAATTTTGTAACTACAAAATCTCGAGGACTTCTACCCACCTTTGGTCACACTACTCCTCAAAACAAGGTCACTAGAATCTTATGGTCTTCTAACTAGTTGCTAACAATTCTACCGACAGATATCTAGGCATATGGCATATATAATCCCTCATATCTATAAGCAACCAAACATTCAATAGTCAAGCAATATTATACTATAATTTAAGAATTTCTAATGAATCCTAGACAGAACGATTATTCGTCACCCCGAAATAGGAAGGGACGAGATTCAACGGTACGAAAAGCAAGGACGTATTATCGAGAGCAAATATGGAATTTTTAAGGACGCAGAAAATTTTTAAGAGAATTTTCAAGGCAGAGTGGATTGAGATTCCTAAGGTTTAGTCATATGCGCAGGCTCGTACCAGTACAGTTACGTAACCGGTACGATTTGCTCTGACCTGCATGGGCCACCAAAAAACTTGTCACGACCCGCACCCGCTTTTCGGACGCGAGAGCGTGAGCAAGCCAGCTACGCATCAAGCGGACTCCAGCCCGACTCGAATACGTAAACGCTGTCACCGCTATGGCAATGGGCCTAATCACAGCAAGGCAAAACTATATCTCAATCCACAATAAGAATAATAAATAAAAATGAACAAGTATGGATCATGGTCTGCAGCCCACTAGCATGCATGTCCGATTAGACTCCAAGAAATAATATGAGTCTATAAACTGAATCAATAAATATGATATATCATGATAATGAAAGGAAAACACGAGCTGGATGAACGGGATAATAAACATGGTATCAATACCTGAATCCCGCAAGCAATATCATCACATCCGGACCCCACAAGTGTCATAATCATCCGCCATCCCGAGCTGCTAACTAACTCCACGCAATAAATAACCTGAAGAGATCATCAGGTCCTCAGGGGACATAGCAAGATACATAAAAGCATGCCTATCTAGCAGTTTATCATGCAATAAAGGAAATACAGAAAATAAATGGGGAAAGACCAATCAGCACGAAAATATGACTATACACGACTGGAAGAACCACTACGCCTAAACGAACTGCTGGAGAAGAACAAGAGAACACGATATCACGATGTCAATGGATAACCAATCGAATACTCAAACCCTCGTCCCTAGTGTGGACTCGCAGGTTTGAACAACTACTAGCCCTCGCCCTTAGTATGGACTCGCAGGCTAGCATCACCCTCGTCCCTAGTGTGGACTCGCAGGTGTGAACCATATACTACTAACCCTCGTCCCTGGTGTGGACTCGCAGGCTAGCATCACCCTCGTCCCTAGTGTGGACTCGCAGATGTGGACAGATGACTACTAACCCTCGTCCCTAATGTGGACTCGTAGGTTAGCTTAATTACTAACCCTCGCCCCTAGTGTGGGGTCGCAAGTTAGCTTAACTACTAACCCTCTCCCCTAGTGTGGGCTCGCAGGTTAGTTTCAAGAATTTCAAGGCAAGGAGGTAAAGCAGTTCCATTATGACTTATTCATTCTATGACACGATGCGACTTAGTCCAAGTACAAGTGATGACACGACACGACTCAATCACGATACACGAGAAAACCAATCCAATATGAACTACAAAGCTAATTATAAACAAGGCTATATATATACACTAGCAGGCATGATATACAAATTACATATAAATAATCAACTAGTAAAATTGTATAATAATATAGATATGCATATAAATAAACTGTAGAGGGAGGCAAGGTATCTTGCCTGGAGGTTGCACGCAGATCCCACAAAATATAGTCAATTGGTAAGCCACGAAGTCCAAGTCATCACAACTGTCTCCGAAAGCTGAAACAAACATTGCCAACATTCTTAGAATAGTCAAACTAGCTAGGATTGCCTGTCCTTAAGTCCAATTCTGGACACAAGGACAAAACGGTAATTTCGGGCAAAAACGGTATCCGTCGTTGGACTCGCTTTGCACCGAAAAGCATGCCAGAGTCAATGGTCTCTAAAGTCGTCAAACTATATGTCTACGGATTCGTTTTGATGATATGAACCCAATGGTATGTCCAGTTTTGGATTTCGGTGGGCCGTGCACAAAATTGTCTGTTGAATCGGATCAGGGGACCCGCGAAACTGCGTTCTGATTCAAGTGTCTCAGAATTGGACCAAACTTGGCATGCAGGACCAAAAAATTGATACGGTCCTGTTGGCGCAAGTTTTGTCTCAATCTGACGAGCGTGCACAAAGTAATTGGGAAATTTGCACAGAGGCCGATACGGTAAATTTCGACGGATACGCATCAAATTCGTCGCGCACACGCGACCAATTTGAATTCCGTCAAAGCCCACACGACCACGAAACCGTTACGCACCTTTCGATGCTTTCGGTTCGCTACCATGTCGCCCGGTTTGGCGGGACGCACGTCGTGTGGATGAATTTTCTAGTTTTTCGAAAACTGTTTTTCGTATTTTTCTCGATTTTCGAGTTGATTTATCCGAGCATCTACTGATTAATAAAATAATCTAAAATAGGGTTTGAAAGCTGGTTAGGTTGTCTAAAAACGTGTTCAAATGGATTTCAAAAATCCTAACTGTTCTGTCCCCGATTTTCCTTCCAAATCTCAGTTTGGGTTGGGTGTTGCTCTGTTTTCGTATCCTTAAAAACTGGTTTTTTCGAGATTTCAACCTCGGATTTCTCGTGATCTGGTCACCAAGATCAAAAGCTATTTCACAGGTATCTAGGCCTATGTGTTGTATTTGCAAAGCACTAATTTGTTTGGACAATGGCAGCGAGGTGGAAGAGAAATATACTTACACAGTCGCTCCCTTGCCTCGGTTAATGCTGTTGTTGTGATGCTCTGTTTCGCCGGTGCTGGTCGCGCGTCTGCCGGCCGACGGTGGCCCGAGGCGGCGCACGCGGGCGTGGGGGTGCGCCCAGTGTTATCGAGGGTCGTGGAGGTGGTGAGGGGTTAGGGTTTATGAAGTTTTCTTCCGATCTCCCTTTGCTCTTTTGCTCGGGTGTATACATATACCTGTGTTTATGTGAGGGCTCGGGCTGTTTCTTTCTACTGATGTTGAGTTCCTTTGGGCTTGGGCCAAACTGGCTAGGGCTGTGGGAAATAATGGGCCAGCTACTGCTTCTCTTTTCCTTTTATTCTTTCTTTTTGTTTCTAATTAATACCTATATATATATCTATATACACACATATGTACCTATATGTATACTTTTATCTATATATATATATTTTATATATATATATATATATATATATATATATATATATATATATATATATATAAAATATATATATATATATATATATATATATATATATATATATGTACACATACATGTACACATACATGCACACATATAATATACGTATGTATACATACACATACACACGTATCCATATATATATTTTATATATATATACACATACATATATATATTTATATGCATATAATAAATCTCCAAAAATTCCAGATAAAATCTCGACACTATCTATTCATAATATATGACCTATTTATATAAATATGAACCTATATAACATTTATTTGACCATGCGATAATATAACAAATAATAATAAATAATTCCTATTTAATAACAACCATCAATATTACTAATAATAATACCAAATAATACAAATTGCAATAAACCAACTAATAGGAGCAGTATTGGTGATCCATAATACCCTTACTCTAATTGGGTCCACAGGAAAATTGTGCTAGCATTTTAGAAATGACATTTTAACATATTAATTCCATTTTATTATGCATAAAAATATTTAGAAATATTTGACAATATCAAAATAAAATACCAATTACTTGCATCTACCCAGAATATGTCTACATGGGTGTTCTTGGACGCATTATATGTCTACACAGGCTTGGGCTCAGTTCGGGTCCAGTTTGGGCCAACTGGGTACAACCGGATCACTCAAAAGTCAACAAGATTAAAATAATATCTAATTAAATTATTTATGGAAGTCATGCCATAACTTGATCTGGTTTTTCTAGTTCGGACATCCCTATGGCTAGGTTTCCCCTGGCATGGCTAGTACACTAGTCAAGGCACGCCCCTGCACATTTCGTGCCCCGATTTCTGGTCATCTTGTACTCCAATCCTCAACCATGCTTAAAATCATCTATCTTAATAATTAACTACATAATTATTTATAAAAACAAATTTTAAAAAAATCACCATTAAATCAAATAAATGAATAAATAAATATTTCAAAAAATATTTTCGGGAAGGGGAGCTACAAGCTACTAACACCTCCTGAGCAATAGAAGGGGGAAGTACATTCTCAGTCTCATCTGAAATTGCAGTTGTGCACTGGGGACAGACTCTGGTCATGGGTGCCATTCTAGAAAAGATAAGGAAAATAATAAATCATCGGGCTGTAAGGCAGTCTATTATCCTATATGAAAACTGATGATTATATGTAAAAACAAACTGAAATTGACTATATAGGGTTACTATTTTAAAGATGATCAAAATCGAAAGTTTAAAGCACGAACATTGAAATCCAATACGATATATATAAAAGAAAAGTTAGTCTCGGCATGATCTAAGTTGATCAATCTCTTGTTAAATAAGATTTGGGAATGATGGGGAACAAGGTTATCAAAGTCTGAGCACAAGCGTCCAAGGATGGAGATCTTGGTCACAATTAAATTTAATTCAATTGAGTACGACCCAGATTTTAATATGATAAGAAAAGATGACCAAAGTCGATTGGTCGTGATCATTGGAGTTATGGTTCAATGATATTGAAAAAAAAATTTAAAAGATAATTCAAGGATATGGAATAAGTCAATTTTTTTTGATAGGGAAAACAGAAGACAAGGTTTCATAGGGAAGTCAAGTTAAACATCTCTCTCTGATACCATCAAGCTTATCTAATCATCATTTGTCAATCATATCCTTATCTCATAAGTCCAAATATGAAAATTAACCTTTATATGACTACCCCCAAGAATTTATACCCTTTTGTTATGAAGATTGGATCTTGTCATGATCATCATAGGCTCAATTCTTAAATTCCTAAACATTATTCATGAAGCATACCCTTTTATTTACACTATATATTAACCACTTAATCATCTTTAAATCCAAATTCTTTCACCTTGTCTCAAATTAGATCCAAAACCTCTAAATCGAGTTCTATGAAATCCTTGAACTTGTTCAAATTACTCTTCTCGTGTTGTTCAATCCGAAACTACTAGACCTTACAAAACTTATTCTCCATTAAAATCAACCTTCATATTTCCTTCAACGTATACCCTCAAATATTATTCTCCATAAAATTTAAAACTTTCTTAAAAATCTCTATATATTCTTTAATTCAAAAAAAATCCTTGCGTTCTTTCTGCTCTTAACCATTTTCTTGCAATATCATATTCAATTTCGTATTACCATCGAATACAGTTAAAAACTCTTCCCCATTACTAAGTCCCTAAATTTAACATCATAGCCTTAAGGTAACTATCTCAAGAATCAATAACCAAAATTTATCCAAGTCCTCAACTTTGTCGACCTCGAATATCCTCGTCAGTTAAGAAATGCATCTATTATCTACATCCAAATATTTCTATGTGTGTGATCGTTCCTAGATTGATAATATAAATCTCTTGATTTTTTTCTTCTCACTTTTTACCATATCCCTATCTCAAAATTCTATATCAAAGACCAACTTTTCATGTTCCTACTTAGATTATCATGAGATAACAAATTACGTCCTTTTCGAGCTAGATGATTTACGTCACTTCCTTGACCTTTCCAAGGTAAAAAGGTATGGAGATTCAAAGGTTCCAAAGTATAGATGACAGCATTAGACATGAGATGGTGATTGATGTAATTGGGATAGAGTTAACTAAGATAAGGAAAAATAGGAATGCAAGAAATAATGGCAAAAAAGAAATAATGATAAAACCTGTTCTTGCTCATCTGTTCAGAGGAATGAACGAATTTGAGATATAATCTGATAACCATACACGTCTTCCTGAAATCATGTTGCTAGAATTCTGCCACGCCAGTAAGCATAGCTGCAATAAACAATAGAGTCCGTAACTAAGGTATACACCCTATAATCATGTTATTTAGAATTCTTACCTCGCCAACCAGTATGGCTGCAAGAAAATCTAAATTCCATAACTACGATAATATATCTAAAATCAGGCTCAACGTCCTTGTCGTGCTAGCCAGTATGACTGCGATAAATTCTAACTCCACAAATCAAGTAGACATTTACCTTTCTCACTGTCCTTATCAAGTATTTGTTATCAGGTTATACCCTAAATTCTAAAATAAAAAAATAAAAATAAATATATTTAAATACAAACTCAAAGTCAACAACTAATCAACAAGGTTCAAGATTCAACAATGAATCCATCAAAATCAAATTCAATAACAAGGAGTAATGAGCGAATCAAATAAGTAATGGGTGAATCAGATTAGGAAAAAGATTTCAGATCGAAGTTAAAATAAGATTCTCAGGGGTCGTCCCAGAAATCTCTCAAGAAATCCTAACAGCGATTGGATATCCTCTCATTCTAACACTTTGCTTCCTATACCCTATAGCAGGCTCGTAGAAGTACAACTAAATTGTCGTACTATCACGACATCGCACTAATGCGAATCTGGTCCTGCATGGACCGGAGAGATGAAATCGTATCTCTATAACTATCTTGAAGACAGATCAAACAAGGAATCAATTACTAAAAAAGAAGCAAAATCATCAAAGGAGGACAGTTGTTTTCAAAAAGAGACAATTAACAACAAGAGTTTGATAAGAGTTTTCCTAATATGATTGAGTACCTTAACTTATATCATATATGCTACTGCAGGCTGTAATGATACTCTAGTTCGAGTACCACTACGAATCACACTAGTTGTGATTGTCGACCTGTATGGGCTACCACTAAAAATGTGTCACGACCCGCACCCAGTGAAAGGGCACGAGAAGTGAATACGCCCAGCCTACGCCGCAGTGTCGGCGGTAGAACGCTGTCCTGAGTCACCATATCTAGCACAGTCTAGAATAAACTCCGAATGGAGAGTAAAATAATAAGTACTCAATCACGACACTAAGATGGAATAGAATAGAAAATCACAAGAGAGTCACAACATAAATAGAAGTCTAGGTGTAAACCACCAGAAAGCTAAACTCAAGTACAACCCATAATGTCTCAAATAGAAAGACAATAAAAAGAAATTAAGTCTCAGCTAGACTATAGGCAAGTCCTCGGCGACTGCTGGATCCTCCTGAGGGTCCACGTCACCAGTGTCTTCTAACCCAAGGCCATAATAAGTAGGGCAGAACTCTTCTTTTAAAATTTTCAACAAGCCCAGTCAGGACGGAACGAGCACATATCTCTCACAACAGTTCATATCAGGATTGGACATATAAAGCAAGCTATAGAAAACTATACATGAATCGCTGTAAAGAAAATTAACAAGAGAGAGACTATAAAATGAGATATAAATATGATAAATAGAGAAATGTAACCATCTACGTGATTTAGAGCATGAATTGGTTATGTAAACGGTTTGGGTTGCACATGGATAAACTATGGAGTTGCACATGGATACCTATTGGGGATAACGATCACATAACCAACTACACTCTCCCTGCCCCCAATCAATACACAAGGATCAAGACATGATATGTTATTGCACATGGATAACAACTACTTTATACATGGGGCTCATATGGTCATGAGTGTACATGAATAACACATGAGTGCACATGGATAAATATGAATACATGGAGTACATGATGGCCACGATAAAGAACATGAACATGATAAACTCGATGTATCCGAGGGGATAATATCGCATGAAAAGATCTATAGGGTACTAATTCGTGTGAACATCGTGTCAGCATCAAGTATACTAGTCTATAACAAGAGAACATATCCAAAGAAGTATGAAAAGATCAGAGAATGTACTCGCCTGACAAACTGAACTGTTGATGATGAAGTGTAGCTAAACTGGGGCAATATTAACCTATTTAAAGTATACACATGTCACAACCAAGTCTACAATATCAAAAGAAATAGCTACAATGCAAGACTACATGCTTCTAGGTCCCTTTCGGTCAAAGTCAACCCTCGGTCAACTCTGGTCAAACCTGGTCAATGCTAGTCAAACCTAGGTCAACTAGTCCGTCTACTAATTTTTAGGTCATACACAAAATTCTAGGTCATTTGGAGTTCGTTTGAGATGAATTGGATCAAGTTTGACCCAAAGTTGACTTTTGTCAATTTGGTCAACTTGTCGGCCAATTCGACTAAACTAAGCTCAAAATGACAAACCAAATCTGTCCTAGGACTCCTATAGTTATATACACGACTACGATCTATTCTCAGAGGATTCTCAAGCATACAAATAATGCACACATAGGTATACATACACACATGTGTATTTACAGTACAAGCCAAACTCTAATTCTAACAAATGATTGTGTGTGTGTGAGAGACTTGGAGATTACTGAATAGAGTAAATTCTGAGATTAAAAACATCCAAACATAACCATGGTATACCACAATTTAATATACTACTATACATATATACAAAATAAGAAAACTACATACATATATATATATATATATATATATATATATATATATATATATATATATATATATATATATATATATATATATATATGTATATACAAATGCTCAAATGGAAAGATTGGCAATGGTTTGAAATAATTTAAAGAGTCAAAATCTGGAACTAACTCCCCTCGACCCATTCTCAACGCATATATAGGCTTGCAATGGGTTTCAACAGGGTTATATATATATATATATATATATATATATATATATATATATATATATATATATATATATATATATATATATATATATACATAGCTATAGAGAAAAGTGCAAATGCTCATAATTGATAAGAAAATATGAAATAAACCCAAAGGTTGGTTCCTACAAACCCAAAAACTCATGTATGTACTGAAAACTCAGATTTTATAAGTTAAGTAGCTGGAAATCAAATTATCACATTCAAACTCAAAAATTCATATTTAAAGAAAACTCATTTTTCACACAACGACCCAAAATGAGATATACACCAAATGAATCCGCAAAATTCGGCATACACGTTGGTCTCGACCCACGTGATGCGCTCGTATACTCTTGGGTTCAAAATCGTGTCCATGTCGTGTCCACAGAACGCGTATCGAAAATTTCTGATACCGCGTGACAACGCGTGCTTGCGCGTGCGTTCTCGCTCTCTTGAGCGCCGTACACACAACGAAAAGCCCCGTGCTTGTGCACGTAGCTGGAGGGTCCTGGGGTAGGTCTAGGATATGGCCACGCAGTGACACGCCATGCCGAAACATTGTAGGCAGCCCCGCACCTGCGTGCGGCCTGCTGCGCGCGCGCGCGCTCCCTCGTACGCACGGTTCCGCCTTCGTGGCTCGCTCGTCAGGCCACGCCATGACTCGGGGTTGGTTCTTCGAGTAGTCTAGGTATAGGTCGATGTGCCCCAGGTCCTGGAACGGTTCTTCGTTGCGTCGTGTGCGCGCACGAAGTCCGTTTCAGCGACAAAAAATAGGCTGAATGCACAGTGGGCTGAGCGGTGCACGTCAGATTTCTCCGCGCTCGCTCAACAAAAAGCCGTAAAATTGGCAGAGTCTGCCCCCACGTGCTCAAGAAATTTCAAGCAAAAATACGGCCTTTGCATCGAGATACAACGCACAGTAGGCAGGGCACGCACGACCTCGTGTAGGGGATCCGTGCACGTGCGTCCGATGCCCGAATCGCTGCTGTAACGTCATCAAAATTAAATCCGTCTTCACAAAAGTTTATTAAAATGATATTATCTAAACATCCATGAAGACAGAATCGAAAAAAGCAACTTTCTATCCTAAGCGGCATTTCGTCGAACACGTGCCGTAAAGGACCGACACGTGTCCGATACCGCCATCAAACAAAGTCAAAATCCAACCAAATTTCGTGGGCAAGTCTAGGGCACCTATATGGATGGAAAAATGAAAGAAATTCCAGATTTACTATGGTAGATAAGGGTTTACCTATTGAGTGTCAAAAACTTAATGAATGGAGCCCCTCGGTTGTCGTGTCGGCCGATTTTTCTCAAGCAAAAGCCTCCGCCTCCTCGCTAGAAATGCTCCAGCAGATCCTCCTCTCCTCGATGAGTGCAACGAAGTTCGTTTGGGAAGAAACGGACTCCGGATGAAGGAAATATGAGTTTTGGAGAAGGGGATCTATTAGGGTTCACTTGTGGAGGCTAAAACTTCACAAATGAAGAGAAGGGGGAGGGGTACTGCTGTTGGGCGGCCAGGTGGGGAGCTCTAGGGTTAGGTTAGATGCATGGGCTTGGGCTCCCTAAGTTGCTAATGAAGCCTAAGTCAAAAAGGCTTTAAAAGGCTATTAGAAAAATGGCTAAAAATCAATTAATCACTCTAAAATTTAACTAATAAAATCTAAATTAATTATAATGATAATAAATCTAATTCTAATATAGCATTAAGGCTCTAGGTCATGGTTGGCTAAGGTCACACCACTTATACTACCAAATCACCAATTCAGCTTCCAATTAAACCGCACAACAAGCAATTTAATCAATAAATTAATAAAATTCAAGTAATGCACAATTACTAAAATACCCTTAGCCTAAAAATATGTAATTAGCCAATCTAGTCACATGGTCGAGTCTCATTGGTCATGGTTAATCTCTAAGTAAAACAGTCTCTAGGGTTAAACTAGCAACAACCAAAATCATAATTCACCCGTCTAAATAATATAAAATAAATAAAGAAAAATCCCAAAAATCATAATATGATTTAAATATTATTATTAAATGATAAAAATTTCAAAAGTTCAAAATTACCCTCATTTCAGAAAAGTGGTGGTTACAAGTCTACCCTCCTTAAAATAATTTCGTCCTCGAAATTAAGATGATCCTACTCTTTCTAGGTCAAAACCCCCAACAATCATGGTCTTAAGAAAACTTATCTAAATCATGCAGTTGAAAAGAAATCATGCAGGGTTATTGCAGGTAATATCAGTCTGGGGTCTCATCATCTAGCCATTATAGTCATACCAGATCAAAAGTAGTCGTAAGGTATCGAACATACAAACAATATGATAGGGTACAGTAATCATCAAGACAGGATAATGTATAGGTCAAGAACTCACCTCTACTAGGTCTGGTAGCTGGAACTCTCTCCCGGAGGTAGGCCTCGACTAGTGGAAAGTGTAGTAGGACAGTTTCGTACCTTGTGTGCAGCTGACCCACAAAATAGGCACAATCCTAGTCTCTTCCTACAGTCCTTCCATACGTGCCCAAGCTTCTTACAGAAAGTACAGGTAGACACCCACTCAACTGGCCTCTGCTGGACAGGAATCTGAACTGGATAGGCTGGTCTAGGCTGGAAGCCGGGGTACTTCTGAGGCTCTGGGTATATACTGCTCCTCGCTCTCTTGGGACTAGGCTCTCCCCTCGAATGCATGTAATCCCACAACAGTTGGAAACTGAGATTCTGCTCTCTCATAAGCTCAGCCTGAAGTCTCTGGACCTCCCGCACATCCTGAAGAAGTCTGTGAATATGAGCTCCATCAGGAATGGCATGGGGTACCACTCCAGGAGGCAAAGGAAGGCCCTCAGTCTCCGACTGAACTGCAGCCCTCTCCTGAAGGATAGGAGATGGAGGAAAACTCTCCGATGAGGCTACTAATACCTCCTGAGCAATAGAAGGGGGAAGTACAATCTCAGTCTCATTCAAAATTGCAGTTGTGCACTAGGGACAGACTCTGATCATGGGTGCCATTCTGGAAAAGATAAGAAAAATAATAAATCATCGGGCTGTAAGGCAGTCTATCATCCTATATAAAAACTGATGATTATATATAAAAAAAACTGAAATTGACTATATAGGGTTACTATTTTAAAGATGATCAAAATCGAAATTTTAAAGCACGAACATTGAAATCCAATACGATATATAAAAAGAAAATTTAGTCTCGGCACGATCTAAGTTGATCAATCTCTTGGTAAATAAGATTTGGGAAAGATGGGGAACAAGGTTATCAAAGCCTGAGCACAAGCATCCAAGGATGGAGATCTTGGTCACATTTAAATTTAATTCAATTGAGTATGACCCAGATTTTAATATGATAAGAAAAGATGACCAAAGTCGATTGGTCGTGATCATTGGAGTTATGGTTCAATGATATTGAAAAAAAATTTAAAGATAATTCAAGGATATGGATTAAGTCAATTTTTTTTGATAGGGAAAACAGAAGACAAGGTTTCATAGGAAAGTCAAGTTAATCATCTCTCTCTGATACCATCAAGCTTATCTAATTATCATTTGTTAATCATATCCTTATCTCATAAGTCCAAATATGAAAATTAACCTTTATATGACTGTAGAAGCATGGAAAAGAATAAAGAAAGACCTATGCGGCTCCAAAAGAAGGATCCCCATGCGACTCAGGATCCCCATGCGGCTCAGAAGTCCATGCGGCTCAGGGGTCCATGCGGCTCGGATAGATCCATGCGGCTCAGAAAGAAGCCACGTGGCCTTCAAAAAGTTCTTCTCTACATGCGTCTGCATTTAATGCCCTAACGACTGCTCTGACAAAAACAACAGATATGACAGTTCTGACATAAAGACGCAATAATGACTGACATGATGGCGTGTTCATGGAAAAGAGAAAATCTCCTTACGGCTGGTAAAATCCACCAAGTCCCGAGGCCACTCCATGCGGCTGTCCATTTGCATGCGGCTGACTATCCCTATGCGGCTGTCCATCTGCATGCGGCTGACTATCCCTATGCGGCTGTCCATCTGCATGCGGCTGCCTATCTCCATGCGGCTGCCCCTCTGCATGCGGCTGCCTATCCCCATGCGGCTTCCCCTCTGCATGCGGCTGCCTATTTTCATACGGCTGCCCATCCCCAAGCGACTGCCTATCCCCATGCGGCTGCATGTTTCATGCGGCTGAGAAGACCCCCCATATGCGGCTCGGCCAGGACGATCCAGTTGATACACGTGGTGCTCTTCGCTGCAATTGAGACACGTGGCAGTCTTATCTTTCTTGAAATTATGAGTGCTAAAAAATCCTAACAAAATTAGATTTGTTGCGATCGTCATAATGGCCCAGATCAAATCAAATCAAGCAAATTGGACACGTGGTAGGCTATCACAAATCACGAAGATTCATGGCAATTAACATTTATTGCCCACAGAGATTTGATGCAATCTACATTACCTAGATTTGCTACAATCAGAATGAAGGGCCCAGATTAATTGATCCTTAACCGCCGACTTATCAAGGAGGCAATCATTGTAAACCCTAATGATCGCATCCTACTCCTATAAATAGCAAGGTGCCATTCCCTTGCGAAGGGAGGATTTTTTAGAGCACTAAAGCACCTAGAGAGACCTGAAAAGAGAGCGCAGAGAGACAAAGGCACACACAGAGGGCATCCTGAGAGCATTTCTTCCCCGGAGCCAAGGCTGTATCCGATCGTCCAAGGAGTAAGGCAGAGCTGCCGTCGCTTTCCCGAACCTCTACCGTCACCCCCCAGAATCTAAAATAAACAATTGTACTTAGATTGCTGTACCTAGGTTTTTGTCCCTAGGCTTTCTTTGTACAAGCGAGTCTGTATTGTGAAGTAAAAGTCCAGTTCTCCGATATAATTTTTCTGTTCTTTTATAATTCATGGAAAACACGAGACAAGAAGAAAGCCCATGCGGCTACGATTGCCAGCCGCATGAAGACTGTTGATTCCAGCCGTATGCCGCCTGCTCCATGCGGCTCAGTCTTCGATCGCCTCTCCTATGGTCCTGATCTCTCATGCTCCCGAGAAAATATGTCTGACTCTCTCCAACACCACTTAGACTCTTCCTACTATGTTCCCTCACGCACTAGAGTGAAGAAGTCTAGGACAGCACGAGCTTGGCGAGCTCAGTCCGCGGTCCCGACCTCTGACCATCCGAACGTTCCATATATTGTTATGCGGGCCTCTGATGGAAAGTTGTACAGAACCACTCGAGTCCAGCCCCTGGCGGCAAACGGACATAGTGGTTCCCAAAAGTCTTCCAAAACCCAGGGAGCAAACATGGTCGTTTCAGACCCGTCTGACTTGCGTGAGGCTATCCTTCACAAGCACAAGGAAAGAGAAGAGGCTTCAGGGTGCAAAGAGTCCTCCCACGGACGTCTCTGCACCCAAGTCATCGTCAACTGCTGTTGGAATAACGCGACGGTACGAGAAGACCGACAGTCCGTCTTCCAAAGACTGCAACGACCATGTTCAGAGGATGAGGCACTTTCCGTCGTCTCCTGCAACTCTGCTCAGAAAATCCCCGCCAGCGGGAGGGCGAGAAAAACAAATATTTCCAGCCCGAAGATTTCAACCACTATGACTAAAAAACTGTCGTCTAAATGGTTGCCCACCACCAGAGTTTTCTAAGGTACCCGTTCAAAGACAAAATCTGCTACAGTGGGAGATTCATCATCCACATCACTGGAGGTTGCTGGAACTGGGGGTAGCACTCCTCCGAACCTCCATGACAATCCGATGTTCTAGGGAGACGAGCTGGGGGAAATAACTCTCCCATTAGATGCAGCAAATTTCGACGTCCTCAAGGACATCCACAACTTCCAAGGCGAGGCGAACTCGGAAGCTGGGGGTACTGTTCCTTCTGAGTCCGAATTAGAGGAGAACATTCCCACGTACCCCGATGACTTCTCGGTACAGGGGTATGATTCGGAGGGTACGTCATCCACCGTCCCTTCCACTTCTACTCATGTCAGGACGGCATTCATGACAAACGATGAACAGGATGGTCCCAGTGATCGCCAACGCATCGACACTCTGGAGGCCATACTGCGCACTTTGGTCAAATCGGTGGACGAAATCAAAGTAGCCCTCCCTACTCTGCAAGAAGGGACGCCTGGCTAAACAAACTTGGGTTCCGCGGTCAATGCAGACTCGAACTCAGCGACACCAAACCCGGGCAATATTCCTCCTGAAATGTTGGTTCCTACCGCTGCAGACGAAGCAAGAGAGACAAGAAGAGAAGTCCAGGAGTTCCGAGCCATGTTCCACGCCCAAGAAAACTACCAAGACCTCAGGATACGACAACCGTATCCCGCTGCGTGGAGAGATGTTTCCTTCCCACCAAAGTATAAACCATTCCACATCAATCAATATGATGGAAAGACATCCGCAAGTCGGTATATCACTTACTTCGAGGTCACCACCGACCATCTGCCCCATGACGATGCCATCCTTACACGATTATTCATCGGGGCATTGGAAGGGGTCGCCTTCGACTGGTATCGTAACCTGCCAGACAACTGCATCCACTCCATCGCCAGCTTCAAGCGCATGTTCTTGGAGAGATTCTATAAAGTAGGACAGGACATCACAATGTCCACCCTTAAGGACGTCGTTCAAGGAGAGAAAGAGCTGACAAGGAACTATATTGAGCGGTTTCGCCAAACTGCCATAAAGTTGCCGTCCGGTAATCCGGATTCCTCCTTAATTGAAATTTGCCAAAAGAGACTGCTTCCAACAATCAGCCTCTGGATGGGTGAAAGTCAATTTAAGGACTGGAAGACGTTTATCAATAGTACCACTAGCTCTGAAGACAGGTTGAAGAAGGCTCGCCAACTGGGATTACACATCTCGAAGGGAGAGGACAGGGGCAAGCGCCCTAATACCAACAACAACAATGGGGGTAGCTCCTCCAACAATCGGGACAACAAGGGCAAGCAGGCTATGGTGGCCGACATAGCCCAGAAACCTGAGTCAAAATCGACAGACAAGCAATAGCCGCAAATGACCTACTCCTTCGAAGACGGCCATGTAAAGCCCATCTTGGACATGCTCATACAAGAAGATAGAATTCAGCTCCCTCTACCAAGACGGGAACCTCGGCTGACAGAAATGGAGAGCCCAAAGTACTACCATTACCACCGCTACGTCCACCATGCTTCACATGACTGCTACCAACTGAAGCGATACATCCAACATATCATCGATTCGAAGGCTCTGGCCATTGATTTCGAGGAGGGGACCGTGGCAGCCAATATGGTGTCAGTACAATTCGACAGCTTTCCTCCCACAGAGACTCAAGACGGCGTGATGCCCATCCCTCGGGCGACAATGGAGATTACTAATCTTCCACCTCCTCGAGATCAGGCTACTGGTCTAGTATCCCTTACCACATCACGAGGGAAAGTCATGTGGGTCCATCCAGACTTGGTACCTGAGTTGACTCAGTCCGTACCACTCCCCATTGGCAGAAAGAAGGGTGGAAAGGTCAGATCCTGCCGTACAATCTCGACAGGTGTCGAAGAAGCCACAGCTATCATCACTCGGTCTGGTGCGCAATCCCAACCTACGCCAGATAACTCGGCTGAAGAGCATCAGTCGGCCACTGCTGATACTCCGGGACCTTCCCAACCTCCGACGACCGACAAGCCTAGGCCGAAGGAGACTCGCTTTGACAAATCCCTCCGAAAAGAGGCACCTCATGGGCTGGAAAGGCCCTACAACTTTGATATCTTGGCACAATTGGCCAACACATCGGCCAAATTATCATTATACGAGCTCTTGAGACTCTCCAAGGATGTTCGTACGGCTTTGAGCGACGCACTCCAGAACGCCGACGCATATATAGCTCAGGTCAACCTCACGGGAGAGAGCCCGCCTGCAGATCTCCAAGATAGCGCTTGCACAGGAGCGATGCCCAACATTGTCTTCACTCCACAGGACTACTATAACAAGACCCGATGCGGACTGGGGTATGTTACGCCTACAACGACCCCTGAAAGCTCAGATGAGGAATACGACTGGCATTCACACTCAACCGGATCACCAACTTCTGATTTGGATATCAGCATCAGGGATGTATTCAGGCAAGTCCTGTCTGTCAATATGGCATCGCTGATGCTTACGAAGAAGGTGAAGACTTTCCTGAACTCCTCGAATTAGAGTCGTGGGCCCAACAGCTGGATGCGCAATGGGAGAAGCGGTTTGAACAAAGAGAGCCTCCTACTGAAGATGAGGTCATGCAAGTGGATCTAGGCAGCGACTCTTCTCCAAAACCAATCTTCGTTAGTAGAAGCCTGACAGACGAAGAGCGAGAATCGCTACTGGAACTTTTCAAAGAATATATTGATGTGTTCGCCTGGAACTATGAAGACATGCCAGGGTTAAATCCCGATATTGCTCTTTACAAGCTCAACATTCGGCCAGATGCAAAGCCAATCAAGCAACAACAACGACGCTTTTGCCCAGGCATCATGGATGCGATCGAAGCCGAAGTCAACAAACTGATAGCCAGCGGCTTCATTCGTAAGGAACAACATCCGGACTGGGTCGCCAACATAGTATCGGTCCTCAAAAAGAATGGAAAGATTCGAATCTGCATCGACTTCCGCAATTTGAACGAGGCGTGTCCCAAAGATAAGTTCCCCCTCCCTATCACAGACATCATGATTGACAACACCTGCGGCTTCGAACGTATATCGTTCATGGATGGCTTCTCAGGGTACAACCAAATTAAGATGTCTTCTGACGACGAAAACCATACATCGTTCTGAACACCAGTAGGCACGTTCTGCTACACAGTCATGCCTTTCGGTTTAAAGAACGCTGGCGCCACCTATCAGAGAGCCATGCATATCATCTTCAGGGATCACTTATGCAAGACCGTGGAGTGCTATATTGACGACATCGCCGTCAAAAGCCGCTCTAAGGAAGATCATCTGCATGATCTAAGGACAGTGTTCGACCTAATGCGAGCGCACAATTTAAAAATGAACCCTACAAAATCCTTCTTGGGCGTATCCAGCGGGAAGTTCTTGGGTTTCATCATCACCTCCCAGGGTATCCACGTAGACCCTGAGAAGACAAAGGCAATCATGGAGATGGGTCCCCCGAGAAATCTCCGAGAACTCCGAAGCCTCCAAGGGAGGTTAGCTTACATCAGGAGGTTCATTTCCAACCTCTCCTGGCGATGTCAGCCATTCACCCATCTCATGAAGAAGGGCGTCTCATTCGTATGGGATGAAGAATGCCAGCGTGCCTTCGACAGCATCAAAGAATATTTGTCGAACCCTCATGTCCTGGTGGCCCCGGTTGCTGGAAAACTATTCCTGCTCAATGTACGAGCAATAGAGCATTCCCTCGCATTCTGCTAGCACAAAAACAATGATGCAGGCCATGAGCAAGCTATATATTACCTCAGCCGAATGATGATCGGGCCAGAGCACCGATATACCGCCGTGGAGAAGGAATGCCTCGCCCTGGTGTTCGCCATTCAAAAGATGCGACACTATGTCACGGGGCAAACCATACATGTGATATCACGAGTCAACCCCCTCAGGGTCCTCATGATGAAACCAGGGGCACTCAGCTCTCGCCTCGCTACATGGGCAATATTACTGTCCCCCTACCATATTGTCTTCGTCCCGCAAAAGGCTGTTAAAGGTCAGGCTCTGGCAGACTTTTTAGCAGCCCACCCAGGCCCGGAGTCGGCCAGAATATACGAAGACATCCCAGATGAGGTCGCCGACTCGCATGCAACCTCCCACGATGATATATGGCGAATATTCTTCGACGGCGCCTCAAGGACCGGACCTAAGGGCAACATCGTCGTCGGAGTCGGAGTGGTGCTAATTTCTCCTTCCGGACTGGTGATCAATCGTGCCTACTCCCTCACGGAACCGTGCACTAACAATGTGGCCGAGTACAACGCTTTAGTCATTGGCCTCCAACTTCAAGAGAGCTGGGGTAGAATATCTTGAAGTATACGGCGATTCACAGTTAATCGTCAATCAGATCTGGGGTTCATACGAAGTCCGCCATGAAGACATGATCCCCTATCACCAAATAGCGATCAACATCATCTCATCGTTTGAGTGGTTCTTCATCGAACACGTCCCCAGACTCTAAAATATCAAAGCCGATGCCCTAGCAGGCCTTGTCGTTTCCCTAGCAGTGTCGAACTATCTCATCAATCGGTGGACATGATAGGCCATGAACTGGTCTGTCCCAAGAATAACGTTCAATTCATGGCAAGTTATTTTTCTCAGACGATCGACGAAGCACCAGACTAGAGACAACCATTCATTGACTTCGTAGTCTACGACATTCTGTCGGAGGACCCAAAGGAAGCCACCTCTATCAGAAGGCGTTTTCTCAGATTCTTCTACGATACAGAGACGAAAATGCTGTATCGCCGATCCTACGATGGGTTATTGCTTCGATGTCTGTCAAACGCAGAAGCCAAAAAAGCCGTACGCGAAGCTCATGACGGTGTCTGCAGGGCCCATCAGCCCGGCCCAAAATTGCAAGACCGTCTTCGTCGAATGGGCTACTACTGGCCCACGATGGTAGCAGATGTGATAGACTATGCAAGAAAGTGCAAAGCCTGCCAAGTCCACGCGAACTTTATCCACCAGCCATCCAAATTTCTACATCCGACAGTGGCATCCTGGCCATTCGAAGCATGGGGAATGGATATCATTGGTCCGATCACTCCACTTTCTTCCCGAGGACATCGCTTCATACTCGCCATCACAGATTACTTCTCCAAATTGATGGAATCTGTTCCGCTTGCAGAAGTAAAGACCTCAAACGTGATCAGCTTCCTCAAGCATCACGTCATTTATCGCTTTAGACTGCCCCGAAGGATCATCCACGATAATGGTCCGCAGTTCGTAAGCCACACCTTCTATCAATTCTGCGACAAACATCGAATTCAGAATGTTGCTTCGACGCCATAAAATCCAGCGACTAATGGGTTGGCAGAAGCATTCAACAAAACTATCATCAAGTTGCTCAAAAAGTTCGTATCGTCCAACAAACGCGACTGGAACGAGAAGCTTGGTGAATGCTTATGGGCGTACCGTACCACAATCCGAACAGCCACAGGGAACACACCATTCACCCTGGTGTACGGGAGTGAGGTAGTTCTCCCATTGGAAACTCAAATACCCTCGCTCCGTGTCGCTCTTACTTACCAATTGACGACAGACGATAACTACCATCGTCGGCTACAAGAGTTGGAGGCCTTAGATGAAAAATACCTCATGGCTCAGCAACGAATCAAGCTATACCAAGCACGCATCTCCGGAGCCTTCAACAAAAAGGTTAAAATTAGAACATTCCAAGTGGGCGATCTCGTTCTGGCAGTTCGGAGGCCGATGGTTATGACTCACAAAACCGCCGGCAAATTCCAGCCAAAATGGGAAGGTCCATTTATCATTAAAGCCGTATTCTCCAACGGCGCTTACCACCTCGCAAAACAAAACGGAGACTTGCTCATGTTGCCCGTCAACGACAAGTTCCTGAAGAAATATTATGTCTAAACGATATTCTCCTAATTCCAGATTATTGAGTTATGTACCCGCCGGTACCGCTGAACTCATATTATAAATTCCAGATTATTGAGTTATGTACCCGCCGGTACCGCTGAACTCACATTCACAAAATCCCAGATTGCTGAGTTATGTACCCGCTGGTACCGCTGAACTCACATCCCGACTATAAATCTTCCAGATCGCCGAGTCATGTACTCTTTTATACCACTGAACTCACATGCCGACTCCAACTCTCCCAGATCATCGAGTTATGTACCCGCAGGTGCCTCTGAACTTACATTCCGGTCACTCTTTCAGATAGTAAGTCATGTATGACCATACCTCTGAACTTATTTCTCTGAAAGAGCTCCTCCCTCATGATCCACTACCCACACTCTCAGTGCACAAAAAGGGTAACAGATCCACAAAATTTCTAAAACGACCACGTCGATGTTACCTCTGAGTCGTTTCACTTCCGCCAAAAACAAATCACCCCTCTACATAGAACTTCCATGTCCTCATTACCTCTGAGTCGTCCTATGTACCCCTTCATGGAGCCCACTCCTGCCATGTCCTCATTACCTCTGAGTAGGAAGGCTCCATCGAAGAAACCCTCATATTTGCCATGTCCTCATTACCTCTGAGTAAATATGTTGGTTCTCCCTCGACTTATTATCTGTACCGAAAAAAAACTCCAGGGTATGCTAAAGATAATAGGTCAACAAATGTCCTCTGTTGACCACAAATATCCTCCGTTAAGTCTACTCCTGCCATGTCCTCATTACCTCTGAGTAGGAAGACTCCGCGGTAAAACCCCCATACTTGCCATGTCCTCATTACCTCTGAGTAAGTGTGTTGGTTTTCTCTCTCATCTTATTATCCGTATCCTGAACCAAGGTACACCAAGGTTAATAGGCCCATAAATGTCCTCTGCTGACTACAAATGTTGTACTAAGTTTCCTAGTACATGCACATCATTCCTCATCATGCTCCGGGAGCCCAGCTGCTCCATGGCATTCTTTCTTTCGATACCCGGAACGTCCATAACCACCTTACCATAGAATTATTCTAGGTACCCCTATCAAACTTGTTATCCGTACCTAAAACCCAGGTATGCCAAGGGTAACAGGTCCACAAACAAGCCCCCCCAAGCGGGACAAACACCACCATAACACCACAAGCACAACAAGCAGTACAAATAAAGAGTAGAATAAAGCATACTCTTTTATTTGGAAGGCAAAAGTACTACATGTTCTAGGGACAACGTCCTACTTAAAGAAAAGAAAAGAATGAAAACAAAAAGAAGAAAAAAAAGCCGTCTATGGTTCGGTGGTACATAATTTCAGGAGATGGTTCTTCACCAAGGCGGTCCCCCGCTCAAGACGCTGCTTAGCTCGGCGCTCGGTCTCCTGGGACAACCGCTCCGTATTATCCAGGTCCATGTGTGCCCGCCAGCCATCCTCCAACTTCTTCAGGGCAAGCTCCAGGCCAGCAGAAGCTCGATTAACTCTGTCAGCCTCCTGGATAATTCGCCCCCTTTCGGTGCGAGCAGCGTCAAGCTCAGACTCCAGGAAAGCTAACTTCCTCTGAAGCTCAAGGATTTGCTTCCGCGTGTCAATGACCCCACGGGAGGCAGTCGCTTCCCGAGCCATAACATCTTCACTCTCGCGGCTCAACTGATCATATCGATCAGACAGATCGTAGAGGTCCTTCTGTATGACCGGCTTGGTCTTATCCCGAGCCGCCCTTATCTTCTCAACGATAGCTGTGAGGAAACCACGCTCTTGATCTATAGCAGCAGACAAATCAGCTTGTCGTAGCACATGAAGCTGGGCCACCAGCTGATTAGCCTCCAGCAACTTTGCCTCCAAAAGCGCAGCTACCCCTGCCCCACCGAAAAGAGTCTTAAGAATATCAATATGACCCTGGGCGCATTGCCGGGCCAAGGAAAAAGAGGTCCCTCGTTCCACAGCAGCCGCTACCCCCCTCTTCAAGTGGCGATAGAAGCTGTCAACCACGTCCTGTGACGCTTCGTCTAGAACCTCTGTAGAGGACGGTGTCAAAGGAAGTGTGGCCGGCAACGTCAAAGGAGGCGCGCTAGAACTTGCCACCAGAGAGACAAATTCCGAGCGAAAAGATGCGCGGATAGCGGCTAACTCCTCCTCCGCCACCCGAAGAGTCTGGACACTCGGCAGGGCAGAGAGGTCGACTCTCGGAGCCGCCTAAGCAGAAGAGGATACAAGGACCATTGTCCCCTGCCCCGGCTGTGCCGCCACCTGACTTTCCGAACTCGAGACAGCGGGAGGACCCTCAAGACGAGCCGGAAGGAGAGGGGGTACGCTTCTCTTCGCTAGTAACCCTTCTTCAGAGCCTGTCTCAACAATGTCCATCATCGGCACTGGAGAGACAGGACCTGTATGTCCAGAGCAACAATCAATCGACGTAACCCGAAGGATGTGATGATAGAGCATATAGGCCTCCTCACAAGTTAAGATTTGGCTTATATTACCAGGAGAGGAGCATGGAGGCTGCAGCTCGCTCGCAGCTGACGTGGTCTCCTCACCCGCGACCTCCAAGTTGAATTCAGCTGGTTCCTCTGCCCAAGCCACCCCGAAAAAGGAGCCAACCAGTTCAGCGTCACCCCGTTGAAATTCAACTGTCTCAGGGACAGGTGCAGTAGAGCCCCCGTCCCCTTGGGTTGAGTCCTCAGCAAGGTGGGACTCCTCGGCCGCCTCCGGAAGAACCCCAGCAGAAATGATAGCGGTGCACATATCATCGACCAAAGTGGTCAGGGCCGGATCAACTTCAGCGACCGGTTCCCGAGAAACCGACTCCTCTGACGCCTACAAAAGTAAAGGGATTTTTTCTCTTAATTACTCTTATTTATCGGAGGACAAAAGGAGAGAAGGAAGCACGTGGACCGATGGAGCGCTTCGGGTCGTGTGCTGCAGGCAAAACCGACTCCTAGGATTTCTCCTCCTCTCATAAAGGAGATTCATCCAAAGAAAATCCAAAATTTAATGAGCCGACTCTTGGGACTCCCCCCAAAAGCCGGCTCAAATCAAAGGCAATCAATGCAAAGATTTGCACACGTGGCAAGGAGACTATGCGGCTCAGAAGGCCATGCGGCTGAGGGGGCCATGCGGCTCAGAATTCCATACGGCTGAGGATGTCATGCGGCTGAGACATTCATGCGGCCAGAACATCCTATGTGGCCCAAAAAATTTTTACATGGTCGTGCTTCTTATTCAAAGTATTTTAATTTTGCAAAATTGAAAACTTTGAAGGGGTCTTGTAGAAGCATGGAAAAGAATAAAGAAAGACCTATGCGGCTCCAAAAGAAGGATCCCCATACGGCTCAGAATCCCCATGCGGCTCAGAAGTCCATGCGACTCAGGGGTCCATGCGGCTCGGATAGATCCATGCGGCTCAGAAAGAAGCCACGTGGCCTTCAAAAAGTTCTTCTCTACATGCGGCTGCATTTAATGCCCTGACGACTGCTCTGACAAAAATAACAGCCATGACAGTTCTGACATAAAGATGCAATAATGACTGACATGATGGCATGTTCATAGGAAAGATGAGAAAATCTCCTTACGGCTGGTAAAATCTACCAAGTCCCGAGGCCACTCCATGCGGCTGCCCATTTGCATGCGGCTGACTATCCCTATGCGACTGCCCATCTGCATGCGGCTGACTATCCCTATGCGGCTGCCCATCTGCATGCGGCTGCCTATCCCCATGCGGCTGCCATCTGCATGCGGCTGCCTATCCCCATGCGGCTCCTTCTCTGCATGCGGCTGCCTATTTCCATGCGACTTCCCATCCCCATGCGGCTGTCCATCCACATGCGGCTGCGAAGATCCCCCCATATGCGGCTCGGCCAGGACGATCCAGTTGAGACACGTGGTGCTCTTCGCTACAATTGAGACACGTGGCAGTCTTATCTTTTCTGAAATTATGAGTGCTAACAAATCCTAACAAAATCAGATTTGTTGCGATCGTCATAATGGCCCAGATCAAATCAAATCAAGTAAATTGGACACGTAGCAGGCTATCACAAATCACGAAGATTCATGGCAATTAACATTTATTGTCCACAGAGATTTGATGCAATCTATATTAATTACCTAGATTTGCTACAATCAGAATGAAGGGCCCAGATTAATTGATCCTTAACCGCCGACTTATCAAGGAGGCAATCATTGCAAACCCTAATGATCGCATCCCACTCCTATAAATAACAAGGTGCCATTCTCTTGCGAAGGGAGGATTTTCGAGAGCACTAGAGCACCTGAAGAGACCTGAAAAGAGAGCGCAGAAAGACAAAGGCACACACAGAGGGCATCCTGAGAACATTTCTTCCCCGGAGCCAAGGCTGCATCCGATCGTCCAAGGAGTAAGGGAGAGCTGTCGTCGCTTTCCCGAGCCTCTACCGTCACCCCCCTGAATCTAAAATAAACAATTGTACTTAAATTGCTATACCTAGGTTTTCGTCCCTAGGCTTTCTTTGTACAAGCGAGTTTGTATTGTGAAGTAAAAGTCCAGTCCTCCGATATAATTGTTCTGTTCTTTTATAATTCATGGCAAACAATGACTACCACCAAGAATTTATACGCTTTTGTTATGAAGATTAGATCTTGTCATGATCATCATAGGCTCAATTCGTAAATTCCTAAACATTATTCATGAAGCATACCCTTTTATTTATTAGCACTCTATATTAACCACTTAATCATCTTTAAATCCAAATTCTTTCACCTTGTCTCAAATTAGGTCCGAAAGCTCTAAATCGAGTTCTATAAAATCCTTGAACTTGTTCAAATTACTCTCCTCGTGTTGTTCAATCCGAAACTACTAGACCTTATAAAACTTATTCTCCATTAAATGCCAAGAGTAACAAGCGCACTGTGGCTATCGCCAAGAACAGGACTGTATGGACTCCTAAATCTCCCGCAGTTGGTGTTGCCCAAGCGCAACTTGAGTGCTCAGTGGCCAAAGCACAATCCGCCTCAGTGGCTCCGGCACAGCCTGTTTTTGCTGCCAGACCACAATCCACTCTTCCTGCTGCTCGTTTGCAGTCTACTACCCATGTTGCTGCCAAAGCGCCACCAGTAGCCTATATTACTAAGGTGCAACCAGTAGCCCGTAGGACTATGGCACAACCCAAGCAATCAGTAACTCAGGCGCAGTCTGCTGCTTTGGCGCAACCCAAGGGAACTAGTCTTTTGGCTATTCCCTCTTCTAATTCTCAAGTTTTGAACTTGGAGAATCAATGTTCTAGTGCCAATACTAGACAGAACAAAGGGAAGAGTCCTTTGATACTTCCTCAATTGGCGCAATCCGTGCCTAAAATGGTCTCACAACAGAACAAAGGGGAACACTTCTTAGCTAACCCTCTACAAAATAAAGGAAAGCACCCTTTGGTCTTTTCTCAAACTTCCCTGGTCTATGACTCAGAGGAAGAAACATCAGATTCTATTCCTTTAAACAGAGGTCTTCTGATCTCTGATATCGGAAAGAATACTGATCAAAGAGGTATCTTACCTACCCCTATGGGGTCTGGTCAAAACCTTTCCACCTTGCAAATTTCAAGATCTAAGCAAGGAAAATTGAGCGTATCATAAACATAGACACCTGGATCAGAATTTTTTGATTTGCGTGCTTATCTCAATAGGCGTCAACCAGTATCAACTTTGGTAAAACGTAAGAACCCTATGCCAAAGGCCAATCTATACCAGAAGCCAAAGTTTGAAAAGAAGGACCCAACCACTTATGCTAATGAGTTGAGTACATCTTTGTACACTCAGGGAACAAAATATCTGAAGAATAGGAGACATGTTTCTAACATCATTAAGGAATATGTTTCTCTAACTTTTTCTCATCCTGTAGTTGTAACTGATCTCTAACAATGTCTTACAAAAAGACGGGAGATTACAAGGATATCTCCCTCACCCCCAAATCACGCTTCAGATCGCCACTGCCTTCATGAAGTCGTCATCAACTGTTGTTGCCAATCGGCTCGACGATCTGTCTTCGATCGTCTGAACTATGCTCCAACTCCTGAACATATAATAGAAGACGAAGAAGAGCTATTATATGCTTCTGTCAACATGACTTCTCAAGGCACAGGGGGTGGGAAACGTCCAAGACATAATGCATCCCGTAATCCCAGTCAGCAATACTTAGATGTGATTCATGCATCTAGTGAAGGTGTCTTTCAATACACTAGATCGAGAAATTGACATTTGAACCAAGGTGTCTTTAATCAAGAAGATCTTTCCATCACTCATGTAGGAGAGGACTCTTTTTTAGAGTTTGATGCAGATAGTGAAAGTTCTGAACAGACTATCTCATCAATAGCAGCAAAAGAAGTGGCAGCATATACCATTACGGAAGATCAAGATGCCTCTACTTCAACTTGTCAAGAGCAACGAATTATTGCACTAGAGGACAAATTGAAGACCATGACAGAAATGGTTGCTAGCATGCATACTATAATCGTGGCTTAACATACAGTGCCACCGATTGTAAACCCTGCTATAAATCCTGAGCTTATAGCATCTTTTGTACCTGTTAGTCTGGGGGTACCACCTACTTAAGTTGCCTCTGTGCCAATTCAAGCTGATCCCAGTCAGTCTGGTGCTGGGGGTAGTAATTACCACGTTATTCCTTCTCCTAATACTTCTAACCAACCCATCAATTCCCAAACATCAGGGGATGCTAATGAAGCTGTGAAACTATTACGCACTCAGTTTGAGGCCTTCAAGCAGAAGGATGGCCTACAAAGACTGGGCATAAAGCAACCGTATCCTACAGAATGAAAGAAAGTTCCATTCCCTCCTAAATACAAGCTTCCCACCATTACGTTGTCTGCTGGCAGTACCTCTCCAAGTCAGTACATCAATCATTTTGAGGTGATGACTGATCAATTACAGCCAAATGATGCTCTCCTTACCATAGTGTTCGTCGATTGTTTAGCCGATGCAGCATATGACTGGTATCGCAACTTGTCTGATGGCTGCATAACTTCTTTTGCTATTTTCAAGCAAATGTTCTTGGAATAGTTTTATGAGGGAGTCAACAATATGACAATGTCTGCCCTCATTAAGATTAAATAGAGGCACGATGAATCCACGAAAAGTTTTATTAAAAGATTCCGCCGAGAGGCACTCAAAATGCCTTTAGGAACTCTATCTGCTGTAACAATAGACACTTGCAAATCAAACTTGTTGCCTATTATCAGCATGTGGGCAGGATCTACACAATTCTAGGATTGGCCTTCTTTTATTGTAAATACAAAGGCGGCAGAGGTTAGTGCCAAAAAGTTTAAACAGTTAGGAGTTCAGATGACTCATCCTAACCAAGACGAACATTCTACTCCCGGGGGTAATAATCGCCAGAATAACCGCAAGAGTAAAGAAATACTGGCCATCAATCTCAAGGGCAAAGAGTCTTTGGCTGTCAACGTCGCTCAGACAGCGCCCACTCCATTAGCACCACCACAGAAGACAACTCGTCCAAAGAAAGAGTATTCTTTTGATGAAGGTGATACTTTGAGCATCTTCGATTGCTTGATCAAAAGCAATAAACTTCAACTTCCAGAAGCAAAATGGCCAGAAGAAGTGGGTAAAACCGATCACCCTAAATATTGTGTTTATCACAGATTTATAGGGTATCCCACCAGAGCATGTTATGTGCTCAAGGGCAAAATCCAGGAGTTGGTCAATTCTGAAGCAATTACTCTTCAGCAGGACGAGAAAATGTGACCGCTAATGTGGTTTCTCTACAATTCGGTGATTTTCTACCACAACTTGTACAAGATGGTGTTGTCCCCATTCCTAGGACTACTCTTGAGATCGTGAATCTCCCACCTCCTTAAAATTAAAGTCTTGTTCCACTATCGACTGACAGAGGAGAGATCATGTGGATTCATCCAGATTTGGTAGCAGAGTTTGAAATGCCTTCCTCTTCTAAGCAAAAGAAGCACACCAAATCTAAGAACTGCAACATGGTATCCTTTGAACCAGTAACAGAAGAAAAAATTCTAATGGGCACTAGATCTGGGAAACCCTATCTTCAGAATATCCCAAAAATTAAGAAAATCATGTTCCATCTCCAGATGCTCTTCCTACATCATCTTCTCCTGCTGAGAATATACCATCTACATCCCTGCCTGTGGTTGAACCATCTCCTCCTAAACCAACATCAGCAGATAAGGGGAAGTAACCTGTTCGCTTTGACAAAGCACTGAAGAAGTCCTCATCACTTGGACTTGAAAAGCCTTACAATTTTGACATATTGGCTCAATTGGCCAATACTCCAGCAAGATTGTCAATCTTTGAACTCTTACGTCTCTCAAAAGAGACTCGGGAGATGTTAAGTGAAGCTTTGATGCAGGCTGACGCTTATCTTACTCTTCTCAAGAAGCCTGAAAAAGAGCCAGTCAGTTGTGAACATTGTCATAGTATATTTGAACTAATGTCCAATATTACTTTTACACAAGACGACATGTTATTAGAAGATAATCGTCATGATCGTCCTCTCTATTTCATGGGGTATGTAGATACTATGAAAGTCGATCGCATTCTGATTGACCCCGGGTCTGCACTTAGCATCATGCCGAAGTCTTTACTAGATGCTTTGAAAATCCCAGTGCATAACCTCTCTACAACTATCACCACCATCTTGGGATTCAATCAAGGAAGAAGTGAACCTTTGGGGAAGATACGCCTAAAACTTTAAATTGGCAATCTTCGTACAATGGTAACTTTCTATGTTATCGACAATCATGGCTCATACAACGTTTTGTTGGGAAGGCCATTCCTCCATGAACATAATATTGTACCTTCTACTCTTCACCAATGTTTCAAATATATGGATGGTAATGGAGAAGTCCAAAAAGAGGTTGCAGATCTGAATCCTTTCAAAGGGATTGAAGCATGCTGCAACAATTCTCGCATGTACAAGAAAGAATTCATGAAGGTGGTACTAGCAATGGACACAGATGAAGAACAGAAAAATGTGCCGAATGATACACTGGTGATCCCGGTCAAAGGACGTACCTCTTGTCCTCCGTCTTCCAAACCACTGACTATCTATCTTTCTTTCCACGAGAAGCAGTCCAAGGGTGATAGTCGGGAACAAAAGGAGCTCACCTTTTCTGAGCCGCTTGTAATCGATCTTCGTCGCAAGAAGCCTCCTCCGCCTTCTCGTTCTTCTTTTCCTCCTCTTGTAATTAATCTGACTAACCCTACTAAGGCTAAAGTTTCTGTTGTAAATGATGGTATAAAAATCAATAAAGCATCTCCTTTGTAGTATACTGATGTCTCTTACTATACTCAGTGTTATTTGGACGTGCTAGATAGCTTTAAACCACTTACAATAGAAGTCGTATCATCTCTTCGAAATACGGTATTACTGGATTCAATACAAGAGTCACACTTCTTAGTACCGTCTCAAAAGAAAGATGAAAAGCCTATATTCTTCAACAAAAGAGAGGAGCCAAAAATCATGCTCTATAACGATAATAGAGATGATTACGGAAGGCTAAAATTACGCTGCTATAGTCCTCAATCCAAAGCAATCATCTGAAAAATGGGCTATAATTTCAAAACTGGCCTCAACAACGGTAAAGGGAGACGAACTCCTCTTCGTATTGCAGTTCCAAAAGGAAAATCACAACAATTCTACAGTAAAACAAAACGGGGACTAGGTTATGCTTCACCACTCCTAACTCTAGAACCTTCTGAATCTGATGAAGAAGAACGATCAAACTCTTCTGATTCTATTTTATGGGATTCTGACACCAGCATTGGTCATGTTCATGGGGTGATAATATCTTCTAACATGGTGTCTGCCGAATTTTCGGAAGATGATGAAGATGATATTGAAGAAGCTCCTGAAGTGGACCCTTGGGCATAAAAAATGGACAATCAGTGGAAACTTTGTTTTGAACAACGAGAGCCACCTACTGAGGATCAACTAATCCAGATCGATATTGGAGAGGAGGGCATATCACGACCAATCTTCATTAGCAAAAATCTCCCAGAGGATGATAAACAAGAATTGATTCACCTTATTCGTGAATATATTGATGTCTTCGCCTGGAGTTATGAAGATATGCCGGGATTAGATCCTCAAATTGCAACTCACAAGCTTAATATCTTGCCGAATGCCAAGCCGGTCAAACAACAACAACGGCGATTCAAGCCTGAAATGATGGATGCAATTGATGATGAAGTTAAAAAGCTTATAGCTTGCGGTTTTATCAGAGAAGAACAACATCCTGACTGGGTAGCCAATGTCGTCCCAGTCCTGAAGAAGACCGAAAAGGTTCGAATTTGCATAGACTTT
The DNA here is from genome assembly GCA_029216955.1 of Iris pallida. Classification (NCBI taxonomy): domain Eukaryota; kingdom Viridiplantae; phylum Streptophyta; class Magnoliopsida; order Asparagales; family Iridaceae; genus Iris; species Iris pallida. Next base: position 9,940,408 of record JANAVB010010792.1, read on the forward strand.
CGGGATCTTAATGATGCTTGCCCTAAAGACGAATTTTCTCTCCCAATTACTGATGTCATGATCGAAAATACATATGGATTCGAACGAATTTCTTTCATGGATGGGTTTTCTGGATATAATCAAATCCGGATGAATCCTGAAGATGAGTCATGGAAATGACTTGGTCAGTGTGGGAGAAATATTGGGGGTTGACAGTCGCAAGTGCGTATGGGAATCCAAACAGGTAAACCACAGTCTCTGGATAGAACTGTGGCGATTTATATTTGCAAATGCCCTCTGACGTTTTGGACATTACGGACGGATACGGATGACTGGATGCCAGTTACGTACTTATAGCCCAAAATCCCACCCATGTGCATGAAAGTTTTCCTCTAAATTGCCCAATAGATGGTTAGCATTCCCTTTTGCATATTGGTGTCTAGGAGAGTCTTGCATATTATTATTATTTTGATAGTTCATATTAGCTTGTTCTTCCTGTATCTTGCTACGTCCCTCTGAGGACCTGGTTATTTCCCAGGTGTGTGTTCATGTCTTCTGCAGGTATCCTAGCCGGGATCGTGGTCTTCTCCATTTAATCAAAGATGACGTGACTTGGTTCCTCCTTGCTACTTCTATTTAGTCCTTTTATATATCATGTACTTCTTCCTTTTTATTTTGGTTGGTAGTGGATGTGTCTCCACCCAACATATTGTATCAGAACAATTCATTATATGATATCTTTATTTCCTTTATTTTGTGGATGAGATTAGTTAGTTGTGGTTTACTGTATTTTACAGGTTACGTATATTTATTTACTAGATTGCTTAATTAATTTTATTTTATGCTTCAACTTGATCTTCTTTAATGTTTGTGCATTAATTGTTACTTCATGAATTTTCACTTTCTATTTTAGATCTTTTTGTGTCCTTTACCGTGACTTTGATATTTGGAGTGTAATACTAGATGTTACCTTCCAACAAATTTTATATGTAACACCTAGACGAGCTCACCTTTATGTAGGTATATCATGTCCCATTCAAACACGTCCCTTGGTACTCTATTTTTATGATATGACTTTCGGGTCATAAAGACTAGACTATAACCTTTACCATGATACCGATATATTTTTCGACCAAGGATAGTGACTCAACCTCGACTCAATTCTTTCGATCCGATATATGATTTTGTTCTACTTAATTCCTTAAATGCTTAACTTTGTACTTTATCTTGATTGCTTGACCTATTATCCCATCACACTACTAGCTTAACAATTGTAAGTTGGGTAGAATACCTCATAACCTAACAAACTTTTGTCCTTGTGACCCATATTGATAAGTTTACTTAGACTATAGAATTCAGAGGACCCTAAGTTATCTAGTCAACCAAGCCATAGATAAGAAAACACTAGGACGACTGCATAAGCCCAAACTTCGAGCAAGACTTAGATTTTAATGGATCTTCGACTATTCCTTCATTAGTATTCCTTACCTATATTTTGACTATCTTATGATGCTAATTTAGCCTTAGTTTTGCAAGCTTATTCTTTTATCGAGCTTGTTCATGACATACGTGTTATTGGGGTTGCCCACTAATACATTGTCTAATCAGAACCGGTGCATGATGGTCTGATCAACCGAGTGCACTTTGGTTCGCTTTTCATATATTATTCGACTTGGATGGAGACATAGATAAACTTGGCCTCTAGAATTCCATCTGCGACTGTCTTGGCAATTCTTTTTGAAAATTTTCAATCGTCTTTGAACCACTTATTCGTATTCGATAATATCTTCTTCGAACTCTTTATTATTTTCGTCTTTCGCCTATATTAGAAAGATAAACACTCGTACTTGATATCCCCTTAGTTGCCCACCATCTATTGCCAAGATAGTTAACCACTGACCAACCAATGTGACTATATCCTCGTCTTGAGTTACCTTTTTCGTCTACCCTAGATTCATTATCGTAACCTTCTAATCGTTCTTGAAACTTGAAAATGATTCAAATCATTTCCTTAACCATACCTTAAACCTAGACGACTATATTCGCTCAAGAAACCATCTCTCCTAAATGTCTAAATTATTCTCTTTGACCTACTCAATCCTTTCTATTTTCTAATTCATGTTATCATAATTTTATTACCTTAACTAGCAACCCTTTTTCAATTCCATAACCATGATGTATTTTCGCAGATATCAAAATCACGATCTTCCAATGCATGTTTGTGTCGAACGTCGTTTTTTTGCCTCATCCAAAAATTTAATCGTATTTCGGTATTGATGAACCCTTTCTATCTCCCTTACCCTAGCTATTCCTAAATTTCAAGGACGAAATTCTTGTAAGTTGGGTAGGATGTAAAACCCTAAATTTTTACTACAATTTTTTTTAATAAATATGGTACTGATTTTTGTACTTCGTATTTGTACGTCGCGTAAGAGTTTGCGTTTCGTAAATTTTTTATCAAGTACGAATAAGTGCGAAGTACATATTTTTATAAAATATTTTAATTATATAGATATAGAAAATATTTCAAAATAATAGACGATAAATATTTTATATTGCTTGAAGTTGTAAATGCGTCGCGCCGAGGATTGCCAAACTTTATTTTTATTTTTAAAAAAGGCCATTTTATTTTATGGTACAAGTATAACTAGAAATTTAGAAAAACTGTATTTTATGTAAGTATTATTTTTGCATGCGAGTGTATATATATTTGTATTTTCGAAATTAATCATTATCACTAATATATTATTTCGAAAAAAGTATATTAAATATGGGTTGATTTAATATGTAATTAATTATGGTGATTTAAATTGGAAAAAAATATATTAAGTTATTTAAATACAATTTAAATTAGAGGTAGAATCTATCTACATTGGATTATATTTGATTGAGTTACCTTTAATTCAATTTGAATTAAATAGTGAAAAATCCAAGGGGAATTAAAACTCATCTTAGCCCTTATCTAGATAAGACTTTTGTAAACCACCTGAATTTTCAAAATAAATATTTGTAGAATTTTTGAATTTTTTAAATAACTATTTGTTGACTTATTATATAATTTGTATTATTTTACATATATTTAGTATAGTGCTCATTAGTGAATTTAGTGTAAAAATATATAAAGCTATTTTTCTAATACATTAAGGATCTAAACTATATTATACAAAAAAAAATTCTCAAAATTTTAGGATTTATTTCATAACTTTTATTACTTTTTACATGTTACTTATATTGTACACAATTTACATAATATAGAATAAATATCAATTTAGTATTAAATATTTCAGCTTGTATAAATGAGATTAGATGAAGATTGTTTAAATAAATATTAAGTCTATTTATTATCTATAGTAATTTTAAATAATGTTATAGATAATTTAGATAAATATAAACAATATTTTAAATAAATACTAATCCTACTTCTACTAGGAAAACATCTCTATCTATATCCTATCCTAACAAAGCCAACTCCAATTTATTTAAATCAAATCCTATCTAATTTAGGCAATAAATCTGAAATAAATACCTATATAAACCCAATACATCCCCCTTCTATCAGCCATAATTCGAAATTATTTTTAGTCCAATAGAAACTCTAAAATTCGTCATTAGAATTCAGCCCCGCTTTTTAGTAGCAAGAGCAACTTGGAACGACGATATATCCTAGCTCCGAACTCCGTTTTGCCTCCAGTTTTTTTTAAAAGAAGCGTATCGAGGTAAGCTTTCCAGAAACAAATTTTAATAGATAAAATTCGTTATATAGATTTCTACAAAACTGTTTGAGTATCTAGTGTCCCAAAAATAAATGTGTTTCAATATTTTTGCGATTTCGAGAGATTCCGGAAATAAAAATACGATCCGTTTAGTTTTTCGGAAAGCTGATACGAAAATCTATACTATATCCTAATTTCAAAATTTATTAAATAAATCTAGTTGGTACAATATTAATTATAATTAGATAATAGACTATTTTCAGCATCCGGAGATGTTTGTTTGGACCTTAGTTTCTCGGCAGTCGTTGTTCCACCTACTTTCCTGTCTGATCTTCGCCACCACAGTGCTCAGGACTCAGGCAAGTATACCTTGCTAATTTATTATCATATTATTTATTTTCTGTATTATTTACTTTGTTTCATATTTGTTATTTTTTTTGTTATAAACTACGCGTCCAAGCCACACTTGGGTGCAAGCAACTCTATTAGTTGTTTTACTTTACTATATACATGTTAACTTAGTTTTAGCGGACTACCTTCTTGTTGGGGGATATCCTTATATCTCCTTGGGCCATGACACTCATACTACACGATTTGAGATATTTTGCTAGGGGCACGACTTATGGACTGGCCATCTCTAAAGTTGTGTGACGGTAGATTTTTGTAACTGTTATGACTAGGGTTTTAGAGACTCAAGCAGTTACAAAGCTGGAGAAGTCATGGACATGACTTGGTCAGTGTGGGGGAGATATTGGAGGAGGACAGTTGCTAGTACGTATGAATCCAAACAGGTAAACCACAGTCTCCGGTGAGAACTGTGGCAATTTATATTTGCAGATGCCCTCTGACGTTTTGGACGTTACGGACGGATACGGATGACTGGATGCCAGTTACATACTTATATTCTAAAATTCCACCCATGCGTACGAAAGTTGTCCTCTAAATTGTACAATAGATGGTTAGCATTCCCTATTGCATATTGGTGTCTAGGAGAGTCTTGTATATTATTATTGTTTTGATAGTTCATATTTGCTTGTTCTTCCTGTATCTTGCTACGTCCCTCTAAGGACCTGGTTATTCCCCAGGTGTGTGTTCATGTCTTTTGCAGGTATCCTAGTCGGGATCGTGGTCTTCTCCATTTAATCGAAGATGACGTGACTTAGTTCCTCCTTGCTACTTCCATTTAGTCCTTTTATATATCATGTACTTCTTCTTTTTTATTTTGGTTGGTAGTGGATGTATCTCCACCCAACATATTGTATCAGAACAATTCATTATATGATATCTTTATTTCCTTTATTTTGTGGATGAGATTAGTTAGTTGTGGTTTACTGTATTTTACAGCTTACGTATATTTATTATACGGTTGGCATGTCTACGTTCCTATTCCTACGTATATTGGGACTGGGGCGTTACACCTTCCCAGAAGCGTCACGGTAGATCGTGAAACCACCAGTCCCAGATGGCAACGTTAAGATAGGAGCTGTAGTCAACCTCTTCTTCAGCTCATCAAAAGTAGCCTAACACTTCCCGGTCCAGACGAACACCACATCTTTTCTGGTGAGTCTAGTCATCGGCTCTGCAATCCAAGAGAAGTCCTGAACGAACTTCCGATAGTAGCCTGCCAGAACCAGAAAGCTCCGAATCTCGGCGACTGAGCTTGGTGTGGACCAAGACTCAACTGCTAAAATCTTCTTCGGGTCCACTGAGATCCCATGCTTGGTCACAACATGACCCAAGAACTCTACCTTCTCAGGAAAAACTCGTACTTCGACAGCTTCCCATACAGCTGCTCCTTCCTGCGATTCTCTAGCATAATCCGCAGATGCTCCTCGTGCTCCTCCGGTGTCTTCGAGTAGATTAATATGTCATCTATGAAGACCACCACAAACTTGTCAAGGAACTGATGGAATACCTTGTTCATCAAGTTTATGAATACCGCTAGGGCATTGGTCAACCAAAATGGCAGAACAGTGAACTCATACTAGACATATCGATTCCAAAATGCCGTCTTCAGAATATCCTCCTTCTTCACCTTTAGCTGATGGTAACCGGACCTCAAATCTATCTTCGAGAATACCTTTGCGCCGCTCAACTGATCAAACAAGTCGTCAATCCTCGGCAACGGATACTTATTCTTGATAGTGAGGTTGTTGAGCGCTTTGTAGTCGACACACATGCGTACCGTCCCATCCTTCTTCGGTACAAATAGAACAGGTGCGCCCCAAGGTGAAGAACTAGATCTGATGAATCCCTTGTCCTGCAGCTCGTCGACTTGCTTCTTCAGCTCTGCCAACTCGATGTTGTTGATCCTATAGACATGCTGCGAGACATGCTCAGCGCCCGGCACCAAGTATATAGAGAACTCAACATCCCTGTCTGGCGGCATTCCCGGCAACTCATCAGAAAAAACATCCAGGAATCCTGCTATCAATGGATGTGGCAATTCCTGCCCCGTTAACATAGCTCCACAGAAACCATCTCCTGGCTCAGCTGCTCCCCTGGCGAACTCAAACTCTGGCTCTCTCGGTGGTCTAAACAAAACTCTACCTCCTTTACAGTCTATACTAGCATGGTGCCTGCTCAACCAATCCATACCGAGTACCATATCGTAGCTCGGAAGGGGCATTTCGAGCAAGGACACACTCAAATCCTGGCCTCCCAGTGTAACTCTCCGCCCCTTGCAAATATTATTGACCAGGATAATGCCTCCCCCGTTCATAATCTTGCAAGTACTACTCAATGGTTCAGCAATAAAATTGTGTCTAAGTACAAAAGAGACAAATATAAAACTATATGTAGCACCAGAGTAAAATAAAGCTAATACAGGAAATGAATCGAGTAGAACAGAACCTGCCACCATGTCTGCTATGGGCTCGGCCTCCTCGACCATCAGTGCGAACGCCCTACCCTGAGCTGCTCCCCTCTGATACTGGACGAAATGCTGCTGCTGGGTCGAAAGTGGCGGACCCCTCAGCTGAACAGCTGGTCCCACTGGAGCTCTAGCAGGAGGTGTTTTGTCATGACCTCCCCGAGCTGGACGAGTAGGACAATCTCTCAACTGGTGGTCGGGCGCTCTACAGAATTGACAAACGCCCAACCTCTTCCTGCAGACCTCTCGGGTGTTGTTTGCCATAAAATATAAAAGAACAGAACAATTATCGGAGGACTGGACTTTTACTTCACAATTCAAACTCGCTTGTACAAAGAAAGTCTAGGAACGAAAACCTAGGTACAGCAATCTAAGTACAATTGTTTATTTTAGATTCTGGGGGGTGACGGTAGAGGCTCAGGAAAGCGACGGCAGCTCTGCCTTACTCCTTGGACGATCGGATGCAGCCTTGGCTCTGTAGAAGAACTGCTTGGCGTTGCTGAAGAAATGCTCTCCTTTCAGGCTCTGTATATTCTCTCTCTGGCTCTCTGGATCTCTGTGTCTTCTTTTTTTTGCAAAAGTAAGAGTCTCTCCTTCTCTATCTGTCTCTCTGTTGTAAGGGAATGGCACCTTGCTATTTATAAGAGTGGGGGCATCATTAGGGTTTTGCAATGATTGTCCATTCTCAAAAGTCAGCGGCTTAGGATCAATGAATCTGGGCCGCTCATCTTGAACATAATAGATCCGAGCAATTAATGTGATTGCATCAAATCTTTGTGGATAATTAATGATGATTGACATAAATCCTCATGATTTGTTATGCCAATCTCGGATCTCCCGCCACGTGTCATTGATTTGTTTGATTGCAAATGATCTGATTTGATCCCAATATTTCATTGGGATTTGTTTAATGGATTTCGGTTGATTGGATGCCACGTGTCCCATTATCATTCCACGTGTTTGAACCGTATGAGGGTTGCTCCTCATTGAGCCGCATAAGGCTGGCCACGTGATAAGGCTGCTTGGGAGTGACCCCTGAATATTTGAACCGCATGGTGATGATAGGTGCCTTCTTCATGAGCCGCATGGAGATAATCCTAGTGAGCCGCATAAGGTAGCCTCTGCTTGAACCGCATAGAATAGCTTCGGCCTGAGTCGTATGGGATAGCTTTGGCCTGAGCCGCATGGGGTGGTCTCTGTCTGAGCCGCATGCGACTGTCCACGTGTCAAGGCCGTATGAAGGTTTCTAGATTTCGGGAGATCGTATCAGAGATTTCCTTCGTTTCTCTAGGAGTCTGCCATTATGACGGAGTTATTATTGTTTCTTTGTTTCAGAGCTGTCATTTGTCAGAGCTGTCAGCCGTCAAGGCATTTAATGCAGTAATGGACAAAGGGAAGAGCTGTTCGCAGGTCACATGGCTCCTCTCTGAGCCGCATAAAACTTATTCGAGCCGCATAGGCTCTCTGAGCCGCATGGGGCTCCCTGACCGCATGGATCTTTCTTTATTCTTTTCCATGCTTCTACAAGACCCCCTTCAAAGTTTTTAATTTGTAAAATTGAAATACTTTGAATAAAAAGCATGGCTATGTGTAAACTCTTCTGGCCGCATATGATGTTTTGGCCGCATGGATGTCTCAGTCGCATGGATGTTTCGGCCGCATTGAGTCAATCAGCCGCAGGGACTTTCGGGCCGCATGGGCTCTCTGGCCGCATGAAGCTCGTCGCTACGTCATCCTGTCACGTGTGCAAATCTTTTTACATTAATTGTTGTTGATTCACCGTCAGTTTTTAAGACCGCTTTTTGGGGAAGGATCCCGAGAGTTTGGCCTTTATGTCAGTCGGCTCGTCTTGAGAACCGAAGGGTCAGTCGCTGTTCGTGGATCGAGGCGCCTCTCTTCTGCCTATAAAATGTGATCGTGCTCAGTCGGAGAGACTTCTTCACTCTCTCTTTCGTCTTCGGCCCTATTTTTCTCCCTTAGTCTTCCTTCTCCGACCTTCGATACGATAATGGCTCCCAAGTCTTCCAAGGTTGCTTCTGCTGCTGCAAAGGGCAAGAAAGCGGCCTCTTCATCGGTTGCTACGCCTGAAGTACACCCCGACGTCCACTCTGGTTTTAAGGGTAAGGATTAGATTAAATGTTTTGAACCATAAACCCCATGGCTCCACTGCTTGATTTATGCACAAGCCTCCATCCTTCATCTTCATTGAACTGCCCAAGTTTAATCATGATGAAACCTCTCTCGCATTCGAGCCGCATGGGGCATGCCCTGTGTTTGAGCCGCATGAGAAGGACCTGAGCCGCAGGAGCTCTTTCTGGAATTGAACCGCATGAAATCTCATTTGACCGAGACCGCATGTGCTCCTGATGAGCTGAACCGCATAAAACTTCGCTAAGTCATGCCGCATAAGCTCTTCTGCTAAACAGAACCGCATACGTTCAACCAAACCGCATAAGTTCTATCGAAACAGTGCTGCGTGAAGCCCAACTGAATCGGGCCGCATACGGCTGCGTTGACCCGAGCCGCATAGACTCCATCGAAGTTGTGCCGCATAAAATCCAACTGAATTTGGGCCGCATAAGGCTTTGTTGATCCGAGCCGCATAGACTCATAGGAGTTTCTTTTTTAAGAAACTTTCGTTTTAACCCTCTTTTAATCCTGTTTATTTTTGTCTTCTTTCAGTGAATCTGCCAACCAACCCGGCAGGAGAGCTTTTGGTGGGTTCAGCACAATATGCTGTGGGTGTGCGGCTCGACGGCCTAGTTTGACATGTGTCGGACCAGCTTCCCACCAATGAGTCTTTGGAGAGGTTGGGTGCCATCAATAACCAGCCTTTCTATTTTCTTTGTACTATGATGAACTCAGAGAAACTGGAAGGAGAGCATCTGAAATCGGCCTTTCTTTTTGGGGATGCTCTATCCATAAAGAACCCCCGAGTGCTGGACATCTCTGAGAACTGGGATTTTACTGTGGATGGGGTGGAGATCCATATTCCTGAGATGGAACGTCACTTTCCCCTCTCGTGGTTCAATATGGTACCGCTGAGCAGACAGATGGTGGGCTTCCTAACTCCGACCCAATCGGGAATGTTCGTGGGCAACATTCACTATAATAGGAATATGGGGTCGGCATGTGCGAGCAGGGACTCGGTTAGTCGAAGAGTGATGGGACTGATTCCGGGTACCTTCATAAACGTATCTGGCCCCAACTTCACTTTTACTCTGGCTGATACTTTCCTGAATCATCTCGCTCGCAAGGGGTCTTATCCTATTGGCAGGTTGTCGCTGTTGAACTGGATAAACCCCATCCCTACGTGGGTCAACCTTACCTCATGGATCCTGAGGAAGTACAAGGAATTCCTTCGGGAGATTAACCTCTATTATGCCATCCGGGGCACCTGTTACGGGTTACCCATTAACAAGCCGCTGTTCATGGCTCTTTTGGAGATGTATAACCGGCGTACGGGAACCTTTTTTGCGCCTAGAGGGGAGTTGGGACTTGCTCTCCATGAAATGCATGCTGTTTCTAAGCTGTCGTGGGGGGTGAGGCCTTTGAAGTATACACCCCGACAAACGAGGAACTCGAGGATCTGGATCGTCGATTCCCGGGTTTTATCGCCGTGTACCGGGAACTGTTGTGCCACCACAGCATTTGTCACCAAACTACTATAAAAAAGAACAATAGTTCAGAAGGGAATGCCCTCCATACCACGTCCTGGGTTGCGTATCTCTTCAAATTCAGTCCCTCCGGCCGAGTTTTTTCCCAGGGTCCTCAAACCCGGGAGGAAGTAAAGGACCTGATGTCGACTGCCAAGAGGTCGAGGTCTACCAAAGACAGATTTAGGAGTCGTACTGACTCCTTCAGCTATTTCCACCAAGGTACCCAGGAGATGACTGAGAAAGCACTCTTGGCCGGGTTTTTGATGGTGTGGCTACGGAACTGCGTAGTCTCGGGGGGGCTGGTTCTATTGAAAGGATCAGCCGCCACTTCATCCTCCCGGCCGTGAAGCTGGTCTTCAGGGTTAGGCTGGCCCTTCTTCCAGCCATGGTGTGTAGCATACACCACGGCCTCCGTGCCTTTTCGTCCAAAGTCATTGCTCGTGAGATGACACTGGACTTTGAACGAATAGAACTACCCTACCATTATTTAATGGGTTGGCTATTGATGCATTATCGGTCGTTGATGATGCCCGGGGCAGACGATGGTGTTACTGATGGTGATGCTTTTCTTTTCCGATACCGTCATCAACCTTGGGAATTCGATACCATGCCAGCCTGTCGGAGGGCGTTGGCGAGAGTAGATGGGCCCGACTTCTTTGTGTCTGTCCCTCAATTTACCGCTCGAGAAGTGAGGGGTGTACACGTTGACGGCATTGAACCTCTCCTGCTCTTATCTGAAAAGATGCTTATCTGGCTGCACAATATTCGTCTGGCACACTTGGTATATCGTTACCGCAATAACGTGTACCTGGAGCCCTACTTGCCCAGTAGGTTCTCCCGCCAGTTCGGATACAGTCAGCTGTTACTTGATTGTCCCAGTGCTTGCCTAGGCTACGAGGGCAGTATACTTGACGGTGTCCGGACATGGCATTATTACAATACGGTTCATACCCGGGCTAGCTTCTCGGTCCCCGACGCTAATACGCAACGGAAGATTTTGTATATGGCGGCCCTTTATCATGTTGCGGCGAGCAAACCTCTCGTGAACTTTGACATGAGCACCAGCTTCATTGTCGGGACTGGCTTGGCAGAGAAGCCCGAGGGTTCCAAGAAGAGAAAGAAAAAGGCGAATACGGTTCCTATGCCGGACTCGGAGTCCACGACGGCGGACGAAGAGGATGATGGGCAGGATGCCGATGATTCGTCCCATTCCTCAGACGAGGAGGCGGGGGATCATCCACCTAACGTGCCAGACGACGTGGTTGTGAGGCAGCCGCCTGCTGTGCCTGGTCCTTCGTGCAAGCGAAGCAGGCGTATGTCTTCTGATGATAGCATAACCTACTCCACTAAGCGAGCTGCGGTAAGACGCCGCCGGCTATTTATTGATGATGTTGGCGCTGTTTCTGAGGTGATTTGAATTTCCACTACCATTTCCTTCTTTTTCTAAACTATGGCCTAATCATCTTCCTTTTACTCTTTGTAGGCGTCAGAGGAGTCGGTTTCTCGGGATCCGGCTACTGAGGTCGATCCGGCCCTGACCACTTTGGTTGATGATACGTGTATTGCTATCATTTTCGCTGGGGTTCTTCCAGAGGCGGTCGAGGAGTCCCACCCTGCTGAGACCTCCACCCATGGGGACGGGGGTCCTACTGCACCTGTCCCTAAGACAGTGGAATTTCAACGAGATGATGCTGAACTGGCTGGCTCCCTTTCAGGAGTGGCTGGGGTAGAGAGACCAATTGAATTCAACTTGGAAGTCCCGGACGGGGAGACTATGTCAACCGCGAGCGAGCTGTGGCCTTCCTGCTCCTTCCCTGGTAAGATAAGCCGAACCTTAACTTGTGAGGAGGCCTACCTGCTCTATCATTATATCCTTCGGGTTACGTCGATTGATGGTTGCTTTAGACGTACAGGTCCCTCCCCCTTATTGTCGGTGACGGACATTGTCGGGGTGGACTCTACCGGAGGAGATCTGGTGGAAGCACGTGTGCCTTCTTCTCTTCCCACCTACATTGAAGGGCCTCCTGCTGGTTCAAGTTTGGGGGCTCAAGTGGTGGCACAGCCTGGGCAAGGAACAATGATTCATGTGTCCTCTTCCGTGAACATAGTTTCGGTGGTTGACCTTTCCGCCTTGCCCAGTATCTAAGCTCTTCGGGCGGCGGAAGAGGAGCTAGCCGCTATCCATGCATCTTTTCGCACGGGATTTGTTTCCCTGGTGGCAGGGATGGCAAGTTCCGATGCTACTCCTTCGACATTGTCAGCCACACTCCCTTTGACGCCATCCTCTACAGAAGTTTTGGATGAAGTGTCCCAGGATGTGGTTGACAGCTTTCACCGCCACCTGAAGAGAGGAGTCGAGGCAGCCGTAGAGAAGAGAACTCCCTTTGCTATGGCCCGTCGGTGCGCCGGTGGCCAAATCGATATCCTTAGAACACTCTCCGGTGGGGCGGGGTTAGCTGCGCTCCTGGAGCCTAAGCTATTAGAGGCCGATCGTCTTGTGGCCCAATTTCATGTGTTGCAGCAAGCTGATCTGTCCGCAGCGATATATCAAGAGCGTGCCTTCCTCATAACCACGATGGAGAAGGTGAGGCTTTCTCGGGAGTCGATCAAGCCGTCTATACTGAAGGACCGCCGTGATCTGTCTCAGTTACACGATCGATGGAGCCACAGAAGTGAAGATTGCATGGCTCGGGAGGCGGCCGCCTCCCACGGGGTAATTGACACCAAGGAGCAGATCCTCGTGCTCCAGAGAAAGCTGGCCTTCCTGGAGTCCGAGCTCGAAGCTGCCCGTACTGAGAAGGGGCTTGCTATCCAGGAGGCTGACAGATTTAGTCGAGCTTCTACCAATCTGGAACTCGCCCTAAAGAAGATGGAGGATGACTGGCAGGCATATATGCACTTGGATGATGCTGAGCAGTTGTCCCAGGAAGCCGAGCGTAGAGCTAGACAGCGGCTTGAGCGGGGGACCACCTTGGTGAGAAACTGCCTATTGGAGTTGTGTAATGCCGGACCATAGTCGGCCTTTTCTTCTTTCGTTTCTGTTCTCTTTTTTTCTTTTCTTTTTGAGAGGGACGTGGTCCCAAAACATGTAATGTTTTTTGGCTTCCAAATAAAATAGTATGTTTTATTTTACCCTTTATCTGTACTGCTTGTTGTGCTTGTGGTGTTATGGCGGTGTTTGCCCCGCATGGGGGACTTGTTTGTGGACCTGTTACCCCTGGCATACCTTGGTTTTAGGTACGGATAACAAGTTTGATTGGGGATACCTAGAACAGTTCCACGGAAAGGTGGTCGTGGGTGTTCAGGGTATCGGGAGATAGAATGCCATGGAGCCGCTAGGCTCCCGGGAAATGATGAGAAATGGTGGGCCTGTACTAAGAGACTTAGCAAAGGATATTTATGGGCCTATTATCCTTGGCATACCCCGACTTAGGATACGGATAATAGGATGAAGGGGAACCAACATACTTACTCAGAGGTAATGAGGACATGGCAAGTATGAGGATTTTACCGTAGAGTCTTCCTACTCAGAGGTAATGAGGACATGGCAGGAGTGGACTCAACGGAGGATATTTGTGGTCAACAGGGGACATTTGTGGGCCTATTACCCTTGGCGTACCCTGGCTCAGGGTACGGATAATAAGACGAGAGAGAACCATACTTACTCAGAGGTAATGAGGACATGGCAAGTACGAAGGTTTTACCGTGGAGTCTTCCTACTCAGAGGTAATGAGGACATGGCAGGAGTGGACTCAGCAGAGAATATTTGTGGACCTATTATCCTTGGCATACTCCGATTGTGGGTACTGATAATAAGTCGAAAGGGAATCATCATACTTACTCAGAGGTAATGAGGACATGGCAAGCATGAAGGTTTCTTCAAAGGAGCCTTCCCACTCAGAGGTAATGAGGACAAGGCAGGAGTGGGCTCAATGAAGGAGGGCACATAGAACGACTCAGAGGTAATGAGGACATGGAAGTTCTATGTAAAGGGGTGATTTGTTTTTGGCAGAAGTGAAACGACTCAGAGGTAATGAGGACATGGCCGTTTTGGAAATTTGTGGATCTGTTACCCTTTTTGTGCACTGGGAGTGCGGGTAGTGGATCATGAGGGAGGATCTCTTTCAGGAAGAAAGTTCAGAGGTATGGTCATGCATGACTTACTATCTGAAAGAGTGACCGGAATGTGAGTTCAGAGGCACCTGCGGGCACATAACTCTATAATCTGGAAGATTGTGGGTTCAGCGGTACCAGCGGGTACATAACTCGATAATCTAGAATTTGGAAATGTGAGTTCAGCGGCACCAGTGGGTACATAACTCGATAATCTGGAATGTTGTGGATGTAGTTCAGCGGTACCAGCGGGTACATAACTCAATAATCTGGAATGTTGTGGATGTGAGTTCAGCGGCACCAGCGGGTACATGACTCGAGGATCTAGAAAATGTCATTTAGACATAATATTTCTTCAGGAACTTGCCGTTGACGGGCAACATGAGCAAGTCTCCATTTTGTTTTGAGAGGCGGTAAGCACCGTTGGAGAATACAGCCTCAATGATAAATGGACTTTTCCATTTTGGCTGGAACTTGCCGGCGGTCTTGTGAGTCATGACCATCGGCCTCCGGACCGCCAGAACGAGATCGTCCACTTGGAATATTCTAACTTTAACCTTCTTGTTGAAGGCTCCGGAGATGCGTGCTTGGTATAGTTCGATTCGTTGCTGAGCCAGGAGGCGTTTTTCATCTAAGGCCTCTAACTCTTGTAGCCGGCGACAGTAGTTATCGTCCGTCGTCAATTGATAAGTGAGAGCGACACGGAGCGAGGGTATTTGAGTCTCCAATGGGAGAACTGCCTCACTCCCGTACACCAGGGAGAATGGTGTGTTCCCTGTGGCTGTTCGGACTGTGGTACGGTACGCCCATAAGCATTCACCAAGCTTCTCGTTCCAGTCGCGTTTGTTAGACGATACGAACTTCTTGAGAAGTTTGATGATTGTTTTGTTGAAATCTTCTGCCAACCCATTCGCTATTGGATTGTATGGTGTTGAAGCAATATTCTGGATGCGGTACTTGTCACAGAACCGATAGAAGGTGTGGCTTGCAAACTGCGGACCATTATCGTAGATGATCCTTCGGGGCAGTCCAAAGCGATAGACGACGTGATGCTTGAGGAAGCTGATTACGTTTGAAGTCTTTACTTCTGCAAGCGGGACAGCTTTCGTCCATTTGGAGAAGTATTCTATGATTGCGAGTATGAAGCGGTGTCCTCGGAACGAAGGTGGGGCGATTGGACCGATGATATCCATTCCCCATGCTTCGAATGGCCAGGACGCCACTGTCGGATGTAGATATTCGGATGGTTGGTAGATGAAGTCCGCATGGACTTGGCAAGCTTTGCACTTTCTAGCATAGTCTATCGCATCTGCTACCATCGTGGGCCAGTAGTAGCCCATTCGGCGAAGACGGTCTTGCAATTTAGGGCCAGGCTGATGGGCCCTGCAGACACCGTTATGAGCTTCGCGTACGGCTTCTTTGGCTTCTGCGTTTGACATACATCGAAGCAATAATCCATCGTAGGATCGGCGATACAACATTCTCGTCTCTGTATCGTAGAAGAATCTGAGGGAACGCCTTCTGATAGAGGTGGCCTCTTTTGGGTTCTCGGGCAGGATGTCGTAGACTACGAAGTCAATGAATGGTTGTCTCCAATCTGGGACTTCGTCGATCGTCTGAGCGGAATAACTCGCCACGAATTGAACGTTGTTCTTGGGGCAGACCAGTTCGTGGCCTATCACATCTACCGATTGATGAGTATGATTTGGCACTGCTAGGGAAGCGGCCAGGCCTGCTAAGGCATCGGCTTCGATATTTCGGAGTCTGGGAACATGTTCGATGAAGAACCCCTCGAACGACGAGATGATGTCGATCGCTATTTGGTGATAGGGGATCATGTCTTCGTGGCGGACTTCGTATGAGCCCCGGATCTGATTGACGATTAACTGAGAATCGCCGTACGCTTCAAGATATTCTACCCCCAGCTCTCTTGCAAGTTGGAGGCCAATGACCAAAGCATTGTACTCGACCACATTGTTAGAGCAGGGCTCTGTGAGAGAGTAAGCGCGGTTAATTACCAATCCGGAAGGGGAGACCAGCACCACCCCGACTCCGACGACGATGTTGCCTTTAGGTCCAGTCCTTGAGGCGCCGTCGAAGAACATTCGCCATATATCATCGTGAGAGGTTGCATGCGAGTTGGCGACCTTATCTGGGATTTCTTCATGTATTCTGGACGACTCCGAGCCCGGGTGGGCTGCCAAAAAGTCTGCCAGGGCTTGACCTTTAACAGCCTTTTGTGGGACAAAGATCATATGATAGGGGGAAAGCAATATTGCCCATGTAGCGAGGCAAGAGCTGAGTGCCCCTGGTTTAGTCATGAGGACCCTGAGAGGGTTGACTCGTGAGATTACATGTATGGTTTGTCCTGTGACATAGTGCCGCGTCTTCTGAATGGCGAACACCAGGGCGAGGCATTCCTTTTCCACAGCGGTGTATCGGTGCCCTGGTCCAATCATCATTCGGCTGAGGTAATATATAGCTTGTTCATGGCCTGCATCGTTGTTTTGTGCTAGCAGAGCGTCGAGGGAATGCTTCATTGCTCGTACATAGAGCAGGAATGGTTTTCCAGTAACCGGGGCCACCGGGACTGGAGGGTTCGACAAATATTCTTTGATGTTGTCAAAGACACGCTGACATTCTTCGTCCCACACGAATGAGACACCCTTCTTCATGAGATGGATGAATGGCTGACAACGCCCGGAGAGGTTGGAAATGAACCTCCTGATGTAAGCTAACCTCCCTTGGAGGCCTCGAAGTTCTCGGAGATTTCTCGGGGGACCCATCTCCATGATTGCCTTCGTCTTCTCAGGGTCTGCATGGATACCCTGGGCGGTGATGATGAAACACAAGAACTTTTTGCTGGATACGCCCAAGAAGGATTTTGTGGGATTCATCTTTAGGTTGTGTGCTCGCATCAGGTCGAATACCGTCCTCAGATCCTGGAGATGGTCTCCCTTACAGCTACTCTTGACGGCGATGTCATCAACATAGCACTCCACTGTCTTGCGTAAGTGGTCTCTGAAGATGATACCCATGGCTCTTTGATATATGGCGTCAGCATTCTTTAAACCGAAAGGCATGACTGTGTCGCAGTATGTGCCAATCGGTGTTCGGAATGATGTATGCTTTTCGTCGTCAGGAGACATCTTGATTTGGTTGTACCCCGAGAAACCATCCATGAATGACATGCGTTCGAAGCCGCATGTGTTGTCGATCATGATGTCTGTGATGGGGAAGGGGAATTCATCTTTGGGATATGCCTCGTTCAGATTACGGAAGTCGATGCAGATTCGAATCTTCCCATTCTTCTTGAGGACTGGTACTATGTTGGCGACCCAGTCTGGATGTTGCTCTTCGCGTATGAAGCCGCTAGCTATCAGTTTGTTGACTTCGGCTTCGATCGCATCCATGATGCCCGGGCGGAAGCGTCGCTGTTGTTGTTTGACTGGCTTTGCATCTGGCCGAATGTTGAGTTTGTGAAGAGCAACCTCGGGGTTTAGTCCTGGCATGTCTTCATAGCCCCAGGCAAACACATCAATATATTCTTTGACAAGTTCTAGCAGCGATTCTCGCTCTTCGTCTGTTAGACTTTTACTGACGAAGATTGGTTTTGGAGAGGATTCGCTTTCGAGATCCACTTGTATGACCTCATCTTCAGTAGGAGGTTCTCTTTGTTCGAACCGGTTTTCCTATTGTACATCCAACTGTTGGACCTACGGCTCTAACTCGAGGATTTCAGGAATGCCTTCATCTTCTTCATAAGCGTCAGCGAATGCCATGTTGACTGACAGGACTTGTCTGAATACGTCTCCGATGCTGGTATCCGAGTCAGAAGTTGGTGACCCGGTCGAATGTGAATGCCAGTCACATTCTACATCTGAACTTTCAGGGGTCGTTGTGGGTGTAACATACCCTAATCTACATCGAGTCTTGCTATAGTAGTCCCATGGTTTGCCAGCCGGAACTGGTGGCTTTAGAGGTAATCGTTGCCCGGTGTCGTAGTTCAAGCCTGGCGTAGTCTCCAGATCATATCCCTATTTTTGCATGAGGTATTTGGATTGGGGGCTATAAAGATACAGATGTAGTCTCCCGGCATCTGATTCGAGATCGACCTTCTCTATGGTAAAGGGCTGTGGGTCGTCCTTCCGGCCGAAGATGATTGGATGGTTCCCTCCCTCGATTATGCGATAAGCGTCTTCTACTAGGGTAAGCTGGTTTACGGTGTAAACATTCGTCACCTGCGTGTGTAGGTGAGTGCCTATACCGTGTTTCATAGTATTTATTAAGCTCGAGGTAGTTCAAAGATAACCCTTTATTGATGAAGTAAGGTATCTTTTCTAGCGGGATTACATCATCTGCGGAGGGAACATTAGTGTGGGCAGCCACATACTTGGCTAGCTCCGGTTCCTCTTTGACTACCCCCTGCGTAAATGAAGACTAAGAGGACGACCTGGACAGCTTGATCGTCAGGGGTTCTGTCGAAGGAGCAGAACGTGGAGTCGTTGGCAAACAAGCGACCCCCAGTTTGGCACCTGATGCTGGACGGGGAGTTCTTGGTTCGCTAGAAGCCCCAGACCTTGCATCGGGGTGACGACTCTTCTAAGGAAGGTGTATCGTCATTAGCTTGTCGGAGGGATTGAGCTTCTCCGTTTGCGGCTGGCCGACTCTCGGCAGCCTGATTGTCAATGGCTCCGTTATGGATCTTGGCACTTGGCCGGACCTTGGTAGCCGGATTATCATTTGCTCTTCTTGTGCCGAGAGGCTGATTGCGTCCTTACGCAGAGTGGCGGTAAGGGGTGCGGACTTGCCAGGTTTGCGAGCTTGGAGGTAGATCGTCAGAGGTTCTTCTGATCCTGTGGCTGTCTCGGTACGAGCTTGCACATCTCCTTCACCAAGGTACCTCTTCGACTTTTCGTACAGGCAGGAGTCTGAGTAGTAGGATTCGACCCCTTTGAAGGGATCGATGTCGGCAAATTCTGTCCTTACAAAGCCGTGTTTGTCGACATACTTGAAGCATTGGTGCAGTGTGGAAGGCACGACCATATAATCGTGTATCCAAGGGCACCCCAGGAAGATGTTGTAGGAAGTGTCTGCATCTATGATGTAACAGGTGACTTCCGATTGGAGATCGCCAATTTGACACTTCAGACGAATCTTCCCAATTGGGTAGCTCCTGCCCGAATTGAAACCGCTGATGGCGGTGCTTGTAGGCGTCAGGCGATGTATAGGGATACGGAGATGATGTAACAGACCCTTCGGGATAATGCTTATGGAAGAGCCGGGATCAATGTGCATCCGATCCACCTTTACGTCGCCGATGTATCCAGTGTAGTATAATGGGCGATCGTGCAGGTTGGTTTTGATGAGCATATCCTGCGAAGTGAAGACAATATTGGGCATCGCTCCCATGCAAATGCTGTCTTGGAGATCTGCTGGCGGGTTCTCTCCCGTGAGGTTGACCTGAGCCAGGTACGCGTCGACATTTTGGAGTAGATCGCTCAAAGCCGCACGAACATCCTTTGAGAGTCTCAGAAGCTCGTATAATGACAAATTGGCCAGTGTGTTGGCCAATTACGCCAAGATGTCAAAGTTGTAGGGCTTCTCCAGCCCCTGCGGTGCCTCTTTTCGGAGGGATTTGTCAAAGCGAGTCTCCTTCGGCCTAGGCTTATCGGTCGTCGGAGGCTGAGAAGGTCCCGGAGCGTCAATTGTAGCGGGCTGATGATCTTCAGCCGAGTTATCAGCTACGGGTTGGGATTGTGCCCCAGACCGAGTAACGACGGCTGTAGCTTCTTCGATATTTGCCAAGATTGTGCGGCAGGACCTGACTTTTCTACTCTTTTTCTTGTAAATGGAAGATGGTGTGGGCTGAGTCACTTCTGATACCAACTCTGGATGGACCCACATGACCTCTCCTCGTGATGTGGTGAGGGGCACTAGACCAGCAGCCTGATCTCGGGGAGACGGAAGATTAGCAATCTCCATTGTCGCCAGAGGGATGGAGACCACACCGTCTTGAGTTTCTGTTGGAGGGAAGCTGCCAAATTGTACTGACACCATATTGGTTGCCACAGTTACTTCTTCGAAATCGATGGCCAGAGCGTTCGAATCGATGAGATTTTGGATGTACCGTTTTAGTTGGTAGCAGTCATGTGTAGCATGGTGGACGTAGCGGTGGTAATGGCAGTACTTTAGATTCTCTATTTCTGCTGGCCGAGGTTTCCGTCTTGGTGGAGGAAGTTGAATTCTGTCTCCTTGTATGAGCATGTCCAAGATGGGCTTGACGTGGCCGTCTTCAAAGGAGTAGGTCATTTGTGGTCATTGCTTGTCTGCCTGTTTTGGCTCAGGTTTTTGTGCTATGTCGGCCACCATAGCCTGCTTGCCCTTGTTGTCCCGGTTATTGGTAGAACTACCCCCATTGTTGGTGTTGGCGTTGGGACGCCTGCCCTTGTCCTCTTCCTCTGAGATGTGCAATCCCAGTTGGCGAGCCTTCTTCAATCGTTCTTTGGCGCTTGTGGCACTGATGATAAACATCTTCCAGTCCTTGAATTGACTTTCGCCCATCCAGAGGCTGATTGTTGGAAGCAATCTATTTTGGCAAATTTCAATTAATGAGGAATCCGGGTTACCAGAGGGCAGCTTCATTACGGTTTGGCAAAACCGCTCAATATAGTTCCTTGTCAGCTCTTTCTCCCCTTGAACGACGTCCATGAGGGTGGACATCGTGACGTCCTGTCCTACTTCGTAGAATCTCTCCAAGAACATGCGCTTGAAGCTGGCGAAGGAGTGGATGCAGTTGTCTGGCAGGTTACGATACCAGTCGAAGGCGACTCCTTCCAATGCCCCGATGAATAATTGTGTAAGGATGGCATCGTCATGGGGCAAATGGTCGGTGGTGACCTCGAAGTAAGTGATATACCGACTTGCGGAGGTCTTGCCATCATAAGGATTGATATTGAACGGCTTATATCTTGGTGGGAAGGGGACATCCCTCCATGCTGTAGGGTATGGTTGCCGTATTCTGAGGTCTTGAGAGGTTTCTCGAGCGTGAAACATGGCTCGGAGCTCCTGGACCTCTCTTTTTGCTTCCCTGGCCTCATCCACAGCGGTGGGGGCCGTTATTTCAGGAGAATTGTTGCCCGGGTTCGGTGCTGCTGAGTATGAGTCCGCATTGACCGCGGGACCCGCACTTATTTGGCCAGGCGTCCCTCCTTGGAGAGTTGGAAGGGCTGCTTTAATCTCGTCTACAGACTTGACCAAGGCATACAGTATGGCCTCCAGAGTGTCGATGCGTTGGCGATCACTGGAACCACCTTGGTTGCTGTCCGTCATGAACACCGTCTTTACATGAGGAGAGATGGGCGGAACGGTAGAGGAAGTGCCCTCTGAATCATACCCCTGTAGCGAGAAGTCATCGGGATATGTGGGAATGTTCTCCTCTGGTTCGGACTCAGAAGGGATAGTACCCCCAGCCTCAGAGTTTGCTTCATCTTGGGAGTCGTGGACGTCCTCGGGGACGTCAGCCCTTGCTATATCTGATGGGAGAGTTGTTTCTTCGGGCTCATCTCCTTGGAACATTAGATTATCGTGGATGTTCTGAGGAGTGCTACCCCCAGTCCCAGCAACCCCCCGTGGTGTGGACGATGAATCTCCCACTATAGCAGATTTCGTCTTTGAACGGGTACCTTAGAAAACTCCGGTGGTGGGCACCCATTTAGATGATGGTCTTTTAGTCATAGTGGTTAAAATCTTCGGGCTAGGAGCACCGGTCTTTTTCCCTCTCCCATCGACGGGGATTTTTTGAGCAGAGTTGCAGGAGACGACGAGAAGTGCCTCGTCTTCTGAAGACGGTTGTTGTAGTCTTTGGAAGACGGACTGTCGGTTTTCTCGTGCTGTCGCGTTATTGCAACAGCAGTTGACGATGACTTGGGTGCAGTGACTTCCGTAGGAGGACTCTTTGTACCTCGATGCACCTTCTCTTTCCTTAAGTTTGTGGAGGATGGCCTCACGCAAGTCAATTGGGTCTGGATCGACCATGTTTGCTCCCTGGATTTTGGGAGAATTTTGCGAACCTCTCTGTCCGTTTGCCGCCGGGGGCTGGACTCGAGTGGTTCTGTACAACTTTCCATCTGAGGCCCGCATAATAGTATGTGGGACGCTCGGATGGTCAGAGGTTGGATCAACGGACCGAGCTTGCCAAGCTCGCGCTGCCCTAGACTTCTTCGCTCTAGTGCGTGAGGGCACATAGTAGAAAGAGTCTAAGTGGTGCTGGAGAGAGTCAGACATGTCTTCTTGGGAGCATAAGAGATCCGGACCATAGAAGAGGCGGTCGAAGACAGAGCCACGTGGAGTAGGTGTCATGCGGCTGGCATCAATAATCTTCATGTGGCTGGCAGGCATAGCCGCATAGGTCTTCTCCATGCGGCCGGACATCCTAGCCGCATGAGTATTCTCCATGTGGCTGGAAATCCTGGCCGCATGAGTATAATGCATTTGGCTAGCAGTCTCGGCCGCATGGCCATCATTCATGCGGCTGACAATCTTGGCCGCATGAGTCTTCGTCTTGCGGCTAGTGCCCTTGTTTGGTTTCTTCCTGGAGCACATAGAATCGCTCTTTGTCCCTGCAAGTCCAGTATCGTAGTGCTTTCCTCTGCCGAACTTGGGGACAGCAGAGTCCTCTATGGCTCGAAGTAGGGACGCACGAGAGTCGCCT
This sequence comes from Iris pallida, assembly GCA_029216955.1. NCBI lineage: Eukaryota > Viridiplantae > Streptophyta > Magnoliopsida > Asparagales > Iridaceae > Iris > Iris pallida. Next base: position 9,963,457 of record JANAVB010010792.1, read on the forward strand.
TCGCCGTCTTGGACAGCAGAAAGTACTCCGTCCAGAGCTTAGGGAGGAGCAAATGATTTTGGCCTCCACTCGCTGCGAGCTTTCTTTGTGCGGGTTCGCTTCTGTTGCGTGGAGCCAAGTTTGGCTGCATCCGATTGCGTCACCAACTCCTCAGCCGTGGAGAAGTTTTTTCCCAGGAGAGTCGCCATCGTGTTTGCCATAAAATATAAAAGAACAGAACAATTATCGGAGGACTGGACTTTTACTTTACAATACAAACTCGCTTGTACAAAGAAAGCCTAGGGACGAAAACCTAGGTACAGCAATCTAAGTACAATTATTTATTTTAGATTCTGGAGGGTGACGGTAGAGGCTCGGGAAAGCGACGGCAGCTCTGCCTTACTCCTTGGACGATCGGGTGCAGCCTTGGCTCTGTAGAAGAACTGCTTGGCGTTGCTGAAGAAATGCTCTCCTTTCAGGCTCTGTATATTCTCTCTCTGGCTCTCTGGATCTCTGTATCTTTTTTTTTTGTAAAAGTAAGAGTCTCTTCTTCTCTATATGTCTCTCTGTTGCAAGGGAATGGTACCTTGCTATTTATAAGAGTGGAGGCATCATTAGGGTTTCGTAATGATTGCCCATTCTCAAAAGTCGGCGGCTTAGGATCAATGAATCTGGGCCGCTCATCTTGAACATAATAGATCCGGGCAATTAATGTGATTGCATCAAATCTTTGTGGATAATTAATAATGATTGACATAAATTCTCATGATTTGTTATGCCAATCTCGGATCTTCCGCCACATGTCATTGATTTACTTGATTGCAAATGATCTGATTTGATCCCAAAATTTTATTGGGATTTGTTTGATGGATTTCGGTTGATTTGATGCCACGTGTCCCATTATCATGCCACGTGTCTGAACCGCATGAGGGTTGCTCCTCATTGAGCCGTATAAGGCTGGCCACGTGATAAGGCTGCTTGGGAGTGACCCCTGAATATTTAAACCGCATGGTGATGCTGGGTGCCTTCTTCATGAGCCGCATGGAGATAATCCTAGTGAGCCGCATAAGGTAGCCTCTGCTTGAACCGCATAGAATAGCTTCGGCCTGAGCCGCATGGGATAGCTTTGGCCTGAGCCGCATGGGGTGGTCTCTGCCTGAGCCACATGCGACTGTCCACGTATCAAGGCCGCATGAAGGTTTCTGGATTTCGGAGGATCGTATCAGAGATTTCCTTCGTTTCCCTAGGAGTCTGCCATTATGACGGAGTTATTATTGTTTCTTTGTGTCAGAGCTGTCATTTGTCAGAGCTGTCAGCCGTCAAGGCATTTAATGCATTAACGGACGAAGGGAAGAGCTGTTCGCAGGTCACGTGGCTCCTCTCTGAGCCGTATGGAACTTATTCGAGCCGCATGGGGCACCCTGGCCGCATGGATCTTTCTTTATTCTTTTCCATGCTTCTACAGGTGTGCCCCAGCTTCCCACAAATAGCACACTATGGAATCTGCTTCTGACCCTACTGATGTTGTGCACGTGCTGGTGCCTGGTGCTGCTGCTGCTGCTGGTGGAACGGCTTCTGCTGAGTCTGAGGTCGCTTGGCCGGTCCTGCACTGGAACCAGCACCCATAGCATCACTACTCCTCTTGGGCCTGAGACCCAAGTCCTCCTCTGCAATCTGAGCGTCCATCAGAATGTCCTCAAAGCTTGCAGTACGACGCCCAGACGTGCGTGTTCTGACGACGTGGTTCAGGCCCCTCCTGAACTTGCGGGCCTTCTCTCCAGCATCCTGAACCATGCCCGGGGCGAACCGGCTCAGACAGAAGAACTCCGCCGCGTACTCGTCCACAGACATGTTCCCTTGCACAAGTCCCACAAACTGGCCTTCCAGTGCACTAAGAGCCATATTAGGAAAAAAATTTCTTCTTGAATAGCTTCTTGAAGTTCTCCTATGTCAAGCATGTCACTGTCACGCGAGGGTCTATCCGGTACCACGTCAGAGCGATATCAAAGAACTAACTCGCTGCTGCTGACACCCACAGTCCCTCCGGAAGCTGTGCTAACACCAGGCTCCGCTCAACATCCTCTAGCCAATCATCGGCATACAGGATACCTTCTGTTCCCTTGAATTCTCGAGAAAACATCTTCTTGAAATCTATCACGGAGCCAGGTTTTGCCTGCTGCTGTTGTGGCTGCTGGGCTGGAGTGCCCTGAGTCTGAACTACAGTTACCTTCTCTACAGCGGCGAGTGCTAACTGGTGCGCATTCTCCATGCTCTGCCTCAAAATCTATGTCTGCCGCTGTGAAGCCTCAGCATGCGCTCGCTGCGCCTCCATCATCTGCTGGAGGAGCGCGAACATCTGAGTAGTGTCAATCAACAACGCAGGTGGAGGTGGAAGAGTCTCCGGCTGAACAGGTACAGTCCTTGGGACTTGTGGAGGAAGACCCCCCGGTACCGTTGCCACTACCTCTGGAACGACAGGGACAGTAGGGTCAATCTCCTGATCTGCAGCTCTCTCAGTCAGGAAAATAGGTTGCGACGGATCAGACCTCTCCGGTGCTGCACTGGATCCAGCTGCCTGAGCTCGAGTCACTGTCATCCTGGAGACAGATTCAAGCAAGAAAATCAATATGGCACATGATATGATATCATCAAGGAAGGACAATTTATTTCAAAATGCAAGAAGAGTTTGTCATAGAAATCAAAAGATTGGAGTTTTCCTAATATGTGATTGAGTAACTCCTATCATAACCTAAAACCTATATCCTACTGCAGGCTCATAATTAGCACTCTAAGTCGAGGACCCATTACGAAATCGTACTAGTTGCGACTCTGACCTGCATGGGCCACCGTAAAAACGTGTCACGACCCGTAACCTGTTTAGGGGCACGAGCACGTGGGTACGTCCGGCCTAAGCTGCAGTATCGATGGTAGAACGCTGTAAAGGTCATCTAGAATATATATAGAATCTAAGACACAATAATATAATATGTCATCTCCGCACGGAGGAATATAATCACCACTCAATCACATTATTCTAAGGAAGATAAACACGATGATAAAGATAAAGATAAAGATGTGATAAATAGTCTGAAACAACGCTGAGTCGCAATCATAAGTTCAGAAACCAAGACATAAAATAATATCCCAAAATAAATACTACAAGTCTCAAAGTATCAAACTGGAATGTAATCAAGATAAAATCTAGGTAAACTAGGTCAATACTGGCGGTGCGTCCTCTACGAACACCGGGTCCACAGGCTGATCCTAGTCGTAGGCTCCATCTATGTCAAACCCGTAGTAGGTCGGGCAATCTGTATCTAAATCCTCTGAAAAACAATGGGGGTTATCCTGTCAGGATATGAGCAAGTACAAATGCCAACAGCAGTTCCATGTGAATTGACAAATACTATAAGAGACAATTATAATGAAATATAAGATGAAATGTCAAGGCTGAAAGTAAAACAGTACAAGAGAACTGGATATCATGTCATGTGTGAGATATAAGACAAAACTGAAATATAAACAATGGAAGGTAATCTGAGGTAAGATGTAAACATAAAAATAAAGTGCCATGAGATATTAGAGCGTTATGTGATCTGCTTAGGTCAAGACCAGGCTGTTCCATTTGACCAACTATGCACAGGTAGTATAATAATATAGGGATCAGGCCGGCCAAAATGGAGAGCTATGCACAAGTAGTATAAGGTCAGGCTATACCCTACGTGTGGTGAGGGTGGAGCTATGCATAAGTAATAAACAAGTAGGGGTAATGATCACATAACCTCTAATAACTCTCCATCCCCGAGTAGTATAATGAATCCATACATGACAGGTCATGACACGGGATTCGAAGAGCAGGGGGCCAGCCCACTCCTAAATCGATTTCTATACAAGTACATGAAACAATATCGAGCAATGTACTCATATACCAGGTAAATCGGGAATGACATCTCATGACGAGATTCACGTATACTAGTCTGTGTATCCTTCTGTCGAGAATCAAGTATAATACTACAACTGAATCGGATATAGTAGATATCAAAGCAATAAAAACTATCAGAGAATGTACTTGCCTGCTGTCCTGAGGTGAGAAAATTGAAACTACAACCCACTCAATGAACCACAAACGGTCAACTAGCACAACTGTCTCCTAATGCTGAAACAGACATTACCAACGTTCTCAGAATGATCAAATTAGCTAGAAACGCCTATCCATAAGTCCAATTCTGGACACAGAGGCAAAACGGTAATTTTGGATCAAAATGGTGTCCGCCATTGGACCCACTTTGTACCGAAAAATATGCAGAACCTACAATCTCTAAAGTCATCAAACTACATGTATAAAAGTCTGGTTTGACGAGACGAATCCAACCGTATATCCAAAGTTGGATTCCGGTGGGCCATGCACAAATTCGTCCGTTGGATCGGGTCGCGGGCCCGCTAAAATAGCGTTCCGATCGACCGTCTTAGAATCGGATCAAACTTGGCATACAGGACCATAAAAATGATACGGTCATGTTGGCGCAAGTTTCGTCTCGATATGACGAGCGTGCACAAAGTAATTGACAAATTTGCAAAAAGGTCGATACGGTGAATTTTGACGGATACATATCAAATTCGTCGCGCACACGCGACCAATTTGAATTCCGTCAAAGCCCACACGTCCACAAAGTCGTTACGCACCTTTCGATACTTTCGGTTCACGACCACGTCGCCCAGATTGACGGGACGGACGGCGTATCGGGACAATTTTTCTAAAAATTCTGTTTTTAAAAACAGTTTTTTCTCCAACTTCACAAATCAATAACTTTCTGTACAGTGCACGAAATTTAATTCTACAAAAAGGGTTTTAAAGCTCTATAGGTTGTCTACAAGTCTCTTCAAACCGATTTTGAAAACTCGTAACACGCTGGTCGCAAATCTGCCACAAAGTTGGGATTTCAGGACAGTTTCTAACGTCCAATAAATTAAATTTTTCTCGATTTTGGAACTCGTTTTTCGTCGCACATGATGCGAATCGGCACAAATTATTTGAAAGGAATTAAAAGTGTATATGTTAGGATCGTACCTGACCATGTGGTTCACAAAACGACGGAGCGAGGAAGGGGAAATCTATTTCCGAAGTTAGCTCTTCGCTGACAGTTTCCGTGCGCGGGTGGGCTGCTCGTTGCGCGTTTTCCGACAATGGATGGCCGCGGGTTGGTCGACGTCGACGTTGGGGCGTACGCTGGGTTGGGGGTGATGGCTAGGATTTGGATTTTGTAAAAAATTTCCTCTCTCTATATATATATTTATATATATATATATATATATATATATATATATATATATATATATATACGGGTTCGTTCGGGTTAATATATGGAAACCGGGGGGGGGGGGGGTACGCTCGGATTTAGCAGCTGCTGTTGTTGCTCGTATGTAATGTGTGTGTTTGTGTTTGCTTACAAAAATGTCAATTTTGACTTTTTTGTAACCTATTTTGACTTCATTTTTCCTTACACACACACACACACATACATACATACATACATACATACATACATACATACATACATACATACACATATACGTATATATTTATTTATATAAAATAAACCCATTAATATTTTCCCCTTTATACAAATATATATATATATATATATATATATATATATATATATATATAAATATATATATATATTATATATATATATATATATATATATATATATATATATATATATATATATATATATATATATATATATATATATATAATCAGAATAAAAGTATATATATATATATATATATATATATATATATATATATATATATATATATATATATATATATATATATATATAATCAGAATTTATTTATAAACAAAGACTAAATATTTTATTTTATATATATTAAATTTACTAAAACTTTTTATAAATAAAAACTCTATCAATAAAATACCTATTTAACTAATAATATAAAAACACTAAAAATAATATTAAAATAATATTAAAAATAATAAAATATTATAAATGACTATATTAGTCCTATTCAGCAAAGTGGAGGTGACATCGGGTGTAGCCTTCACTTCAAATATACCCTCTTGAACTGATGAGGAGAGAAACATCAAAGATGCCACCGCCAAGGTCAAAAATGTGGACATTTTTCTCACGAACACTCTTATCAAGAAATTACAGGATGAGGCTAATTAACAAATCAAAATAAAGAACAATAAAAAGAACTACACACATTTTACACATTTGACAGTACCCAAATTCTAAGGATAAAAGCGTTCGACTTATTTTAAGAAAGTCTTTCTTATAAAGTAAATGCTACTGACAATAGCCATTTGTAAACATATATTTCTAAAAAATGTTTACAATTTTGAATAGCTTTAATATAAAAAGAGTCTCTAATTTGTATTATCAGTAAAATTGCTACTGACAATAGCCATTTACTAAACATAAATGCTAACTCAAAAGTTGTTTAAATCAATGAGGCATAGTTTGGGATTATGACTTGCTAAAGTGGAGATGGGTCTATTTCCTTCACTAAGATTAAGTTAAGAGCAATACACTGCCTCTTTATGTGCCCTAAATTCATAACTGTATATTGAAGCGCTCAAAGTTTATCAGTAATTAACCTCTGATCTATCAATTCTCATGTAATGCACTTGTTCTCTAGAACGTCTCCTATGAAGTGTCGCCCCAAAAGAAAAAAAATGTAAAGACTATTAATATAGGAGTCACTAGCTAACAATTTCAGGCCAATAGTAAATCCTTCTGAGTTTCATGGCTGTCATTACTGCAAAATAGAGTCGCACAGTCCATCTCCACTACTACCACAATCTTAGATGGTTGTCTAAACAAATTTCACAATAACCTGAAACCATAAAATCGATTATAATTTTTTTTCCTACTGATCGTTCAATCACATAGGCTTTCTAAAAAAATTACTCGCTTTTCTTTTCACCATGTTTGGAATCCAGAGTGTTATCACCTATAAACAACTTATAATGCACAGACAAGGATACAACACGACAACATGGGCATGACATCTACTTTTAGTGTGTGTGTCATAGTGTATTTTGGAGTGTTCATATTGTGTCTGATACGTATCTGACATGATACAACCCACATTTTTGGAGTGTTCTTTCTTCCTATATCATAACCTACTAATTGTTAGATCAAAATATTTTCTAACAAATTATAAATCATAACCTAGCAGTTGTTAAATCACAAACATTTTATAACAAATGGTAAATATGTTCGACACGATTCACAGCCGTATAGTAGATAACGTAACTATGAAAATGAAGCGACAACCCTGGAGTAATAAAAACAATCCCTAATTTGAATGATGACATCAAAAACTATGCTACATAAATAATCATCAAGAAGAACATACCAACTCAAAGATTACCAAATAGAATCCTTTCTTGGACCTGCAATCACAAATGCAATAATCAGAAGAAGGATCGTAGACATAAATAAAAAATTTATAGATCCAAAAAAATAATCCAAAGATCTTATGTTATATATAAAATGACATAAAAAAAACTTCGACTTAAATAAAATGATAATTGAAGGAGAAGAATTTTACCAAGTACTATTTTGATCCCCAATCTCTACGTCGGTGAGGAGGATGAGGAGGAGGAGAGATTTACCTTTTGAGGAATTAAGGGGTCCTCGGAGCGAGTGAGAGAGCGGTCCTGTCTAGGTCTTCACGGGAGAGCGGTTCTCTCTAGGTCTTCACTTCACCGGAGAGATAGGTCCTCTCTAGGGCTTCACATGAGAGAGAGGGAGAGGTCCTCTCCAAACGGCACAAATGGAAAAAAAATGGGGGGAGGAAACGACAAAATATTCCCCCATAACACTTACGGATAGAGGGTTTTTTATTATTTGATTTTTATGAACTTTGCTAACGGTTTTAAAGTGTTGTAACATAAATAAAATGTGTTATATATATTAAATTTTATCTTTTTTATTTATACTAACGGTTTTTTTTGTATTGCTAACGGTTTTTCACTGTTAGTAATTAGTAACGGCAAAACACCGTTAGCAATTAAAAAATAATTGTGTTGGAAAATCCCTCTTTTTGTGTAGTGCTGGTTGGTATTTGGCTTCTGATTTTGACAATGTTGTCTTATCAGTGGAAGAAGAAGGATTATCTGCTGCCGAGATGAAGGTAGCAGTTAGAGATGGATGACAATGTTCACCAAATGAAATCATATGACATGATTTATTTTTAGTGGCCTTCTTGGACTTGGTGGAAGAAGATGGTGTTTCAAAGTCCGCCACTAAATCTGGATGGATCCATATAATTTTCCCTCTATCAGTGGATAGAGGGAAAAGACCATCAGTTCGTGCAGGTAAAAGATTAACAATCACCAGAGTCGTTCTTGGGATGGAGATGACACCATCCTGCACAAGTTGAGTAGGAAAATCTCCAAACTATAAAGAGACGATATTTGCCGTTACAGTTTTCTCATCTTGTTGGAGAATAATTATACCAGAATTGACCATCTCCTGAATTTTACCCTTGAGCACATAGCACGCTCGAGTTGGATGTCCAATAAACCTGTGGTAAACACAATATTTAGGATGGTCGGTCTTACCAACTTCATCTGGCCGTTTAGGTTCTGGCAGTTGGAGTTTATTGCTCTTGATGAGGCAATCAAAGAAACTCATGATATCATCTTCATCGAAAGAATATTCTTCTTTTGGACGTGGTACCCGTTGCAGTGGTGATGTTGGGGTAGATGTTGGTTGATTTACATTGATGGCTAGGACTTCTTTGCCTTTGAGATTAATGGCCAAAGTCTCCTTGCTCTTGCGATTGTTCTGATGGCCATTATTATTTGGTGTGGCACATTCATCTTTGTCAAGATTAGGCATTTGAATGCCTAATTGCTTAAATTTGTCAACGCTCTCTTCTGCCGCTTTGGCGTTCATTATGAAAGAAGGTCAATCCTGGAACTGTGTTGATCCTGTCCACATGCTGATTATAGGTAAAAATTTTGATTTGCAAGTGTCTATAGTCAAAGCATCTGGGGTTCCGAGAGGCATTTTGAGTGCTTTACGACGGAACCGTTCAATGAAACATTCAGTAGTTTCATTATGTCATTTTTTATTTTAATTAGAGCAGACATAGTCATGTCGTTGGTTCCCTCATAAAATCTTTCCAAGAATATTTGTTTGAAGCCAGCGAAAGAGGTTATACACCCATCTGGTAAACTACGATACCGGTCATATACTGTACCAGCTAAACAGCCAATAAATACTCTAGTAAGAAGAGCACCATTTGGTTGAAGTTGATTACTCATTACTTCAAAGTGATTGAGGTATTGACTTGGAGAAGTCCTGCCATCAAACAGCATAATAGTAGGAGGTTTATATTTAGGAGGAAATTGAACCTCTTTCCATTCTATGGGATAGGGCTATTTAATCCCAAGCTTCTGCAGGCCACCCTTCTGTTTGAAAGCCTCAAATTGAGTACGTAAAAGTTTTACGGCCTCATTGGTATCTTCGGTTGATTGTTGAGTAGTGCATTGATTCAATGTGTTAGGAGGGAGTACCGCATGATAAGTACCACTCCCGGCACCATATTGACTTGGAATAGCCTGCGCAGGAATGAAAGCGGTATGAGGAGATTATACCCCCAAATCAATATTGGTGGGAACTGATGTTGTTACAGGTTCCTGAGCCGAAATCAGATTCGCGACTGGTGGAACTGTATGTTGTGCCATGATCACAGCATGCATGCCTGTCATCATCTCAGCCATGTTCTTCAAACTAGCCTCCAAAGCAGTAATTATCTGCTCTTGACTGGAAGAACTGGAAGTATCTTGATCTTCTGTGACGGCATAAGCAGTCACTTCTCTAGCCCTTGAAGACGAGCTAGTAGAAAGGATGGTCCTTTCAGAACTTTTACTGTCAGCATCAAAGTCACATAAAAAACTATCCCTGAATGAGTGATAGGGATATCTTTTTGACTGAAGGAATCTTGGTTAGAATCAAGAAGATTCCTTTGACCTATTGTGTCTTGGTCGGAAGGAAGATTCCTTTGACCGATTATTTCTTGGCTTCTTGATCTAGTATATTGATATACTCCTTCATTGGATTCATAAATCCGATCTAAGTATTGCTGACTAGGATTACGGGATGCATTACATCTTGAAAGTTTTTCACCCCTAGTGCTTCGAGATGTCATGTTGACAGGAGCAAAGAGTAATTCATCTTCGTCCACTAGACTTGGTTCAGGAGTCAGAATATTATTCAAATGGTCAAAGACGGACCGCTTGGCTGACTGACAGCAGCATTTGATGACAACTTCATGGTGGTGATTACAATGATGCTGTTGTTGTTGGACCACCGTTGGACAGAATGGATTTGCAACCTTTCGCTTTTGTATTAAGAGTTCACGGAGGTCACTAACAGGACGAGAAAAAGTTACAGGAATATAGTCCATGATGATATTAGGGACATGATTCATGTTCCTGAAGTGTCCTATACCTTGAGTGTACAAGGACGTGCTAAGCTGGTTAGCATAAGTCACATGATCTTTCACCTCAACATTCTTTCTCTGGTATAAGTTAGCGACTGGTGCAGGTTGCGCTTGATACATCTTGTGATTTCCCGAGGTTGACCCTAATTGGCACCTGTTGATATAGGTACGCAAGTTTGACAGGGGAGCTACTTGTGCATCTACTTGAGATACTAAGAGTTTCCCTCGTCGGGATCTTGAGATACATAAGGTTGGTAGATCCTGCCCTGACCTCTTTGGAGTAGGCATAATACCGTTTTGCATGGAAGGTTTATTCTGAATAGAACCCATCTGTCCGACAGAGATTTGGTTGTCTCTGTTAAGGAGAGCAGTACTTTCCATCCAGTCAACGATCGAGCAGAATGAGGAAAAGATAAAAAGCGTTTTCCTTGATTTAGTGAATTCTCACTAAACTTCTGATTTGGTGGCAAAGAATGAGTCACTAAACAGTGCTTCTCTTTACGTTGCGCTAGTACAGACGTACGTGCAGGTTGCGCTAGAGCATGAACATACGCAAGTTACGCCGGAGCAGAAACATGAGCAAGTTGTGCTGGAGCAGAAAAGGCCAAAGGGCGCTTTCCTTTGTTTTGGGCAGCAGTGTGTCGAGACAGAGTTTCCTTCAATTTCAGAGTCGGAGAAGTGGAGGGATTAGCTAAAAGGCTGTTTCCTTTAGGTTGCGTCAAAGCAGTGATGGGTGCAAGTTGCGCAGAAGCAAGAACAGGTGCAGGTTGCACCAGGAAAGAGAAGGCCAAAGGGCACTTTCCTTTGTTTTGGACAGCAGTGTGTCGAGACAGAGTCTCCTTCGATTTCATAATCGGAGAAATAGAGGAATTAGCCAAAAGGCAGTCTCCCTTAGATTGCGCCAAAGCAGTGACGGGCGCAAGTTGCGCAGAGATAGAAGATTGTACCATCAAGGACTTAGGAGTCAAACAGAGTGCTTCTTGATCTTAACAAAGACAGCAGTGCGCTTGGCACCCCCAGCATTGATCATGGCCTCGTAGGCTGTCTGGTCAACTTGAACGACCAGGGCCTTTTGTGTCTTACTGATTGACGTGGTATCACATTGAGTTCTCACTTTCTCATCGGAGGAGAAAGTCGTCCCCAGCAGAGTCTTCATTTTGTTTGCAAAGAACAAAAGGTCATTTTACAAACTAAAAAAAAGAGTACAGGAGTACAATTGATTTCTGGAGAAGTATAACTATAGGAATCTGATCAGAAGACGATCACTTTATCCCTTGGACGATGTGCTATCGAAGACACGAGCCTCTGGAGGATGCAACAGCACTTTGGCAGGAGATTATGATCACTCTTGATGCTTTGAGATTGATTTGAAACTCTATTTATAGAGTTCTTGAAATAACTATTTAGCAGTTATTCTGGGTTGTGCGCACTTCAGGTTGCGCGCCTCATCTTCACTTGTGCGAACGGTTACAGTAACTGTTATGGACGCGTGGCATCATTTGATTAAGATGTGCGTGGTCGTGAGCAGTGTAGTAGGCACGTTCTATGAAGTTAGTGGCTTACGCGCCACGTCACTCTGTTCTGAATACTGTCTGATCACCATGTGCGTGCTTCATCAGGTTATGCGTGGCACAATGTAGCAACTTCTGCGGCTCGAGTCTACTTAGCCGCATGGGGTGATGATCCGCATAAACACAGACTACCTTGGTGGTGGAGCCACTGTCTTGTGGCTGCAGTAATTGATGGCGGATTGGGTACAATGATGTCCTGGAAAGGGCTCCTCACACATCAAGGTTGCTTCTCTCTCCTTGCGTTTGTGAATGACCACCTCTCGCAAGTCGAGAGCAGATTGATCTACCTTTGCATCCGTTTTGTGGGCCCGGGTATCCCGAGCGCCCGGGTGCGTAGGTATCATATTTGCTCCCTGATCTGAGGCTAGTAAAAGCACTTGCTCTCGATCGTTGTAGGAAGACTTTTGGGACTGTCACGACCCGATCCCAATGTAGTGGATCTAGTCGGATCATGCCCAGCCTGCACCGTTGTGAGACGGCGGCAGTAAGTTGTATCAAGTAGTGAAACACAACATACAGAAACATCTAACGGAAATAAAACATTTTATTCAACAGGAAAAAATCTGAAAATAAAACAAACAACTACAATATTTATTTTATTACAAAAGATTTTAAAAGAAAAGTAAAGGAAAGTGCTAAGCCAACATTCTAGGGTTCACGGGTTCCTGGTTCAGCCTCTGCGGGATCCAAGTCTGTCCCGTAGAAAGTGCAGTAAGTGTAAAACCCATAAATTTTTACTATATTTTTTTATTAATTTATTTTGGTATTGATTTTTATTTTGGTATGTACCTCGAGTGCGAATGTGTAAAGACGTAAATACGAAATATTTGTTCATTCATATACAAAATACTTTATTATTGTTTTTCTTATGAATATAGAATAAATATGTTGTTTCAATACATAGTATAAACAAATATTTTCATATCAAAAGAACATTTCACGATATTTGCCAAAAACTTTATCTTTTACTTTTATAAAAGATTATTTTATTTCTTGTTCAAATATAGATACTAATTTAGAAAACTATATTTTATGTAAATATCTTATTTGCGTGGATGTACAAATTTTTATTCATATATTTTTGGATTTTCGAAATTATTTATTATTATTATTTTTTAGAAAAGATATTTTGAACTTATTGTGGTAATTTAAACTTTGATTAGATTTTTTTGATTTAATTTAAATAAGTTTAATTTAAAGATGGGAATCATCTATATTTAATTTGGATTTGAAATTATCTAGATTTAATTGAGTTGGATTTGGATTGAATCGGTTTTAAAATAATTTAAATTAAAGTAAGATAATCTAAAGGGGGTTTTAATTTTTCCTAATCCTTATCCCGCTAGGAGTTTCTACCCCTATATATAGGGAAGCCTCAATATTGTTTTCCTCCACAATTATTCATCACAAATATTTTTCCACCACAAGAGAGTGCATCGTGTCGGTGTCCACTTCCTCGTATCAGCCGTGACAGCCTCTGGTTCGATCCCGGGTGTCATTCCAATATAATATTTTACATATATTTAGTATAGTGCTCATTAGTGAATTTAGTATAAAAATATATAAAGCTATTTTTCTAATACATTAAGGATCTAAACTATATTATACAATTTTTCTCAAAATTTTAGGATTTATTTCATAACTTTTATTACTTTTTACATGTTACTTATATTGTACACTATTTATATAATATAGAATAAATGTCAAATTAGTATTAAATATTTCAGCTTGTATAAATGAGATTAGATGAAGGTTGTTTAAATAAATATTAACTCTATTTATTATCTATAGTAATTTTAAATAATGTTATAGATAATTTAGATAAATATGAACTATATTTTAAGTTAATCATAATCATAAGTCTAATAGGAAAGCATCCATATCTATATTATATCATAACAAAGTAACTTCTATCAATTTAAATCAAATCCTATCTAATTTAGGAGATAAATCTGTAATAAATACCTATATAAACCCAATACATCGCCCTTCTATCAGCCATAATTCGAAATTATTTTTAGTCCAATAGAAACTCTAAAATTCGTCATTAGAATTCAGCCCCGCTTTTTAGCAGCAAGAGCAACTTGGAATGACGATTCTCCTAGCTCCGAACTCCGTTTTGCCTCCAGTTTTTTTTAAAAGAAGCGTATCGAGGTAAGGTTTCCAAAAACATATTTTAATAGACAAAATTCGTTCTGTAAATTTCTGCAAAACTGTTTGAGTATCTAGTGTCCGAAAAAATAAACGTGTTTCGGTATTTTTACGCTTTCAGGGGATTCCGGAAACAAAAATGCGATCCGTTTAGTTTTTACGGAAAGATGATACGAAAACCTGTACCATATCCTAACTTTAAAATTTATTAAATAAATGTAATAGGTGCAGTATTAATTATAATTAGATAATAGACTATTTTTAGCATCCGAAGTTGTTCCTACACCTTTCTCTTTGTGCGCTGTTGTTGATTCGTCGCCAGGACATCATCTTACCTCACTCGGACATCAGGCAAGTATACATTGCCTACTTGTACAGTTTATTTCATGTATTTCTATACTGTTATTTCTTTTCAGTCATATTTTATTACCTGCTTCATGATACTGCTATTTTCTTATTTTACGTGCACGTTTTCTATTTGTTCTCTATGTGTCACTCTTTATTTCTTATAAATATCGTTGTTGTATTTGCTAGTTCTTAGTCTTCGTTCCATTGAGTTGACTTGACCTGTAGCCGAGATCGCATGCTAGTCATACCCATGTTATCTCTAGATCGGAAGCGTCCTATGGCGTTACGGTATAGAGACTCATTATCGACATGTTACTCTACCTCTAGATCGGGAGCGTCCTATGGCATTACGGTATAGAGACACTCTATAAACTTGTTATTCCATCTCTATGACTGGGAGTGTCCTACGGCGTTACCGTGTTAAAGACTTGTTATTGACCTGTTATCCCTCGTCTCTAGGACCGGGAGTGTCCCATGGCATTACAGTAGTAGAGACTTATCCTTTCTCTCGAGATCAGGAACGTCCCATGGCGTTACGGTATTGAGGCGTCTTTGTTGATTCGTTTCATATTTTACTTTTCTCTTTTCATGCATGTTATTTACTGTATATTTTGGCTTGTATATTATGTATCTTGCTAGTCCTCTGAGGACCTGGTGATCTCTCCAGATGTGTTGGTAATTTTTGCAGGTGCTCTAGCCAAGGACATAGTTTACAATCTACCTTTACGATGCTAGCTTTCGGATCGTCTTTCGCTTCGCTCGACTCTTCCATCATTGCTATGTATTTCTCTCTTTTTGTTGGCAATAGATTTGTCTCCGCCCAACGTTTTGTACAAATAACATTTATAAGTTGATTTTAATTTATATTTATTTATGGATGAGATTAGTTTCATGGTTACTGTATTTTACAGCTTATGTATACATATGAGGTTTTCGTATATTGGAGTATGCTTCGTATGTATACATCTGGCATGTCTACGTACTTGGTCCTACGTATTTTGGGACTGGGGCGTTACAGTAAGGCAGCTCCGCTTCGTCGCAATCACCTAAAAATGTTGGGTCTCCAGTCAAGAGGGAGCAAGAACATATTTCATCCACATCTAGCAATTCTTAATAATAAATGTAAAATGCGAGACAGTTAAAGAAACAATATCGTAACGCCAGTTTTAGAAACCAGAATTACGCCCTAAATCTAAGGTACAAAACTAGGCCAAGTCTACAGGTTGGTGATCCTAATTAGAAACCATTTGTACATAAAAATAGATTTTGTTACTAAACTAAAATTAATATATAACCGTTTAGGTAAATATACGTTTTGTCGTAAATAATAATTGTAGAAGCATGGAAAAGAAGGGGATTTACTATGCGGCTCGAAATCAACATGGAGCCTCATGCGGCTCAAAACCCAGAAGGCTTCATGCGGCTCAAAACCCAGAAGGCTTCATGCGGCTCAAAACCCAGAAAGCTTCATGCGGCCCAAAAGCAACAGAGAGCCTTATACGGCTCGAAATCAGCCTAAAGCATTAAATGTTTCCTTATGCAGCTGGCCATAATTACTCTGACAAAAAGGTGACATCTTTGACAAAGATGATAGCTCTGACATGAAGATAAGACATGACATGCTCCTAAAAAGACGAGAAAATCATCATGACATCCAGTACAGTTCACGAACCAAAGGAAACTCTTCATGCGGATCGCCTATGAGACACTCTTTATGCGGCTCAGTCATGAGACACCTCTCATGCGGCTCGATCATGAAGCATCTCTTATGCGGCTCGGTTATGAGACGTCCTTCATGCGGCTCGGTCATGAGACATTCTTCATGCGGTTCAGTCATGAGACACCTCTCATGCGGCTCGATCATGAAACATCTCTTATGCGGCTCGGATATGAGACGTCCTTCATGCGGCTCAGTCGTGAGACATTCTTCATGCGGCTCGGTTATGAGACGTCCTTCATGCGGCTCGGTTATGAGGCAGTCCATCATGCGGCTCGGCCAGGATACATCAATTATACGGCTCGCCACAGAATAATAGTTAAGACACGTGGCAGAGATTGACCAAGTCTTAACAGTTCAGATTTACTGTAACAAACAGATCATGATCAATCTCAACCAATCCCCAGCTGTCCACTATAAACCGAGTCTCGAGGCACAGTTACAACTATGTGGCCCAAAATTTGCCACGTGGCTGTACATCCCATCCATCATGAATTCCTATAAATAGCAAGGTGCTATTCCCTTTCACACAGAGACACACACACAGAAAGAGACGCATAGAAAAGCACACAAAGCTCAGAAGCAGACTCTTTCCTTCGTGTCTTCAGAAAGTATTTCTTCACCGGAGCCGAGGTTGCGTTCGATCATCCAAGGAGTAAGGCAAAGTTGATAGCACTTTCCCGAGCCTCTACCGTCATTCCCTAGAATCAAAACTAAACAATTGTACTTAGATTGATTTTTCTAGGTTTTGTTCCTAGGCTCTCTTTTGTACAAGCGAGTTTGTAATTGTGAATCAAGTTCAGTCCTTCTATAAAATTGTTCTGTTCTACGACGATCAATGGCAAACACGATGGCGACTCTGCTGGGGACTAACTTCTTCATTGCTGATAAGTTGGTGACGCAACCGGACGGAGCCAAACTCGACTCCACGCAACAAATGCTTGTTGTTCGTTTCGACCAGCAAGCGTTCGAAGAGATGCTCTCTGATGGGAGTGTAGCTCCCCTTCCCGAAAATTTTGAATTATTATTTTTTATTTATTTGATTTAAATGGTGTTTTTGAATTTTTATAAATAATTATTTTAGTTAATTATTACGGTAGATGCCTTTAGCCATGGTGGAGTTTTGGAGTACAAGACGACTAGGAATCATGGCACGGGTAGTGCAGTAGCGTGCTTTGACTAGTGTTTAGCCATGATAGGGGAGTACCAAGCCATCGGTATATCCTAACTAGGAAAACCAGGCCAAGCTATAGCATGACCATTAGAAAAAGTTTAATTAATTATTATTATTAGATTTATTGACTTTGCAGGAACCCGGTTGAACCAAACTAGTCCAGACTGGACCCGAACTAAGCCCAAGCCCATGTAGTCATGCGGTACGTCCAACGACATTCATGTTGGTGTATTTGGGTATGATTGTGTTGTATTTCGTTTTAACGATCTAACGAATATTTCATAAATATTCGTTAATTAAATGAAATAAATATCATTATTTGATATTCAATGATATTTGTTTAAAGTGGGTCATTGTACACTTTGGGGGTCTTTAGACTGTATGTAATGGCATATATTCCATTACTGGTTATTGAATTTTGATATTACTAGTAGTATTATTATTATTTTATTATCAATATTATTAAGGTTATTATTAAATAATTCTATTTTATTATTATTGGTTATAGGTGTGTGAATATATATATGGATATATATATATAATATATATGTATATGTATATATATAAATATGCGTATATAAGTATATGTACGTATATATGTATAGACATATATATATAGTTTTAGATATATAGACATAAATGAATATATATAACTATGTGTGTATGTTTGTATATATATATATATATATATATATATATATATATATATATATATATATATATGTAAATGAATACGTGTATATATATGTATATGTGAAAACGTATACACATATACATATATATACACATATGTGTATACGTATTTACATATACATATATATATACACGTATTCATTTTTATATATATATATATATATATATATATATAAAAATATATATATATATATATATATATATATATATATATATATAATAGAAAAAGAAAAAAAAAAGAAAAAAAATTATATATATATATATATAATAGAAAAAGAAAAAGAGAAATACCAAACCCCAAGCTAGGGCCCAAGCCAGCCTCGGCCCACAGCAGCTAAACCTTAGTCTCAGCCTAATCCTTAGTCTCAGCTTAATCCTCATTAGTCTCAGCCTAATTAATTACTTTCCAGGCCGAGTCCAGCACCCCAACCCGAGAGTAGTTGTGCATATGTATATATACATATATACGCGAACAGAACGGGAGGGAGTTCGGCATCAAAACTCTAAACCCTAATTCCGTGCCACCACCCTTAGCCCATGGCCGACGCCCCCGATCCTGGGCGGCCTCTCGCCGCCAGCTTTGCCGCCGTACGTCGCTGGAGACGTGCGGGAACAGCAGCCAAAGACAGCCGCGCGCAGCAAAGACAGGAGCCCCCCCAAACTTTGTGGTATGCTTTCTTCGTCAACGCTTGTTCGTTTTCGATTTCGTAAATTTCTATATGAAGCCTATATGAACCACTACAAACCCTTTCAAAAAGAATCTCGTAAAACCCAGTGGATTGCTCGAAAGATCGAAGCAAAGTTGCCCAAGAAATTGTTAGAAAAACAGAGTTTTAGGCTATCCAAAACACAACTTGAAAACCAATTTTTGTACTATATATTAGGGTTTTTAGAAAAATAATTAAAGGCAGTTGCAGACAACATATAGGACTTCACGACCCTTTTTGTGGATTTGGAAATCATCGACTACGTGTCGAGAAATCGAATCCCGAAGTTGACCGAAAAACTGTTTTTCGAAAACACGAATTCTTTCGATACGACGTGCGTTCCGCCAATCCGGGCGACGTGGTCGCGAACTGAAAGCATCAAAAGCTGCGTAACCGCTTCGTGGTCGTGTGGGCTTTGACGGAATTCAAATTGGTCGTATGTGCGCGACGAATTTGATGCGTATCCGTCGAAATTCACCGTATCGGCCCCTATACAAATTTTCTAATTACTTTGTGCACGCTCGTCAGAGTGAGACAAAACTTGCGCCAACAGGACCGTATCATTTTTCTGGTCCTATATGCCAAGTTTGGTCCGATTCTGAGACAGTTGATAAAATCGCCGTTTTGCGGGCCCCACGGTCCGACTCAACGGGTAATTTTGTGCTCGGCCCGCCGAAATCCAACTTCGGACATACGGTTGGGTTTGTATCGAAAAACTAGACCTGTTGACATATAGTTTGACGACTTTAGAGACCTTTGACTCTGGCATACTTTTCGGTACAAAGCGGGCCCAACGACGGACATCGTTTTGTCCGAAATTACCGTTTTGTCCCTGTGTCAAGAATTGGACTTAAGAACAGGCAATCCTAGCTAATTTGACTATTTTGAGTATGTTGGCAATGTTTTTTTCAGCTTTCGGAGACAGTTGTGAGGACTTTGACTTCTTGGCTTGGCAGTTGACTGTATTTTTGTTGGATCTGCGTGCAACCTCCAGGCAAGATACCTTGTATCCCTCTACAGTTTATTTACATGCATATTTATATTACTATATAGTTTTACTAGTTGATTATTGACATATGATTTGTACATCATGCTTGCTAGTATATATTTAGGCCTTGATTATAGTTATATTTGTAGTTCATATTGGACATTGGTATATATATAGTTCTTGTTTATAGTTATCCTTGTAGTTCATATTGGATATTGGTATATATAGTTCTTGTTTATAGTTATCCTTGTAGTTCATATTAGATATTTTTATATATAGTTCTTGTTAATTCTGTAGTTCATACTAGATTGGTTTTCTCGTGTATCGTGATTGAGTCGTGTCGTGTCATCACTTGTACTTGGACTGAGTCGCATCGTGTCATAGGATGAATAAGTCATAACGGAACTGCTTTACCTCCTTGCCTTGAAATTCTTGAAGCTAACCTGCGAGCCCACACTAGGGGCGAGGGTTAGTAGTTAAGCTAACCTGTGAGCCCACACTAGGGGCGAGGGTTAGTAGTTAAGCTAACCTGCAAGCCCACACTAGGGGTGAGGGTTAGTAGTTAAGCTAACCTGCGAGTCCACATTAGGGGCGAGGGTTAGTAGTTATCTGTCCACACCTGCGAGTCCACACTAGGGACGAGGGTGATGCTAGCCTGCGAGTCCACACCAGGGACGAGGGTTAGTAGTATATGGTTCACACCTGTGAGTCCACACTAGGGACAAGGGTGATGCTAGCCTGCGAGTCCACACTAGGGGCGAGGGCTAGTAGTTGTTCAAACCTGTGAGTCCACACTAGGGACGAGGGTTTGAGTATTCGATTGGTTATCCATTGACATCGTGATATCGTGTTCTCTTGTTCTTCTCCAGCAGTTCGTTTAGGCGTAGTGGTTCTTCCAGTCGTGTATAGTCGTATTTTCGTGCTGATTGGTCCTTTCCCGATTATTTCCTGTATTTTCTTTATTGCATGATAAACTGCTAGATAGGCATGTTTTTATGTATCTTGCTATGTCCCCTGAGGACCTGATGATCTCTTCAGGTTAGTTATTGCGTGGTGTTAGTTAGCAGCTCTGGATGGCGGATGATTATGACACTTGTAGGGTCCGGATATGATGATATTGCTTGCGGAATTCAGGTATCGCTATTGTGTTTATTATCCGCTCATGTTTTTCATTCCTTATCATGAGATATCCTGCTTCTTGTTTCAGTTGTAGACTCTTGTTATTTCCTTTAGAGTTTTATCGAACATTTATGCTAGTGGGCTGCAGACCACGACCCATAGTGTTCATTCATGTTTATTATCTTATTGTGCATTGAGATATAGATTTGTTTGCCAAGATTTGGCAGCTTACCCTAGCCGTGACAGCGTTTACGTATTTGAGACGGACTGGAGTCCGCTTGATGCGTAGCTGGCTTGCTCACGAGCTCGCGTCCGAAAAGTGGGTACGGGTCGTGACAGGGAGCGCTAGCCCAATCCAGAAGCGGGCCGGCCAGAAGAACGCCCGCAGGGCGTGGAGGCCCAAAACCGTTGCCTCTTCCCAAGCTCTGGAACAAGCTTTCTCTGATGCTCAAGACGACGAAGAAGACTCACATGCGGCCCCACTTCATGTCGCAGAGGACCCTGCTGTCCCCAAATCCGACAAAGGAAAACACTACGATGCTGGATTTACGGGGACAAACGGGAAGTCTATGCGGTCCAAGAAGAAGCTGCATAAGGGTATGGGCTGCAGAAAGAATGCATATGCGGCCACCAATCCCAGCCGCATGGAGAATGCATATGCGGCCAATAATCCCAGCCGCAGGGAAATGACCTATACGACATCCAATCCCAGCCGCAGGGAAATGACCTATGCGGCATCCAATCCCAGCCGCCAACCATCCGTCCAATGCGCCTCGGGTTCAGTCTTCGACCGCCTCTCATGCGGGCCTGACCTCAGAAGCTCCAATGAGGATGTGCCAGATTCTATGCGGCACAGCTTGGACTCTTCCTACTATGCACCCTCGGGTGCTAGAGTGAAGAAGTCTAGGACAGCGCGGGCTCGTCGAGCTCAGTCAGCTGTCCCAACTACTAACCATCAGAGAGTCCCGCTAACTGTTATGCGGGCCTCTGATGGAAAGTTGTACAGAACCGCCCGTGTCCAGCCCCCGGCGGCAAATGGACAGGGTGGTTCTCAAGAGTCTCCCAACAATGATCGAGGGCAAGTACTTTTACTAGCCCCGCATCAAGGAGCAAACATACCTACGCACTCGTGTGCTCGAGATTCCCGGGCCCACAAAACGAGTGCAGAGGTTGATCGAGATGGCCTTAACTTGCGAGATGTGATCCTTCACAAGCGCAAGGAAAGGGAAGAAACCTTGGCGTACAAAGAGTCCTTCCATGGACGTCACTACACTCAAGTCATTGTCAATTGCTGCTGCAATAAGACAGCAGTGCAAGAGGACCGACAGTCCGTCTTCCAACGACTACAGCTGCCATGATCGATCCTACAACAAAGCTCGGGGGATGAGGCGTTCCTTTCGCCTCTTGTAATTCTACCCGGAAGGTCCCTACCGGCAAGGGAGGGAAGAAAATAAATCCCTCCAGTTTGACAATCTCAACCAGCACGGCCAAGAAACTCTCATCAAGGGGGTTGTCCACAGCCGTCACAGGAGGGGTTTATCAAGGTACCCGCTCAAAGACGAAATCTTCATCACTTGGAGATTCGTCATCAACATCTCTGGGGGTAGTTGGAGCTGGGGGTAGCACTCCTCGGAACATCCACAACAATCCGACATTTCAAGAAGAAGAACCAGGGGAAACAATCCCCCCAACAGATACAACAGACTCAGACGTCCCTGAAAATGTCCAAGACAAGGCAACCTCCTATGCATGGGGTAGCACCTCCACCGATTTCGAACCAGAGGAGAATATTCCCACATACCCCGACGACTTCTCTATGCGAGGGTATGATTCGGATGGCACGTCTTCTACAGTTCCTTCCACTTCTCCTCATGTGAGGACGGTATTCATGACTGATAACAACCAAGACGGTCCTAGTGATCGGCAGCGCCTCGACACTCTTGAGGCCATACTCTAAACTTTGGTTAAGTCAGTGGACGAGATCAAGGCTGTCCTACCGTCGTCAATGCGGACTCAAACACGACCGTGCCAACCCCGGACAACAATCCACCCAGTATATCGGCTCCCATTGCTGCAAAAGAAGCTAGGAAGGCGAGAAGAGAAGTCCAGGAGCTTCGTGCAATATTTCACGCCCGAGTATTCTCTCAGGACCTCAGGATATGACAGCCGTATCCCGTTGCGTGGAAAGATGTCCCCTTCCTCCTACGATACAAACCATTCAATATCAATCCATATGACGGAAAGACCTCTGTGATCCGGTATATGACCTACTTCGAGGTCACAACAGACCATCTGTCGCATGACGATGCCATCCTCACACGATTATTTATCGGGGCATTGGAGGGGGTCGTGTTCGATTGGTACCGCAACCTGTCGGATAACTGCATCCATTCCTTTGTTGGCTTCAAACATATGTTCTTGGAAAGGTTCTACGAGGTGGGACAAGATGTGACGATGTCAAACCTCATGGACGTCATTCAAGGAGAAAAAGAACTGACAAGGAATTACATCGAACGGTTTTGCCAAACCGCGATGAAGTTGCCCTCTGGCAATCCGGACTTTCTTTAATTGAGATTTGCTAAAAGAGGCTGCTCCCCACAATCAGCCTCTGGATGGGCGAAGATCAATTTAAAGACTGGAAGGCCTTCATCATCAGTGCCACTAGCGCAAAAGCAAAATTGAAGAAGGCTCGCCAACTGGGGCTGCATATCTCGGATGGAGAGGAAAATGACAAACGTCCTAATACCAACAGCAACAACGACGGTAGCTCCTCTAATAACCAGGACACCAAAGCCAAACAGGCTATGGTTGCCGATACAGCCCAGAAGCCTGAACCAAAGCAGGTAGAGAAACAGTGGCCTCAGGTGACTTACTCATTCGAGGATAGCCACGTCAAGCCCATCTTTGACATGCTCTTGCAAGGGGATAGAATTCAGCTCCCTCCACTGAGACGTGAACCTCGACGTGCAGAGATGGAGAGCCCGAAGTATTGTCACTTCCACCGCTACGTCCACCATGCTACTCAGAACTGCTTCCAGTTGAAGCGGTACATCCAGAACCTCATCGATTCCAAGGCTCTGTCCATTAATTTCAAGGAGGTAACCGTGGCTGCCAACATGGTGTCGGTCCAATTCGGCAGCTTCCCTCCAACGAGGACTCAAGATGGCGTAGTACCCATCCCCCAGGCAATAATGGAGGTCACTAATCTTCTACCTCCCCGAGACCAGACGACTGGGCTGGTGCCCCTCACTGCGTCACGAGGGGAGGTCATGTGGGTTCACCCGGACTTGGTGCCTGAAGTAACTCAGTCAGCATCATCCTCCACCGACAAGAAGAAGGACGGGAAGGCTAAGTCTTGCCACACAATCTCAGCCGAAGCTGAAGAAGCAACAGTTGTCGTTACCCGGTCCGGTGTACAATCTCAACCCATACCAGGTAACTCGGCTGAAGATCGTCAGTCGGCCACTGCTGGTGCCCCAGGACCTTCTCAGCCTCCACCGGCCGACAAGCCTAAGCCAAAGGAGACCCGCTTCGACAAGCCGCTCCGTAAAGACGCACCTCAGGGGCTGGAGAGGCCTTACAATTTTGACATCCTGGCACAATTGGCCAACACACCAGCAAAATTGTCATTATATGAGCTCTTGAGGCCCTCCAAGGATATTCATGTCGCACTGAGTGAAGCACTCCAGAATGCTGACGCTTATTTGGCTCAGGTCAAGCTTACAGGGGAGAGCTCGCCAGCAGATTTCCAGGACAGTAATTGTGCAGATGCAATGCCCAACATCGTGTTCACTCCACAGGATATGCTCATCAAGACCAATATGCACGATTGCCCTCTATATTACACTGGATACATCAGCGATATCAAAGTACATTGGATGCACATTGATCCTATTTCTTCAATAAGCATCATTCCGAAGAGCTTGCTTCACCTCCTACGCATCCCTATGCATCGGCTAACACCTACCAATACCGCCATCAGCGGTTTTAATTCAGGAAGAAGCTATCCTATTAGAAAGATTTGCATGAAATGCCAAATTGGCGACCTCCAGTCAGAAGTAACTTGCTATGTCATAGACGCAGATACGTCCTACAACATTCCCCTAGGGCGTCCTTGGATACACGATTACATGATCGCGCCCTCCACATTGCACCAATTCTTCAAATATGTCGACAAACACGGCTTCGTAAGAACGGAATTCGTCGACGTCGATCCCTTCAAAGGGGTTGAATCCTACTATTCGGATGCCTGCTTGTACGAAAAATCGAAAAAGCACCTGGTCGAAGGGGATGCTCAAGACCGAACAGAGGCTACAATGGGATCAGAATAACCTCTGAAGATCCATCTCCAGGCCCGCAAACCAGGCAGAACTGTACCTCTTATAGCCACTCTACATAAAGAAGTAACCAGTCTACCGGTGCTCACTGCACAAAAGGAGCAAATGGTTATCCGACTCCCAAGGTCTAGCCAGCGACCGAGACCCACTGTGGAGCCAATGACAATCAGACTGCCAAGAGTCGGCCAACAATAATCAGAAGAGATAAAACCTTCTCTTAAGCCGATGGTCATTCGTCTCCCCGGGACAAATCGACAGCCCAGCACTGAGCCAAAGACCGCTAGTGAGCCCACGACTCCACGTCCGGCACTACCAGCGGAACCCTTGATGATCAAGCTGTCCAGGACATCCTCCCAATCTTCAATAATACCGGGGGTGGCTGAAGAGGAGCTAGAGCTAGCCAAATATATGGCTGCGTACACTGATGTTCCCTCTGCTGATGATGTAATACCGCCAGAGAAGATACCTTATTTTATCAATAAAGGGTTATCCTTGAACTACCTCGAGCTTAACAGGCTCCGTATAATGTACGCTATGGAACACGGTATGGGCATCAACTTACACACACAAGTGACAAATGTCTATACCACGAACCAACTTACTCCCATGGAAGGCGCTTGCTTCATAGTCGCGGGAGAGGATCATCCAATCATCTTCCGCCGAAAGAATGATCAACAGTCCTTCAGGCCAGAAGAAGTCGATTTCGAGCCCGGCACCGAAAGACTGCCGCTTTATCTATATAGTTTCCGATCCAAATACCTCATGCAAAAACAGGGGTATGATATGAAGACTACACCAGGCTTGAACCACGACTCCGGCCGGCGATTACCTTTGAAATTGCCAGTCCTGGCTGGAAAACCATGGGATTATTACAGCAAGACCAGACATGGTCTAGGCTATGTTACACCTGCAACAACTCCCGAGAGCTCGGATGAGGAATGCGAATGGCATTCTCATTCGACCGGATCACCCACTTCCGATTCAGATGTCAGCATCGGGGACGTACTCAGGCAAGCTTGGTCTATCAATATGGCATTTGCTGACGCCTATGAAGAAGACGAAGACATACCTGAACTTCTCGAGTTATAACCTTGGGTCCAACAGCTAGATGCGCAATGGGAGAAGCGTTTCGAACAAAGAGATCCCCCTATCGAAGATGAGGTCATGCAAGTTGACCTCGGCGATGAATCCTCTCCAAAGCCAGTCTTCATTAGCAAAAGTCTGACAGACGAAGAGCGGGAGTCGCTATTGCAACTCGTCAGAGAGTATATTGACATGTTCGCCTGGAGCTATGAATACATGCCAGGGCTAAACCCTGAGGTTGTACTTCATAAGCTCAACATTCGTCCGACCGCGAAGCCGGTCAAGCAACAGCAACGACGGTTCCGCCCGGACATCATGAATTCTATCGAAGTTGAGGTCAACAAGCTAATAGCCAGCGGCTTCATCCGTGAGGAACAACATCCAGACTGGGTAGCCAACATAGTACCGGTCCTCAAGAAGAATAGAAAGATCCGAATTTACACCGACTTCCGGAATCTGAACGAAGCATATCCTAAAGATGAGTTCCCTCTTTCTATTACGGACATAATGATTGACAACACATGTGGCTTTGAGCGCATATCGTTCATGGATGGCTTCTCAGGATACAATCAAATCAAGATGTTTCCTGACGATGAAAAGCATACATCATTCCGAATGCCGATTGGCATGTACTGCTACATAGTCATGCCCTTTGGTTTAAAGAATGCCAGTGCCACATATCAACGAGCCATGAGTGTCATCTTCAGAGACCACCTGCGTAAGACAGTGGAATATTACGTCGACGACATCGCCGTCAAAAGCCGTTCTAAGGAAGATCATCTGCACGATATGAGGACAGTATTCGACCTGATGAGAGCACACAATTTAAAGATGAATCCCACCAAATCCTTCTTGGGCGTATCCGTAGGAAATTCTTGAGTTTTGTCATTACCTCCCAGGGTATCCATATAGACCCTGAGAAAACAAAGACAATCATGGAGATGGGTCCCCCGAGAAATCTCCGTGAGCTCAAAGGCCTTCAAGGAAGACTAGCTTATATCAGGAGATTTATCTCTAACCTCTCCGGACGATGTCAACCATTCACACACCTCATGAAGAAAGGCGTCTCCTTCGTATGGGATAAAGTGTGCCAACGTGCCTTTGACAATATTAAAGAATATCTGTCGAAACCTTCAGTCCTGGTGGCCCCGGTTGCTGGAAAGCCATTTTTGCTTTATGTGCGAGCATAGATACACCGTCGTGGAGATATACCGTCGTGGAGAATGAGTGCCTCGCTTTGGTGTTCACCATTCAGAAGACGCGACAATATGTTACAGGACAGACCATCCATGTTATATCATGAGTCAACCCCCTCAGGGTCCTCATGACCAAACCAGGTGCACTCGGCTCTCGCCTCGCTACCTGGGCGATATTAGCTGTCCATCCAGGTTCGGAGGCAACCAGAGTATATGAAGAGATTCCAGACGAGGTCGCCAATTCAAATACGGCATCCCATAATATCGTCTGGCGAATGTTCTTCGACAGAGCTTCAAGAACCGGGCCCAAAGGCAATATCGTCGTTGGAGTCGGAGTGGTACTGATCTCTCCCTCTGGATTGGTGATCAATCGGGCGTACTCCCTCACGGAACCTTGTTCAAACAATGTGGCCGAGTACAACGCCTTGGTTATCGGCCTCCGACTTGCAAAGGAACTGGTGTTAGAGTACCTGGAAGCATATAGCGATTCACAGTTAATCGTTAATCAGATCCGGGGTTTATATGAAGTTCGCCATGAAGACATGATCCCCTATCATCAAATAGCAATCGCCATCATTACGTCCTTGGAAGGGTTCTTCATAGAACATGTTCCCAGACTGTAGCTCCCCTTCCCGAAAATTTTTGAAATATTTTTTTTTTATTTGAATGGTGATTTTTAGAATTTTATAAATAAGTATTTAGTTAATTATTACGGTAGATGACTTTAACCATGGTTGAGTTTTGGAGTACAAGACGACTAGGAATCATGGCACGGATAGTGCAGTGGCGTGCTTTGACTAGTGTTTAGTCATGGTAGGGAAATGTCGAGCCATAGGTGTGTTCTAACTAAGAAAACCAGACCAAGTTGCGAGTTAATCCCTATAAATGGTTTAATTAGTTATTTATTAATATTTTGACTTTTAGGAATTTCGGTTATACCAAAATAGTCCGAACTGGACCTGAACCGAGCCTAAGCCCGTGTAGGCTTATAGTGAGTTCTAAGACATCCATGACGATATACTTTGAATGTATACTGCTACCTTGTTTTAAGTGTCTAACTAATATTTTTCCTAGAATAATTGTTATATAGATATAATATCAATATGCAGTTATTTTGATTGAATATTATTTCTCGGAAATATGATAACTATCTTTCTTAGACGTACTTGTGTATTTTTGGGATCTAGACTATACAGATTTTGGGTGTACAACTATTGTTCCTTTTCCTTGTTTATTATCATCACTAGTCCCCTACTGTTATTATAAATATTAAATATCATTAAGTATTTAGTTTACTTATGTTATAAATAATATTTATATGGCTTGTGCTTTTATATATATATATATATATATATATATATATATATATATATATATATATGTGTAAAAATATATATATATGTCATTCTAGATATATAATAAAATTTTGGAGTATTTTTTTGTTATATGAGTAATATAGGTATACACATCTATAGATAGATGTATATACATATATATAGAGTTTTTATTTATCTTAATATAGAAAAAGGAAAAAGGAAAATCAAGGTAATAAATCCCCACAAAGCCAGCCCAACAAGCCAAGTCCATTTTTTCGTCAAAAGAAACAGCATATGTAGTTTCCCATCATTCTATGGACCTACCCATTCGTACCCGAACCATTTAGAACCAGACCCGAAAACTCCCGGTAGCTTTCTATTTAAGATGTAATGCTTAACACCAGAAGCATATTCATGAACCCTAGCCGCCACGACCGCGTGGGATGCCAGCCTCTTTGCCACCCTATCGACAACGCCTAAAGATCGCTGTCCACGCGGATCTCATCAGGCTGCGGCGACCTCCGGGGGACCTAGGCCTCGCCTTTTGGGCAACGGATGTCATCGATCCAACGTCGGGACTCGGTCATTCTCGGGTTGCCGGAGACGTCCCGTCCCATGCGAGTGCAAGAACTGTCCGTGCACCTCGACGATGCGCTCGGACGCGTGTCTACCACCACCTCCATTGTCGTAGCCAGCAAACGCCACCCTCACCAACACTCGTCGCCACTGCAGTACTCAAGACGGCCGACCTCGGACCGCATTGCACCCACACGCTGCATCGCCGCCACGCCATGCACGCGTCCGCACCGAATAGTGCTGCCGAGACCGTACCACCGTTCCAGGAAAATTTTCCGCCGAGCGGTCATCTTCGGGATATAGTCGAAGAAATTCGAAGACTAACTCACTGGTAACTCTTTCCCTTATGTTGGTAGAAAAATAATATAATATAGTTAGAAAAATTCACTGTGCGCATAGCAGTTGAATAACCTAAATTTTCACTATTCATGTATCAAGCATGCATGGGTGCTTCCAGTTTCTTTTATTAGGATTGGAAGGTTAGAAGAGTGTAACATGTGCACCTAATAAATGGCAGAACCTAGCCTAAGGAAAAATGAGTTTTGTTATTAAACGATACTAAAAGGTTTTGTGGCCAAGCCATGCATGCATGCTGCTAACATTTATATTACAAGGAAGGGAATCTTTTCCTTTTTTTAAATTAGCCCACCAAACTTGAAATAGTTACAATGTTAGTTAGAATTTACATAAAATAGATGCATGCATATAAATATATATGCTGGTTCCTAAGCATCAGAAAGAGACTTTTCCTTTTGGTTTGAACACTTTTGTAGATACACCCTACATTAATCAAGTTTTGCAATTTAACTCATTTTATATGTTTCTTGGAATCAAAAGAAGTTGTAACGACCGTGGTTCGTATTACGTATTTTGGTATACGTATACGTATATTGCATATTTCCTGGCATGGTTTATCTTGGTATTTCTCTTGCTTGGTTCGGCTTGGTTGGCTTGGTTCGGTTTGGATTAGTTTTTTCTCATGTGGACCAAACCCCCACCTACCTCCACTCTTCTCCTTTATAGCCGCCCACTCCTTCTCTCTCTTCATTTACTTCTTCTTCATTTACTTCTCCTTATTCACCATTACTCTCTTCACCTACCAGAGAGAGAGAGAGAGCCTAGGCAAGTGCAACTTGCTTCATGGAGGAACTCAGTTTTTATTGTTCCATTCTCTTCCTCACGAGATTCTAACACACTTTAATACTTAGCATTTTCAATTTTCATGGTTCAATTTGTGTAGATCTAAGTTTATTGTATTTTCGAATTTCTTGGGTTTGATCTATCTAACCTTGTTATTATCTAGTTTTGATGGTTCCATGTTGTAAAGGATTTGATTTTGCCCTATTTTGACCTATGGAAGTCTAGATTCTGACCTTGGATGAAGGATTTATGAAGCTTTGAAGCCATGGATTTCATGACTCTTCTTCTCGGACCAGGGAGAAGAAGAACAGTCTTCCAGCCGCATGGCAGTACTTGACCGCATGAATTTTCATGCGACAAGTTTTCTCCTGGCCGCATGGCAGTTATAGCCGCATAGGCCATGGGCTCCTTGCCTAGCCGCATAAGACTCCATGATTCTTAGCCGCATGAACTCCTGCCTTTTTAGCCGCATGAATTCATTCATCCCCTGGCCGCATGGCAATAGTTGCCGCATGGCAATGATGGCCGCATGACAAATCCAACCGCATGAACTCAATCATTCGTTTTCGCATACGACCCGTCTCCCCGCAGCCGCATAAGGCCTTGGCATGACTCAGCCGCATAGCCTTATTGATCCACAGCCGCATATGCTCATATTGCCTGGCCGCATAAAACCTGCAGTCTTTTCAACCGCATAGGTCCCAGTCTCCTTGCCGCATAGACTTGCATCCCCTTCCAGTCGCATGAGCCTGCATGCTCTTTGTCGCATAAGCTCACAGCCCTCCCTGGCCGCATGAGCACCATGTTCTCTTAGCCGCATGAGACTCGCACTCCGCAGCCGCATAAGCTCGTGGCCTCCCCAGCCGCATGAGCTGGTTTCTCTCCGGCCGCATATGCTTGCGTCATCCCAGCTGTATGCGCCCAGTGCTCTTTGCCGCATAAGCTCGCATCTCTCTCCTAGCCGCAGGAGCTTAATTCCCCTAGCCGCATGGCCCTTCCCTTAATCCTTGTCCTCTTTGAGTATTATATTATTATTATTATATTGAAATATTACATAGATTTGCACATATTCCCTGAATACGACAGTGGCCCGCCGTGGCGCACCCTTGACAAGTAAACCTGACATGACATCCCCTGATATGTTGTTAAGACGGCTAGCCTGGCATGACAAGAATGATTGACCTGGACACCGTGGACGATTGTGTTTGTACAAATAAACCAGTATTGTCTTGCATCATGTCTAGGACAGGAAATCCTGAATACCACGGTCAGGGGTACCTACTGAAATTTACTAAGGCTAATAACTAGAAAATCTAGTAGACATGAAAAGATTTTTCAGCTACAGACAATCCAATTATCTGGGCACCCCATCATGGGATTTGTAGCCTACCGTCGAGTAGGGCACATTTCCAGCATACTGACATGTGTTGCAACCACCAAACTACTTAAGGGTACATGCGTTTCTTGGACAATATACCCACATAAATTCAATCGCCTAATTGCGTCTGGATAACCTGGATGGTCTACAAGGCTTGTGGCTGTTGGGATAATCTCATTGCATTAGCTAGTAACTAGGCCTGGGATAACCCTAGTTAGTTAAAGTATCAAGTCGTACTCATTGCTTGGTCGTAATTGATTGGATGGAGTTTAGTCCAGCTTAGTCTTGTCCTGATCCTGTACAATATTGTGACACGACGGGATTATTTATGCTTGCCTTAACAATAATGATCAGGGGACCACTTCTGTTCAGGCGAAGGGTTACAATCCCGGTCCTTGTTTGGTTTAAGGGTTGTAACCTGACTCCCGGAGCAGTTCTGTGTCCTCTCTTCGTTTATTGTCTTATTGCGCCCCATACCATGCTCGTCATGTTTTACCTTACTTCAATAGCATGATTATTTATACTGGCCTTAACAATAAATATCAGGGGTCCAGTTCTATTCAGGCGAAGGGTTACAACACTGGTCCTTGTTTGGTTTAAGGGTTGTAACCTGGCTCCCGGAGCAGTTATGTGTCCTCTCTTCGTTTATTGTCTTATTACCTTATCAATAGTATTTGAGACGGGTTCCTATTCAGGTGAAGGGTTGCAACCCCAGTCCTTGTTTGGTTTAAGGGTTACAATCTGGCTACTTGAATGGTTTCCTCGTACTCAATTTTATTATTGTTGTCCCTGTTATTATCAGTTTCGTTTATAACTATCTTTAATATTCAATTGTTATAGGCTGATTTTAGTTCCTAAGTGAAGCCTCCTTTGTGGCACTTGCCCTTTCTGGGGTCTGATCCAGCTGGTTTTGTATGGCCAGATACCGGAGCAGCTCCAGCGGATCTACCTACCTTCCAGCCAGATGGTGACCACCAGGCGTAACCCTGGCAACGAGTGGGTTTATTTTTGGCTCTCCCACTCTATTGTAAAATTATTCTTTTGAGGCGTTTAGCCGACGAGCACGTGTTTAGCTCGATTGCACCTTTAAATACTGTCTGCCTACGTGCTGTAACGTGATTGAAAAATCCTAGGGTTGATCATGTATGACTAAAACTCTTGCTAGTCTTGACTTTTTGTACGACTAGCTTCATGATCATCCGAATATGTAATGTATGGGACGCCTTACTATTGTATATTTGGTGCTCTGACATCTTGTAACTATTATTGCTTGCTTGAGATTGAGACTATAGGCTTGTTCATGACTGTAGGAGACTGATGGCTTGTAGTTAAACCCTCATGTATCTAGACAGCCGTGACCGTATAGAGAGGTGGGTTGCACTTTAATATACGTAGTTGGCTATGTACGCTCCCGCTCTCCAGTATTCTGGTTCTGGGGCGTTACATAGTTTAAGTGGTGGCCCATGCAGGTCTTATAAATCAAGATATGTGAGGATTTATCGAATAGATGTCTCAATCAGTACTCGCCCTTGATCTCTGTTCGTATCCTCTTAATCCCTGAAATCGAGACCTGATCACATGCTTGTATCGTTGATCTGTCCTGGTCCTTCCTTATTGTTCCCTATGTCGTCTTCTTCAGCGACATTGTTCCTGGTCCTACCGATCAACAAGGCGGAGCACCTCCTGTGGACCGGCAGCAACCTGGAGATCAAGCCCAGCATTCAGGAGTAGCCTCCAGAGTCATGCCTACTGGAGGAGAGCCACCAGTTCAGCCAGTCCAGCCTGCAGAGCCTGATGATGACACCTTGGTGGGTCTCATCAGGACGTTGTTAGCTTCTCAGGATCGTCGAGGAGATGCCTTACACCAAGCAGTGGCAGATGCTCTGAACAGAGGAGGTCATCAGGGTAACAGCACGGCCAACAACTTCAAGAGCTTGAACCCTCCATTCTTCGATGGCAGTGAAGATGCCATTGCCGCAGACGCATGGATTCAGGATACAGAGGTGATTCTAGAAGCATCCAGGACTCCAGAAGACGAGAAGGTGGCCGTAGTGCGCCTGTAGTTTTTGGATCTCGCCCGCAGCTGGTAGGCGGCGCAGGCCGGTTGATTAGTGGCACCCATTGCTTGGGCAGTATTCAGAGAGAGATTCCAGACCAAGTATTTCGATGATGTAGCTCGGTACGATCTACAGACGAGGTTCACCAATATGAAGCCGATGGGCAGGACGGTCGACGGATATGCGGCCGAGTTTTCGAGACTTAGTCGTTTTGCTCCCACCTTGGTAGTGACCGAGTTCGATAGAGCCCAGCGGTTCCAGCAGGGGCTCCATCTCGAGATCTTATTGGCAGTAGAGCTGTTTGAGCATCAGACTTTTGATGCGGTATTGAGAGCAGCCTGGAGGCATGAGTATACCTCCCAGAGGATCGTGGATAGGATCGGGGGTCAGAAGCGATCCCACGGCCAGATAAATCAATCTTCAGTACCAGCCCCGGCAGCTAGGGCTTTGACCATTGGAGCTCCGAGGCGGGCGGCCTCAGTGACGTCGGTTCAACATTCAACCCCGATGTACCCTCAGCAGCAGAAGCAGAAGCACTCTTCCGCAGTAGGATGTTCACACTACGGAAAGCCAGGACATGTGTTATCCGAGTGTCGCAGAGCACAGGGATTGTGCTTGGTTTGTGGTGCCCCGGACCACAGGGTTGGGAACTGCCCGAACAGGGGAAGTTCATCTTCATCAGCCTTCTCTAGTCCTTCAGTTAGAGGACCAGCACTAGTCCAGCAGCAGCAGTACCCGTTCCTGAGGCCCTTGCCGACGCAGGCCCAGGCATTCCAGCAGCAGAGACCGCAGCAGTATGCCCAAGCCCAAGCCCTGATCCAGAGCAGACAGAGAAGTTTTCAGCAGAGGGGACCCGTACCCAGAGGACATGGTCAAGTGCTGGCTTTGACCATGGGAGAAGAAAAATTAGCACCAGGTGAGGTGGTGGCAGGTACTCTTCTCGTCAACACCTTTCCGGCTTCAGTGTTATTTGACTCTGGTGCCTCGTATTTATTTATGTCTGCACGATTCGCGACACGGATAGGACTGGAGCCCGAGTCATTATCAGTAAGGCTCAATATACTTACTGGTAACGGACTTGTGGGAGTAGATAGGGTGTTTTCCTCGTGTCGGATCGTAGTTAGCGGTAGAGAGTTTCCCACTAGGTTGATAGAATTTTCGATGGCTGACTATGATGTGGTCTTAGGGATGGATTGGTTGAGAGACCAGTATGCTAGGATAGACTGTCATATTGGCAGGGTTGTTTTTTAGCATTCCCAGCGAGCCAGAGTTTTCCTTTTCCCGAGGCGAAGTTGAACCTTCTTCTCCAGTATTGCGGATGGCAGTAGCAGCAGTGCAGTAACCCCGGGTAGTCGAGGAGTTTCCAGATGTTTTTTCAGAAGAGCTTCCAGGGATGCCGCCAGAGCGAGAGATCGAGTTTACTATCGACTTGATCCCAGGGACAGCCCAGTGTCAGAGAGAGTCTACAGGATGGCACCGTCAGAGCTAGAGATATTGTACAAGATAATTGAAGAACTCAGAACTAAGGGATTTATTCGAGCTAGTGGATCGCCTTGGGGAGCCTCGATGCTTCTTGTGAAAAAGAAGGATGGTACGTCCAGATTATATGTTGATTATCGTACCTTGAACTCAGTGACAATCAAGAACAGATACCCTCTCCTGAGGATAGATGATTTATTTGATAAACTCAAAGGGGAAGCAGTATTCTCGAAGATTGACTTGCGGTTAGGATATCATTAGATCAGAGTCAGAGAGCAGGACATCCCGAAGACAGCTTTCAGATCTAGATATGGGCATTGGGAGTTCCTGTGATGCCATTTAGAGCAACCAATGCGCCGACTGTATTCATGGACCTCATGAATCACATCTTCATGCCTTATTTGGATCAGTTTGTGATTGTGTTCATAGACGACATCCTGGTCTACAGCAGGAGTGAAGCGGAGCATGAGCAGCATCTCAGAGTTGTCCTCCAGACTCTCAGAGAGCACCAGATGTATGCCAAGTTTAGTAAATACGAGTTTTGGCTCGATCACATTTCGTACTTGGGTCATATCATCAACAGAGAAGGAGTAGAAGTGGATCCCCAGAAGATCGTGGCTATTGAGACATGGCCAGTACCTAGCACAGTTGCAAAGGCTCGCAATTTTCTTAGCTTAGCCGACTACTACCGACGATTTGTTTCAGACTTTGCTCGGATTTCTGCGCCATTGACCCAGTTGACCCGCAAGGATGTGCAGTTTGCTTGGACAGCAGAGTGTCAGGATTCTTTTGAGAAGTTGAAGCAAGGATTGATGACGGCTCCCATTCTCACACTTCCAAATGGGACCGGAGGATTCTCAGTATATTGTGATGCTTCAGGCAGAGGTTTAGGATGTGTTCTGATGCAGCATGGGAAGGTAATAGCTTATGCATCACGACAACTTCGTGATCATGAGAGGAATTACCCAACCCATGACTTGGAGCTGGCAGCGGTAGTGTTTGCACTTAAGTTGTGGAGGCACTACTTGTACGGAGATAGGGTGGAGATTTTCACCGACCACAAGAGCCTGAAGTATGTTTTTACCCAGAAGGACTTTAACATGCGTCAGAGGTGGTGGCTTGAGCTACTTGTGGATTATGATGTCAACCTATAATATCACCTAGGGAAGGCCAACGTCGTTGCAGATGCATTGAACAGAAGAGCCAGAGTTTATTTCCTAACAGCACAACCAGAGCTGTTAGCAGATCTTCAGAAGATGGGTATAGAAGTTGTCCTTCCTACCAGTGTGGCACTGATGGCCATTATGCAAGTTCAGTCCACTATAGTCGAAAGGATCCGGATGGCGCAGTCAGCAGATTCTAAGCTTCAGCGGCTCAGAGCAGAGTGTAAGGCAGGACGAAGGCCAGAGTTATGCATTTATAAAGACGGTATACTTCGACATGGAAGGCATCTTTGTGTACCCAGTGGAGATATCAGACAGGAGATCATAGCAAAGGCTAACAGTTCTCAGTATTCAGTTCATCCGGGCGGTACGAAGATGTACCGTAATATTCGTCTGCACTTTTGGTGGAATGGCATGAAGAGGGAGATAGCCCGGTTTGTCTCTCGGTGTTTGGTTTGCCAACAAGTTAAAGCTGAACATCAGAGGCCAGCTGGACTTCTTCAGCCCTTGCCAATTCCAGAATGGAAGTGGGAGCATATAACCATAGATTTTGTGACTGGGTTACCTAGGTCCCCGGCCGGTAGAGATGTTATATGGGTCATTATAGACAGGCTCACGAAGGTGGCTCACTTTCTTCCGTTCAGAGTTGGTCAGTCGACGGCTCAGCTAGCGGAGATGTACCTCAGACAGATCGTCAGATATCACGGTGTACCAGTCAGTATCACCTCGGACAGAGATTCCAGATTCACGTCGTACTTTTGGCATAGTCTGCAGGAGAGTTTGGAAACTCACCTCCAGTTCAGCTCAGCTTATCACCCGCAGACAGATGGTCAGTCAGAGCGAACTATACGAACCTTGGAAGATATGTTGAGATCTTGTACGCTCGAATTTGATAGTTCGTGGGAAGATCTCCTGTACCTGGTGGAGTTCTCGTACAAGAACAGTTTTCAGGCCAGTATCCAGATGGCACCGTTCGAGGCACTATACGGTAGGAAGTGTAGATCCCCGCTAGCATGGGACGATGTTGGAGAGAGGCAGATGCTAGGTCTAAAAATAATTGCTCAGACAGTTGAGGTGGTCAGGAGAGTCAGAAATCATCTTCGAGTTGCCAAGTTGCCCAAGATCGCCAGCATCATTGGGCCGATTTCCATCGACGTCCCCTTGAATTCTCGATCGGCGACTACGTATTCATGAGGATTTTGCCTAACCGTGGCGTCATTCGTTTCGGTGTACGGGGAAAGATTAGTCCTAGGTATATAGGACCGTTCGACATTCTGGAGCGAGTAGGTGATGTATCCTATCGTCTCGCTCTTCCGTCGTCGCTACGTGAGGTGCATGATGTGTTCCATTTATTCCAACTACGATGGTATATCCCAGACCCGAGCCACATCCTGGATCATTCGAAATTGGTTGTTGGTACCAACCTTTCGTATGAGGAGAGGCCCGTGTCTATATTGGACCGGATGGAGAAGATACTCAAGAACAAGACTATTAAGTTAGTCCGTGTTGCTTGGGGTCATCACTCTTTGGGTGAGTCAACATGGGAGCGTGAGGATGATATCTGATCGCGATATCCCGACCTGTTTGACTCGTAAGGTATAATATCTTCCTTATGCCTTATGCTCTCAATTCCTTGTGTGAATGAAAGATTGCTTGATTGATTGCCTTGTTATAGCTTGCCTGTGATTAGTATAGCATGTCCTTGCTTCTCTAGCATCTTGATTAAATTTCGAGGACGGAATTCTTTTAAGGTGGGTAGAGTTGTAACGACCGTGGTTCGTATTACGTATTTTGGTATACGTATACGTATATTGCATGTTTCCTGGCATGGTTTATCTTGGTATTTCTCTTGCTTTGTTCGGCTTGGTTGGCTTGGTTCGGTTTGCATTGGTTTTTCTTCATGTGGACCAAACCCCCACCTACCCCCACTTTTCTCCTTTATAGCCGCCCACTCCTTCTCTCTCTTCATTTACTTCTTCTTTATTTACTTCTCCTTTTTCACCATTACTCTCTTCACCTACCAGAGAGAGAGAGCCTAGGCAAGTGCAGCTTGTTTCATGGAGGAACTCAGTTTTTATTGTTCCATTCTCTTCCTCACGAGATTCTAACACACTTTAATACTTAGCATTTTCAATTTCCATGGTTCAATTTGTGTAGATCTAAGTTTATTATATCTTCAAATTTCTTAGGTTTGATCTATCTAACCTTGTTATTATCTAGTTTTGATGGTTCCATGTTGTAGAGAATTTGATTCTGCCCTATTTTGACTGATGGGAGTCTGGATTCTGACCTTGGATGAAGGACTTATGAAGCTTTGAAGCCATGGATTTCATGACTCTTCTTCTCGGACCAGTGGAGAAGAAGAACAGTCTTCCAACCGCATGGCAGTACTTGACCGCATGGCTTTTTATGCGACAAGTTTTTCCCTGGCCGTATGGCAGTTATAGCCGCATAGGCCATGGGCTCCTTGCCTAGCCGCATAAGACTCCATGATTCTTAGCCGCATGAACTCCTGTCTTTTTAGCCGCATAAATTCATTCATCCCCTGGCCGCATGGCAATAGTTGCCGCATGGCAATAATGGCCGTATGACAAATCCAGCCGCATGAACTCAATCATTCGCTGCCGCATACGACCCGTCTCCCCGCAGCCGCATAAGGCCTTGGCATGACTCAGCCGCATAGCCTTATTGATCCACAGCCGTATATGCTCACATTACTTGGCCGCATAAAACCTGCAGTCTTTTCAACCGCATAGGTCCCAGTCTCCTTGCTGCATAGACTTGCATCCCCTTCCAGCTGCATGAGCCTGCATGCTCTTTGCCGCATAAGCTCGCAGCCCTCCCTAGCCACATGAGCGCCATGTCCTCTTAGCCACATGAGACTCGTACTCCGCAGCCGCATAAGCTCGTGGCCTCCCCAGCCGCATGAGCTGGTTTCTCTCCTACTACACCAAATAGTCCAATTTCTAACGGGTCCTTGTTTTAATTTCTAACGGACTTCATCCGTTAGAAAATTGCAACAAGTTAGACCCGTTAGTATTATCTTAGTCTGTTACAAATATAATAAATATAATATTTTCTTTCCCTACCCATATAATAAATATTCTAGCTAGGTATTTTCTCTCCCAATTTATAGAACCTCCGATTCCCCCACAGCCAAATTCTTGGCGGCACAACCGAAATTTGGCGCCACAACCAAATTCTTGGCGGCAGAATCCCCCTCCCTCAGTTCGACACATATATACGTTCTCCTCTCTCTCTCTCTCTCTCTCTCTCTCTCTCTCTCTCTCTCTCTCTCTCTCATTCACAAATTCTCTAAACCATTAGTTCTTCTCTCTCTCTCTTTCACAAATTGAACGGATCCCACCTGGCTTGTCGTCCACCTACGGCGAGTCATCCATCTCCGGCACGGACCCGCGTCGTCCATATCAGACGTGACGGCACGTCGTCCATCTCCGGCGCTGCGGCACGTCATCCATCTCCGGCGCGGCGACACCATCTCTGACAAGGCTGCACAAAGGTCTCAATTCGTAGTTGTCGGCGTGAGTCATCTACTCTTTTTTTTATATTCTTATATGGTTATTTAGATTCACAAGTTTTTGGAAATGTCAGGATGGTTTCTTAATTCTTTTACTAATTATGATATGTGATATGAGTAAGAAACCCTAGGTTTTGGTTTTTCTTTGATATGTGATGTGAGTCAGAAACCCTAAATTTTGGTATGTGATGTCAGTTATTTACTCCTTTAATCTGTCACATAAAATGTCGGACTTGGAATTGCGGAAGATCGAGTAGAATTTGTCATAGATTTGTGTAGAGAAAATTGATCAAGAACAATAAATAGGAAAGAACATGTGACTAGGGTTTGTTCATTAAAATTGGGGATCAGAAAAAAGTACATAGGTTACTAACTAAGAACAAGACTTGTGTAGAAAAACTATGAATTTGAGCACCAGAGTTTGAAAAAAGTACATAGGTAACTAACTCAGGATACCAAATAACGCTGAGGAAGAGAACAAGAATACTCAAACCACAACATTACTCTCCAACTTGAACACCAGAACCTGTTGCCCAACCCCAAAATTATGAACTTTTCTCCTGATGACGGAATTGCTCCTGATCATCGACCTACGAATGCATGCATAAGGTGCACTTCACATTGCATTTTATGAAATATTTTAATTTGTTTGTATATTTGGTTTTGCTTGTAAGAATTGAATAAGTCGATATGACCCTCTAATCAAGGAGTTCTTTTTCTATTTTTAGAGTTATTGCCTACCTTTCTCGTGTGCTCGAGGTCGCATTCACTGCTCTAGAAGGTCTCAACAAGCAATCATTCCTGAGTGAACTGGTAAATTCACACATGTCATATTATATAACACAGGTCTCGAGTCAAGAGACTGTTGCTGATTTGGCGATGTATCTAAAGCAAGCTTAATTTTGACTGAGCTCTCCACAACCAAGGATCACCACAATCATCATCATCCAAGCCTTCTCCCATTCAAATAGGGTTCGACTATGAAGCAAAAAGCTACATAAATAATTGACAAAGTTCTACGACCGACTGTCAATGTTATGTCAACCCTTTATGTTGGTGCCAAAATCCTAGCCAATTTGGCTATGAGCACGAGAGTGTCTTGCCATAAAACCTAGATGTCTAATTGGTGGTTCGATAGACCTACCTTTTTGCCTATGCAGTTTAAACTTACACACCATTATGAAGAGTTAACATATACAAATTGCTATGGGAGTTGCATTCACATGTATGGTACACTAAGGCAAAGAGTGACAAATGAACAACATCCCCGCAACTGAGGACATACTGAAAATCAACCAATTTTATGAGCTAGTCTAGGATAATCTTCTTTATTTGGTACTTTTTGGCATTGGGTTAACATATCTTGCTTGGATACTGTAATATCAGTAGTCTGATATTTTGACTAGATGACTTCCAGCTTTCTGGTGTATACTTATTCCTGATGTTTTGTCTCTAAAGGTTGTTAGAAGCTTGGCATGGTAAAAGGACTTTACTTACTGAAGTTGTGAAATTGCTGTTAGATGAGCAGAGTTTGGGTGTTCGAATGGCACTCGCTGAGGTACTTGTTTGAACTTCCTTGGAGATGCACCATTCCTTTTCTAACATTTCTTTTATTTCAATCTTTCTTTCTAGTTCTTTGGCATAAACTTGTTAATTTTTCAAGAAACATCTGTTCAGTCATGAAATTGATACCAAACTATTTATGTGCCAGTTACTTCTTGTTATGGCTTCCCACTGTTACTTTAGTGGACCTTCGGCAGAGATGTTCATTGAGTTCCTTGTACGCCAATGTGCTATTTCTGACGAGGAAGTGAAAGATTTCTGGAACTCTAAGGAAGCCATTTTGAAGAATAGCCTTTTTCAACCTTTTTGTCATAAGAAAATGGAGGTTTTATTAAAACTCATTCTTTCACAAAATTTCATCATTCTTCTATATTTGGTACATGTACTACATTGATCTATTTCTTCCATCAGGTGATGCTAGGGCAAGTTTGTCCTGAAGAGTTGAGAGCAATCTGTGAAAAAGGAATGTATGCTTTAGCATTAACATCATGCTCTAACATATACTATAGCAGGATCAACCAAATCTTTGGCATGTTTTTATCTGATGCATGAGATGTCTTTGGATGCCTAGAAAATTTGTCTCCTGTTCTAGACTTATTCCTGGTAACAAGGTGAGCAATTTTTGGGATAAAGGCTTTGCTACTGCTGCTATTGTTGTTATATGTAGGATTTATGTTTTTTTTCAAATGAGGAGATTCAAAACATTTATTGCTTGGCAAGTTTCAGTGGTGGGAATGGAAATCCCCTACTTTATATTACCTTCCTTAATTTGCTGCTACTGAACCATAGCTTTTGGGCTATCATAGAGTTTTGTGTGTTCAATTTTGCTTGGTTTTATTCTTCTCCTAGTTATATCGGTAATCTCATGAATTCTTGTGGTCGTGTTGTAACAGCAGATGGTTAGTTCCATACTAATTGTTGTTGCATTATAGTGAAGTGTCTTTCTTATAGTTACATAAGAGAACAAAGTATGCCAAACTGTATAGCTGATTAACTAATCATGCCTACTATCTTGTTTCTTGGTTTGTGTTACATCCTTAAATGTTTAATCATGTAACTGTTATTGATATATTTTTTGTTGAATTTTTTTGCATAAGTCTCTAAAATATCTTATTTCTTGTATGGTTACAGGTCCAAGATTATCATAGGATTTGAGGATCGTGTATGATATCTTCCTACAATTTCAGCCTTTGAGTTTTGAACCTTCGCTAAAGTTGGTGTATCATGATTATCATAGGATTTGAGGATCGTGTTTCATATCTTTCCTATAATTTCAGCCCTTGAGTTTTGAACTTTCGCTAAAGTTGGTGTATCATGATTAGCTTCTAGACAAGTGAAGCTTACACTTCTATAATGAATTCCTCTCCTTAACTTAATTATTGTTGATGATATTTTTTTAATCGGTGAAGTTAACCTATAAATTATGCTGTGTGATAGATACATGTCCTATTCATGTTCATGACTGAGGTCTGAATTACAAGGGCATATATATATATATATATATATATATATATATATATATATATATATATATATATATATATATATATATATATATATATATATATTTATTTATTATTTATTTATTTATTTTGGCATATATATATATATATATATATATATATATATATATATATATATATATATATATATATATATATATATATATATATATAAAAAAAATATATATATATATATATATATATATCCTTTGAGAAGAATATAGTCTATCTATGGCAGCAAATTATGATTTGTGTTTTGATTTCTGAGCCAAATTTGATGGTTGGGAATTGGAAGCAAGCAGTAAATTTGTGCATCTTATATTATAGTTAGTTGTTATAGTAAATTTGACTATATATTATAGTTAGTTGTTATAGTAAATCCAATCAATATGATGTTGCTAGTGTAGCTAATTAGTCTAGGTACACCCCAAAACTTGTACCCAGAACTAATATACATACTGTAAACACAGGCTAAAACACACATATACAGTGGTATACTGATTAAAAACCTTTCTAGCTATAATTTTCATTGCTCCATTGGACAACTAACAACTATTGATAGTAGCATAACATGTATTACTCTGATTTGAATGTCAGGATACGATTCGATGCCAAGAAGCTTCTAATCTGATATAAAAGTTGTTTTTACAGACATCGATGTACATCTCAGTTCTGCTGCTATTGTACATAGGTGAGAGGACTCTTCGAGCCTTCCGTTCCAAAGCTTACTCTGTTAAGATTCACAAGGTATCTATGAATTCTCATCAGAAATTGTCACAGGATTTCACCTTTATTATGATTACATTCCAGAGTCCCATAGACTTCACTATATATATAACTTATAAGTACTAACAGCAATTCTATTCATTTTCTTTTTGTCTTTTTGTCTTTATTTTGTCTTTATTTTTTCATGTTTACTATCTCTGTGTGTGGATGTTAAGTTCAAGCTGCTTCTTTCAGAACAAGTAAAATGGGGGCTATGCTTTCATCAACATGATCGATCCTCAGTAGATCA
The DNA here is from genome assembly GCA_029216955.1 of Iris pallida. Lineage (NCBI taxonomy): Eukaryota > Viridiplantae > Streptophyta > Magnoliopsida > Asparagales > Iridaceae > Iris > Iris pallida. The sequence continues at coordinate 10,007,735 of JANAVB010010792.1, forward strand.
TATCAGGTTCTGATCACTCCTCTCAGTTACAAATTAATGATGAAAAATAAAACTGTTGGACTATTTTGCTGGATTTATCTATTCCTATGATAAAACAAAAAAATATAGGACGTTTTCTTGTCTGTCTTTTCTCTATTAGCTTTGGGCTTTACAAAAATGATTACTGTGATTAGAGATAAAATGTTAAGTTGATCTTTTTCAGACATTGAATGGTAAGAAATGGGAGAAATTCAATAGTAAAAAAGTAGCATCGTTTGCCTATGCTAGGATCCAAGGGAAATCAGCACTTATTGCTCATTTCCAGAACTCTAGTTTAATGAACGAGGATAAGCATTGTCGCCCCCATTCTTTTTCATTCAGATGTCCCAAACGCTGGTGGTCTGGTACAATTCCAGTCATAACTACACATCATATTGCGTATGTTATGTTTATTATATTCAAAATCTTGTTTATCATAAGGTAGCTACCGTAAAAGTTGCCTTTCATTGGTTAATGCACTTTGCCTGTTGTATTAGCTATTTAGTAGTGTTGTATGGGCCTATACTCCTAGTTGTGAAATTTCAAGTCTTCTTATTTTGCGAAATTGCCTTGTACTCCTAGTTGTGAAATTTCATCTTCATCTAAAATTTGGTGCAACTGTCACACGCACTCCTGTGACTGCTTATTTTATTTTTATGACCAGATTAGTAGGATATGTTTTAGAATATGTTATTATTGCAGCATTGAGAAATCCTCCAACCTTCACTTTCTTAGGTATAATTCTTGTTACTGATTCTTCATTCATTATCTACCAAAAAGGAAATACATGGGCTTGGTAACGTGGTAGATGATGATGAAGCAACTTAATACTGGTGTAATACTAAATCTGGTTGTGTAAAACAAGTGCAAGCCGACTACAAACTTTAGTGTCAACTATTGTTGGTCTAAATTCTCCAGGATTGATGTTCCATTTTCTCTCTTTGCAGGAACCTTTCCCAATGGGGGTCAATATCCGCTCCAGGCTTGGAAGAACCAGGACATGTAATAAAGAGAACCAGCAGGGGAGCCCATCAACCTCCTAGTGGAGCTGATTCCTGTAATGGAATGGACTCTACAGGCTCCGCCAAGGTGTCAGAGTGATCAAAAGCCCCACTTACCAGGTGGGGCAGTAACATTGAAAGGTATCAAACCTGTTACGTGATCCCATCTCATTTTCTTTTACCATTTTGGTTGTCAAGGCCTGTGTGGTGCTTGTTTGTGACACCCTCTATTGTATTTATCGTAGAAATTATGTGTCTTAGTTATGAAAGGAATGTTATATCCCTTTCTTAATTCCCTTCCCCAATACCCCTGTCACTTATTAGATACGTACCATGATATATTGTTGCATTTCATTCAATTATGCTTGCTTCTTGGCATTTTATTTATTGACAAAGACTTCCATCTTGCAACCACAAATTCATTAAGGGGCGTGTTTATCCAGCTATTCTTCCTGCAGAAAGTAAGAAAGGTACACGAAAGGTTTGTTATGAAGCTTTCTTTAACTTTAACTTTACTAAATTGTTAACTTGAAAGACACGACAAAAGTTAAGTCATTTTTGTGTTTATCCCAGTTCCCTCCAGGGTTCCGATTCCATCTGACGTACCAAGAGCTCATCATCCATTATTTGAGAAACAAGATTACGGCTTACTCCGGCAACCTCTATCATTGCGGATATTGGCCTCTACAAGTTCAACCCCTGGAACTTTCCAGGTTACAACTTAACTCTTTGGCTAATCCTTAACAATAATTTTAGTATAAAATTGAGCCTCTTTTTCTATATTACTTTATGGATTGATCCTTAACAATAACTCTTTTTAGTATAAAATTTTGTATAAAATTGATCCTTAATAATAACTCTTTGGCTAACCTGGAACTTTCCAGGTTACAACTGATCTCTTTTCCTCCTTTAATAGCATGTCCTCATGGATTGAAGATAAATGCAAGTGCAAGAATTCCAGTTCAGGTATTTAGTCCATCTAGTATTCTTCTTCTTCAGACTCCAACATGCTGTCAGGAAGTGTCTTAAATTTCGATTTGCAATTAAGCCTTTCTTTTATATATGTTTTTATAGCCTTGAACTCTATCTATGTGTCAGGAAGTGTCTTAAATTTTGATACTAGCTAACATGCTGTTATACCAATATATCCTCAGAGGGTCTGGAGACTATTCAGAGGGAAGAAAAGCCTACCATGCATATGTTGCGGAAGGATTTAGAGAGTTTCAGGATTGGAAACAGGTTATGAAGTTTCAGAAGACAAATGGTTCGCTCTTCAATTCACCTTCCGCCACTGCTGCTGCACTAATCCATACTCGGGATGAGAAATCCCTCAATTACCCGTCCTCGCTTGTTCAAAAATTTGGCAATGCAGGTATAAGACGAGTATACGTTCTGATCAAAATTCAGCAGTAATTTTGTTTTCTATGCAACTTTTGATGCCCGTGCTTAATTTGTTTGTGCCTCAACAGTTCCAACTATATATCCTCTAGATATGTTTGCCCATTTTTCCCTTGTTGACAAGCTCAAAAAGTTTGGCATATCTCGACATTTTAGTTCTTCTATAGAGAACATACTGGACAGGGTCTACAGGTGGGTGATCTTAGTTTGATATCTATTATGTAGTTATATTCTTGAGTTGAAACTTGACTCTGGCCAGTAAAACAGAGGCTGGGTAGAGAAAGATGAGGAATTTATGCGCCCTGACAATTGAAAATTCCCGTAATTTTCAGGTTGATCATCTTCTCAACTATCCCTTCTATGTGAATTTGGATCGTTTAGAGCACAAGAGGACTATTGAGCACTGCAACATGGAAACTTTCCGCCTTCTTAAAACATCATATAGGTAACTTGCAATTTAGTAGAGCCCATCTTGCACATTGCTCCTTCACTTACTAAATACTGAAATAATATGTCCCTCCCATTAGCAACTCTACTGTCAGCGACGAAGATATTCTGGAAGTGGCAGTGGAAGACTTCAACTGCTGTCAGTCTATGTACCGTAAAGAACTTGAGCATATTGATGCGTACTTTGTTCATTGTTTGTTACCTGTATGTTAATATGTTTAACATATCTTTTAAGATGTAATTACACTAGCTTAGTGACTTGTTCTGTCACAAAACCTGTATTCATTTGTACTGCTCTGTTGTGAAGTTCCTTTAAAAAGGGAATGCATTTTTTGGGTGCAGATTTTGGATTACTGTATCACTTCCTTTGCTTCCTGTGAAGATGGTTCCTTGTAGTACTGCACCAGATGGGTAAGTGATTCACTGCAACTGAAGTTTTTGCATTTCATTCTTGTTTGTACATTTGGATGATTGTGGAGTATTTGCCATGTGTACGAGTTACTTATACATCAACATTGTATCTCCACTGTAATTATTTAATTGGGTCATATGTATTTTGTTTTCAAGATTCTACTTCTGCTGCAACTATTTTTATGGGTAATTGAAGGTAATCCCCTCAAGGTTTGTAAAACTTAATAAATTTCCTTGCTGTCAAAATTTTGCAAGTGAAATCCATGTTGTTCTTTCCTTGAATTGTCAGCTAGAATCCCATCTGACATCATTTATTTGCTAAAACACCTTCATGCCCTTCTAAAATTAATTGCAGGTGCAAGTGGTGAGGTAGGTGCACATTTTTATTGAAATATAGAAAAAGCAAATAATTTGAATTACTCTCGTGTTAGTAATTCTAAAATTAATTTTTTTTCTATTTTTTTAAACATACTAACGACCCAGTCCCGTTAGTATTAAATTCTAAAATTGTTTTTTTTTATATTTTTAAAATCTTCCAACGGCCATAGCCCGTTAGTATTTATATCTACATATATTTATATGTCTGTTAGAAAAATAATTACTAACGGCTACAGCCGTTAGAAAACTTTAAATACTAACGGGCATGTCCGTTAGAAAGGTAGTTAGTAATATTACCCACGCCTAAATACTCACGGAATATACCCGTTAGATTATTTTTTCTAACATGTTTAGACCGTTGGCATATGGGTGTTTAGGTGTAGTGTCCAGCCGCATATGCTTGCGTCATCCCAGCCGCATGCGCCCTGTGCACTTTGCCGCATAAGCCCGCATCTCTCTCCTAGCTGCAGGAGCTTAATTCCCCTAGCCGCATGGCCCTTCCCTTAATCCTTGTCCTCTTTGATTATTATATTATTATATTATTATTATTATTATTATTATTATTATTATTATTATTATTATTATTATTATTATTATTATTATTATTATATTGAAATGCTACAAAGATTTGCACATATTCCCTGAACACGACAGCAGCCCGCCGTGGCACACTCTTGACATGTAAACCTGACATGACATCCCCCGATATGTTGTTAAGACAGCTAGCCTGGCATGACAAGAATGATTGACCTGCACACCGTGGACGATTGTGTTTGTACAAATAAACCAGTATTGTCTTGCATCATGTCTAGGACAGGGAACCATGAATACCACGGTCAGGGGTACCTACTGAAATTTACTAAGGCTAATAACTAGAAAATCCAGTAGTCATGAAGAGATTTTACAGCTACAGGCAATCCAGTTATCTGGGCTCCCCATCATGGGATTTGTAGCCTACCGTCGAGTAGGGCACATTTCCAACACACTGACATGTGTTGCAACCACCAAACTACTTTTGGGTACATGCGTTTCTTGGACAATGTACCCACATGAATTCAATCGCCTAATTGCGTCTGGATAACCTGGATGGTCTGCAGGGCTTGTGGCTGTTGGGATAATCTCATTGCATTTGCTAGTAACTAGGCCTATGATAACCCTAGTTAGTTAAAGTATCAAGTCGTACTCATTGCTTGGCCGTGATTGATTGGATGGAGTTTAGTCCAGCTTAGTCTTGTCCTGATCCTGTACAAGATTGTGACACGACGGGATTATTTATGCTTGTCTTATCAATAATGATCAGGGGACCAGTTCTGTTCAGGCGAAGGGTTACAACCTCGGTCCTTGTTTGGTTTAAGGGTTCTAACCTGGCTCCCGGAGCAGTTCTGTGTCCTCTCTTCGTTTATTGTCTTATTGTGCCCCATATCATGCTCGTCATGTTTTACCTTACTTCAATAGCATGATTATTTATACTGGCCTTAACAATAAAGATCAGGGGTCCAGTTCTGTTCAGGCGAAGGGTTACAACCCCGATCCTTGTTTGGTTTAAGGGTTGTAACCTGGCTCCTGGAGTAGTTCTGTGTCCTCTCTTCATTTATTGTCTTATTACCTTATCAATAGTATTTGAGACGGATTCCTATTCAGGTGAAGGATTGCAACCCCGGTCCTTGTTTGGTTTAAGGGTTGCAATCTAGCTACTTGAATGGTTTCCTCGTACTCAATTTATTATTGTTGTCCCTGTTATTATCAGTTTCCTTTATAATTATCTTTAATATTCAATTGTTATATGCTGGTTTTAGTTCCTAAATGAAGCCTCCTTTGTGGCACTTGCTCTTTCTGGGGTCTGACCCAGCTGGTTTTGTATGGCCAGATATCGGAGCAACTCCAGAGGATCTACCTACCTTCCAGCCAGATGGTGACCACCAGGCGTAACCCTGGCAACGAGTGGGTTTATTTTTGGCTCTCCCACTCTATTGTAAAATTATTCTTTTTAGGCGTTTAGCCGACGAGTACGTGTTTAGCTCGATTGCACCTTTAATTATTGTCTGCCTACGTGCTGTAACATGATTGACAAATCCTAGGGTTGATCATGTATGACTAAAACTCTTGCTAGTCTTGACATTTTGTACGACTAGCTTTATGATCATCCGAATATGTAATGTATGGGACGCCTTACTATTGTATTTTTGGTGTTCTGACATCTTGTAACTATTATTGCTTGCTTGAGATTGAGACTATAGGCTTGTTCATGACCGTAGGAGACTGATGGCTTGTAGTTAAACCCTCATGTACCTAGACAGCCGTGACCGTATAGAGAGGTGGATTGCACTTCAATTTACGTAGCTGGCTATGTACGTTCCCGCTCTCCAGTATTCTGGTTCTGGGGCATTACAGAAGTAGTTCACTTTTTATTTAAACCCCCAATATTTATTAATTATGATTTCACCCCTTCACTCTTTAAAATATAGAAACTGTTAATGGGTGGTTGAAAGAAAATATAATTTATAATAAATAAATAGGATAACCAGTTAATTAAAATAATAAAAGAGAAGCTATATCTATAGTTTGAATTATTAATTGTGTTATATGCTTATTTGGGGTCAGGCTCCTTGGAAATATGTCTTGGAAATAGGGACTTGGTATCCTCAGCGGGCTTGGACAATCTCTAGGCAAGTATACCTTGCCTCCCTCTACAGTTTATTTACATGCATATTTCTATTCTTATATAGTTTTACTAGTTGATTATTGACATGTAATTTGTACATCGTGCATGCTAGTACATATATAGTCCTTGTTTATAGTTAGCTTTGTAGTTCATATTGGATGTATGTATATATAGTTCTTGTTCATAGTTAATTTTGTAGTTCATATTGGATTGGTTCTCTCGTGTATTGTGATTGGGTCGTGTCGTGTCATCACCTGTACTTGGACTGAGTCACATCGTATCATAGGATGAATAAGTCATAACGGAACTGCTATACCTTGAATTCTTGAAGCTAACCTGCGAGTCAACATTAGGGACGAGGGTTAGTAGTTATTTGTATCTTGATTTCGTGAATCTAACCTGCGAGTCCACATTAGGGGCGAGGGTTAGTAGATATATGTCTGCACCTACGAGTCCACATTAGGGGCGAGGGTGATCTCTTGAAGCTAACATGCGAGTCCACATTAGGGGCGAGGGTTAGTAGTTATCTATTCCACACCTGCGAGTCCACAGTAGGGACGATGGTGATGCTAGCCTGCGAGTCCATACTAGGGGCGAGGGTTAGTAGTTGAAGCTAACCTGCGAGCCCATACTAGGGGCGAGGGTTAGTAGTTGATCAAACTTGCGAGTCCACACTAGGGGCGAGGGTTTGAGTATTCTATTGGTTATCCGTTGACATCATGATATCGTGTTCTCATGTTCTTCACCAGCAGTTCATTTATGCGTAGTGTTTCTTCCAGTCATGTATAGTCGTGTTTTCGTATTGATTAGTCTTTTCCCGTTTATTTCCTATATTTTCTTTATTGCGTGATAAACTGCTAGATAGGCATGTTTTTATGTATCTTGCTATGTCCCCTGAGGACCTGATGATCTCTCCAGGTTAGTTATTGCGTGGAGTTAGTTAGCAGCTCTGGATGGCGGATGATTATGACAACTTGTGGGGTCCAGATGATTATGATATTGCTTATGAGATTCAGGTATTGATACCATGTTTATTATCCAGTTCATCCAGCTCCTGTTTCTCTTTCATTATCATGATATATCCTATTTATTGATTCAGTTTATAGACTCATGTTATTTCTTGGAGTCTAATCGGACATGTATGCTAGTGGGCTGCAGACCACGACCCATAGTGTTCAATCATGTTTCGTATTCTTATTGTGGATTGAGATAGAGATTTGTTTTGCCATGATTTGGCAAGTGTACCATAGCCTTGACAGCGTTCATGTATTCGAGCGAGGCTGGAGTCCGCTCGATACGTAGCTGGTTTGCTCACGAGCTCGCGTCCGAAAAGCGGGTGCGGGTCGTGACACAGACTCCAGAACATTAAAGCCGATGCCCTAGCGGGCCTTGCCGCTTCCCTGGCAGTTCCAAATCATGCTCATCATTTGGTTGACGTAATAGCCCATGAATTGGTTTGTCCTAAGAACAACGTGCAATTTGTTGTGAGTTATTATGCCCTGACGGTCGACGAAACACAGGACTGGAGACTTCCATTTATTGACTTCATAGTCTATGGTATCTTGCCGGAAAATCCGAAAAATGCCACTTCTATTAGAAGACATTCTCTCATATTCTTCTACGATACAGAGACAAAAATGCTGTATCGGCGATCCTATGATGGATTACTACTTCGGTGTTTGTCAAATACGGAAGCCAAAGAAGCCGTACGCGAAGCTCACGATAGCGTTTGCAGGGCCCATCAGCCTGGCCCTAAATTACAAGACCGCCTTCGCCGGATGGGCTATTACTGGCCTACAATGGTAGCAGATGCGATAGACTATGCAAGAAAATGTAAAGCTTGTCAGGTCCACGCGGATTTCATACATCAACCATCCAAATTCCTACATCCGACGGTAGCATCCTGGCCATTTGACGCATGGGGAATGGATATCATTGGTCCAATCACGCCGCCTTCATCCAGAGGACACCGCTTTATACTCGCAATTACGGACTACTTCTCCAAATGGGAGGAAGCTGTTCCACTTGCAGAAGTGAAGACATTAAACATGATCAACTTCGTCAAGCATCACGTCATCTATCGCTTTGGACTACCTCGAAGGATCATCCACGACAATGGCCCGCAGTTCGCAAGCCACGCCTTCTATCGATTTTGCGACAAACATCGAATTCAGAATGTTGCTTCAACACCATACAACCCGGCAGCTAATGGTCTGGCTGAAGCATTCAACAAAACCATAATCAAGCTTCTCAAGAAGTTCGTGTCCTCAAACAAGCGAGACTGGAATGAAAAGCTTGGCGAATGCTTATGGGCATACCGTACTACAGTCCAGATAGCTAATGGGAACACACCATTCTCTTTGGTATACGAAAGTGAGGCAGTTCTCCCATTGGAAACTCAAATCCCCTCGCTTTGCGTCGCCCTCACTTACCGACTAACATCGGATGATAATTACCGTCGTCGGCTACAAGAATTGGAGGCCTTAGATGAGAAGTGCCTGCTAGCTCAACAACGAATCGAGCTTTATCAAGCACGTATCTCTGGAGCCTTCAACAAAAAGGTCAAACTGAGGACATTCCAAGTAGGCGATCTCGTTTTGGCAGTTCGTAGGCCGATGTTTATGACTCATAAAACCGCCGGCATGTTCCAGCCCAAGTGGGAAGGCCCATTTATCATTGAGGCTGTATTCTCTAATGGTACATACCGTCTCGCAAAGCAAAACGGAAACTTGCTCATGATGCCCATCAACGGCAAGTTCCTGAAGAAATATTATGTCTAAACGACACCCTTCGAATCAACCGAATTTTTGAGTTATGTACCTTAGGTATCGCTGAACTTACACTCTGGTTACCCCAAATGAATTCATCTTCTGGACAGCAAGTCATGTATGATCATACCTCTGAACTTCCTCCCTAAGAAAGCATTTTCCTCAGAATCCGTTACCCGCACTTTCAGTGCATAAAAAAGGGTAACAGGTCCAGAAAATTCCCGAAACAACCACGTCGATGCCACCTCTGAGTTGTTTCTCTTCCATCACAAACAAATCACCCCTTACGTAGAACTTCCACGTCCATATTACCTCTGCGTTGTTTTATGTATCCTTCGGTGAGTCTACTCCTGCCACGTCCTCATTACCTCTGAGCAGGAAGACTCCGTTGTAAAAACCCCCATATTTACTACGTCCTCATTACCTTTGAGTAAGTTTGTTGGTTTTCTCTCGACTTACTATCTGTACCCAAAACTAGGGTACGCCAAGGGTAATAAGCCCACAAATGTCCACAGTTGACTACAAATGTCCGCAGCTGACCACAAATGCTGTACCAGGTCCTCTGGTACATGCACCTCTTTCCTCACCATCACATGCCTATGGAGCCCAGTTGTTCCATAGCATTCTTTCGTCCAATACCAAGAACTTCCATGTCTACCTTACCACGGAGTTGTTCTAGGTATCTATATTGAGCCTACCCCTACTATGTCCTCAGTACCTCTGAGTAGGAAGGTTCTATCATCAAACCTCATGTTTACCACGTTCAGGTAAATATGCTGGGTCTCTCTATCGAACTTATTATCCATACCTAAAACCAAGGTATGCCAAGGATAATAGGTCCACAGAAAGTCCTCCAGTGGGGCAAATACCATAATACCAAAGATACTGTACAAACACAACAGATACCACAAATAAAGGATGGGGTAAACATACTCATTCATTTAAAGTCAAAAGTGGTACATAAAAAAATGGAGGGACATAATAATAAAAGAGAGAAAAATTCGATTATGGTTCGACGACACAGTTCTCTGAGCCGGTCCTTTAGCTTGGTTGTCGACCGCTCAATCCTCAGTGTGGCCCGGCACTCGACCTCTTGAGTCAACTTTTCTGTATCCTCTAGATGCGCATGAGCCTGCCAACGATCTTCAAGTTTCTTCAGCGCACACTCCAGGGAAGCAGAGGTTCGGGTGACCTGGTCGGTCTCCCGGCAAATTAACTCATTATCTTTGCGGGAGGCCTGGAGCTCAGATTCTGAAGAAGCCAACTTTATCTGAAGTTGGAGGATCTGCTCGTTGGTATCGTCTATCATACGAGATGCGGCCTCTTCCCGAGCTAAACAGTCCTCTCCTCTACGGCTCAGTTGATCATACCTTAGAGACAGATCTCGAAGGTCCTTCACTAGAGCAGGCTTGAACGTATTCAGTACCATCCTTACCTTTTCCATAGCTGTTGTAAGGAAGGCGCGCTCATGATCTATTGCCAAAGACATATCAAGTTGCCGCAGCCCTTGAAGCTGAGTCACGAGCTTATCAGCTTCTACCAATTTGGGCTCCAAGAGGTCGACCATCCCTGTCCCACCAGGGAGTGTTCTAAGAAGTTCAATTTGACCGCGGGCACATTGACGAGCTAGTACAAAAGACGTCCCTCTTTCCAGGGCAGCTTCGACCCCTCATTTCAAATGGCGGTAAAAACTATCAATAACGTCCGTCGACGATTCGTCCAGAACTTCCGAAGAGGACAGTGTTAAAGGAAGAGTAGCCGAGAGAGTTGAAGATGGTTGCGAAGAAGATGTACCAGAACATGATGTCCCTATCACTAGGGATGCAAGTTCCGAATGATAAGACGCCTGAACAGCAGTCATCTCCTCTTCCGCAGCCCGAAGGATTTGAAGACTTGGCAGTACAGAAAGGTCGACCTCCGGTAATAAAGCCACATTAACCGAGGAGGGTGCAGGGACCATTTCTCCCTACCCCGGCAGTCCCACTACTTGTCCTCCTGAACTCGTCCCGGCAAGAGGTCCCTCGATCTGAGCTGGAGGAGGAAGAGGCGTACTTCCTTCCACTAGATCCCCTCTGGTAACTTCTCCCGCGAGAATTTCAGTTGTCGACTGAGAAGGAGCAGGACCTGTATGTCCGGAACAACCATTGATCAACTTAACCTGAAGGATATGAAGACAGAGCAAATGAACCTCCTCACTAGTCAAGACATGACATAGCTTACCAAGGGAGGGTCGCTGAGGCTGAGGCTCACTCACAGCCGCCATTTTCTCTTCAACGGTGACACCTAAGCCACTTGCAGCTGCTTCCTCTGCCCCAGCCGCTCCGAAAGTGGATACAACTGGGTTGGCAACCTCAGGGATTAGTTCAGTAAAGCCCATATCATACCTGGTTGAGATGTCAACAGCATGAAGAATCTCAGTCATCGCCGGAAAGACCGTGGTGGAAGGAAGCTCGGCAGTCATAGCACCAATTAAGGTGGCTATAACCGGGTTAACCTCAGAGGCGATAGCCGGTTCTGGGGAGTTCACTTCTCCTGACGCCTACAAAGAAACAAAAAATGATGATCAGATTATATTTCAGAAAAGAAGAACTAAAAAGGGTGGTCGTAACTCGATTCACCTCTGAAACGGCTTCGACGTCATCACTTCTCTCCCTAGTGGTCGGTCCGTGAAGCTTGACCGCGGCCCGTTTTTGATAGCGAGTTCTGCCAACGACAAAGGACTCATGCCTGCTTCGTTTACGTGAAGGACTAGGCACAGCAGGGGGAAGATCTGCCACCGAATCGCCTGCAAGAGGAAGCAGGTTATCAGGGTCATCCTCCTCGTCCACGTTAATATACTCCGAGTCAGACACTTCAACTGTATTCCCTTTTTTGGTCCTCGTCTGGGACTCTTTTGGCTTCTCCTCCAAACCAGTACCAGTTATAAAGCTGGTACTTGGGTCAAAATCATTAGGGGGCTTATTTACCATGACATGGTACAGGGCCGCCATGTACAAAATATGCCCCGACTCTCTAGCATCGGGTACGGAGAAGCTGGCACGGGTATGAACCGCGTTATAATAATGCCAAGCCCGGATGCCGTCTAGAACGCTACCCTCGAAACCCAGACTGGAGCTGGGGTTGTCCAAGAACATTTGACTATATCCAAATTGCCGAGAGAATCGACTGGGTAAGTAAGGCTCCAAAAAGACGGAGTTACGATTACGATACACCAGGTGTGCAGGACGGATGTTCTGCAACCAGAGGAGCATCTTCTCGGACAAGAAATAGGGAGACACAGCACTATCAAGATGTATGCCTCTCACTTCTTCGTCGGTAAAATGAGGAACAGACACGAAGAAGGAATATTTGTCCACTTGCGCCAGCGCCATCCGACAGGCTGGCATGGTAGTGTACTCCCAGGGCATACGACGATACTGGTAGATGAAGGCATCATCAGCGGTCACGTCGTCCTCTGGGCCAGGCCTCATCAAAGACGGGCAATGCATTAACAGCCACCCCCATCAGATAATGATAGGGCAGCTCGATTCATTCAAAATCCTTCGCTGTATCGCGAGCAATGACTTTGGACAAAAAAGTATAGAGTCCACGATATATGCTGCATACCATGGCGGGGAGTAGAGCTAGCCTACCTCCAAAGACCAGCTTCACAGCGGGAAGGATCAAGTTACGGCTGATTCTTTCAATAGCACCAGCTCCCCCCGAAACTACACAATTCCGCAGCCACAGCATCAGAAATCCTGCCAGAAAGGCCTTATCAGACATCCTCCGGGTATCTTGATAAAAGTAACTAAAGGTGTCAGATTGGCTCCTGAATCTATCACCTGTAGTTTTAACCCTCTTAGCATTCAACACCTGATTGTGCACCTCCTCCCGGGTTCGAGAACTCCGAGGGGAAACCCGGCCTGAGGCATCGAGTTCAAACAGGTAGCTGAGCCAGGTCTTGGTGTGGGGAAGGTTCTCTTCTGAGCTATCGTTCTTCTTCTTCGACATTTGTTGGCACGTGCTATGGTGACATAGCAATTTCCGGTAAACAGCCATAAAACCCGGAAACCGTCGCTCCAATTCCTCAAATTCTTCATTTGCAGGGGTATACGTCTCAAAAACTTCATCTCCCCAGGGCAGCTTGGAGACTTCACGCATCTCATGGAGAGCAAGTCCCACTTCCCCTCCAGGTGTGAAAAAGGTCCCCATGCGATGGTTGTACATCTCGACAAGAGCCATGAACAGCTTTTTGTTTATGGACAGACCATAACAAGTACCCTGTATGGCATGATAAAGACCAATCTCGTGCAAGAGTTCCCGATATGTCTGCAAGATCCACAAGGTCAAATTGATCCATGGAGGGCTGGGGTTCATCCAGTTCAGCAGTGACAACCGACCAGTAGGGTAGGACCCCTTTTGAACAATCTGGTTCATAAAAGTATCAGCTTGAGATAACCTAAAGTTGGGACCCTGCACGTTTATGAAACTGCCCGGAGCCAACCCGATCATAGAACGGCTGACCGGTATCTTGCCCGCGACCACCGACCTTGATGTTTTGTTATAATAAATATCACCCACGAAGATCCCCTGCTGGCTTGGAGTTAGGAAGTCCACCATTTTTCGGTCAATTGGCAGCATATTAAACCAGGACAGCGGGAAATGATGTTTCATCTGAGGAATATGAATCGCCATCCCGTTGGAAGAGGAACTCCAACTTTCAGATAAATCTAGAACGCTGGAGTTCTTTACAGTTAAGGCATCCCCGAAGAAGAATGCGGGTTTCAGATGCGTGCCCCCTAATTTCCCCGAGTTCATCATGCCCAAGTGGTAGAAGAAAGATTGGTCGCTGATGACTCTCAGCCTGTCCTCAGATTGATTTTGAGTAATTTGGGCTGACACATATTCGACCACCTGGTCGAACCTCACACCCAAGGCAGATTGAGCCTGACCTACCAAGAGCTCCCCCGAGGGATTGATCGACAGCTTCACTGAAAAGGAAAGAAGAAAGAAGTTAGAAGATAGCCAAGAGAAAACCACTTAATACTTTCCGAGCTTATGCGGCTCTGTTAGGTGGGCGTTCATGCGGCCTAGTCCATAAAGTGCTTATGCGGTCATGAGACATCTCTCATGCGGTTCGGTCATGAAGCATCTCTCATGCGGCTAGGTCATGGAGCATCTCTCATGCGGCTCGATCATGAAGCATCTCTCATGCGGCTAGGTCATGAGACATCTCTCATACGGCTCGGTCATGGGACATCTCTCATGCGACTCGGTCATGAAGCATCTCTCATGCGACTCAGTCATGAGACATCTCTCATGCAGCTCAGACACGAAATATACCCTATGCGGCTCAGTCATGAGGTATTCATGCGGCCCATACGGCAAAGCTCATGCAGATTCATCACACAGAACTTGAGCAGTTCAGTGAAGACGAAAAAAGCATCAACTATGCCGAAGCATAACAGAGAAGGGCCCGCGCATAAAATATGCGACATAGCCATTGTATTTAGGGTTTGGATTAATGCAGTTTCTTCCCCTCGCTCTTACCACTAATTGGAGGATGAACGTCGGGGTGGACCGAGCTTGCCGTATTCGACGAGAAAGCAAGCCCTTTGCCCTTCGCTGCAGCACTGGAAGAAGCTTTGGGAGCCATGGTCGATCGAGAGAAGAGGAGAAACGACGACTAGGGCGATGGAAAGTTTGAAGAAAGAAAGAAGGAATCTCCCTCCTCAAACTTCTCGTATTTATAGGCTGACAAAGGCACGTAAATCGATAGACGTCGCTTCGAATTTCGTGCTGGCCGAAGGATAAAGACGACTGTTGGGATTCTATCCAAAAAATGGCTCCAAATCATCAACGCAAATAAAAAAATTAATGTCGAAGTGATGGGATGCCCACATAGTACGAAACTAGTATGCGGTCAGAGAAGTCTATGCGACATGAAGAGCTTATGCGGTCTCGACGCTTCCTAGGACAAATCCATGCTTCTTATTCAAAGTATTTCAAATTTACAATTTGAAAACTTTGAAGGGGTCTTATAGAAGCATGGAAAAGAAGGGGATTTTCTATGCAGCTCGAAATCAACATGGAGCCTAATGCGGCTCAAAACCCAGAAGGCTTCTTGCGGCTCAAAACCCAGAAGGCTTCATGCGGCTCAAAACCCAGAAAGTTTCATGCGGCCCAAAAGCAACGGAGAGCCTTATGCGGTTCGAAATCAGCCTAAAGCATTAAATGTTTCCTTATGCAGCTGGCCATAATTACTCTAACACAAAGGTGACAGCTCTGACAAAGATGACATCTCTGACATGAAGATAAGACATGACATGCTCCTAAAAATACGAGAAAATTATCATAACATCCAGCACAGTTCACGAACCAAAGGAAACTCTTCATGCGGATCGCCTATGAGACACTCTTTATGCGGCTCAGTCATGAGACACCTCTCATGCGGCTCGATCATGAAGCATCTTTCATGCGGCTCGGTTATGAGACGTCCTTCATGCGGCTCGGTCATGAGACATTCTTCATGCGGTTCATTCATGAGACACCTCTCATGCGGCTCGATCATGAAACATCTCTCATGCGGCTCGGTTATGAGACGTCCTTCATGCGGCTCGGTCGTGAGACATTTTTCATGCGGCTCGGTTATGAGACGTCCTTCATGCGGCTCGATTATGAGACAGTCCTTCATGCGGCTCGGCCAGGATACATCAATTATGCGGCTCACCACAGAATAATAGTTGAGACACGTGGCAGAGATTGACCAAGTCTTAACAGTTCAGATTTACTGTAACAAACAGATTATGATCAATCTCAACCAATCCCCAGCTGTCCACTATAAACCAAGTCTCGAGGCACAGTTACAACTATGTGGCCCAAAATTTCCACATGGCCGTACATCCCATCCCTCATGAATTCCTATAAATAACAAGGTGTTATCTTCTTGCACACAGAGACACACACACACACAGAGAAACGCATAGAAAAGCACACAAAGCTCAGAAACAGACTCTTCCCTTCGTGTCTTCAGAGAACATTTCTTCACCGGAGCCGAGGTTGCATTCGATCGTCCAAGGAGTAAGGCAGAGTCGATAGCACTTTTCGGAGCCTCTACCGTCACCCTCCAGAATCAAAACTAAACAATTGTACTTAGATTGCTTTTCCTAGATTTTGTTCCTAGGCTCTCTTTTGTACAAACGAGTTTGTAATTGTGAATCAAGTTCAGTCCTCCTATAAAATTATTCTGTTCTACGACGATCAATGGCAAACAATAATATTCAAGGAAAATTACTTAAAAAAATGTATTTCTTTGAAATTAGTAATTTTGTAGGAAAATAGATTTATCTAAAAGAATATTTGAAAGTAGAATTTATTTATTGGGATTAATAATTAACGAAAACGATTTTCCTTAGAAAATACCTTTTAACCATTTCTTCGAAATTTAAAAGAGAAATTAACTTTTTAAATACTAAAATAGTTCTTTTACATAAAAATACGGTTTTCTTGCCAAAGTTATGATTTTCAATTAATACAAAATATTTTGTTTATTAATACTAAATAACCATCATTTTTACCAAAAAATTAATTATTTTAACAAATAAAACTCTTTTATGAAAACTACTCAGCTTTTCTTTATTAATCTATTTACCAAAAACCTTTTTGATTTAAAAACACTTAAAAGGAGAATATATGTATAAAAAACTAATTATACAATTTTACCTACAACTTTTACATAAAGAGTATTAATTTTAACAAAACTTTATTTACTAATACTTTAATAACACTAAAACTTTTGTTAACCATTTACTAAATAATTATTAGGTTTTTAGAAATACAACCCAGTTTATAATCACATAATTAAACAATCTAATTCATTAATCCACATTTTAATTAATTAAAGATTAAACAACAGCAACCTAAACAAAGTTTCCTAAAAGTAATTATTACAAACCATGCTACTAATTAACACAACAGAACTAAAACAACAATTCTACATAAACCAATTAATCTGCAAAATGGTCTCTAAGGCCAGAATATGAAATATGGATTCTGTGAAGAAATGACAGAAAGAAAGGGAAAGAATTTACCCAAGGCTTGCACGAAGGAGTACCGATGGGAGGCCTCGGACTCGGAACAATGCCGGGATTGACGAGCATGGACACATGCGCTCACACGGGCAGACACGTGGGCGAAGGTACGCGGAACCGGGGCACACGCGGGGCTGGCGGACTGCGATGGGTAGTCGGCTGCATCCGGGAGGGCGGCAGTCGGTTGCTCGAAAATGGGGGAAGTAGGGTCTGGATTCGGAGAGGGCGGCGAGGGGAGCGCGGTGGCGGTCGCGGATTTGGATTTGGTAGAGATTTGAGAGAGTTATGGAGTTTTTGAGGAGAAAATAATTTGTGAAGCTTCTGGTGTTTCTCCTCTACTGGGGGATATTACGGGAGATGAAAAAGGAAAAAGAAAGAGGACGTGGGTGTGTGAGCGGGATGAGTGGATCTGAGAGGGAGAACCGGTGAGTGGGGAAGAATGGGTTTTGGGTTGGGTGAACCTAGTGGGTTTAAGTCATTGGGCCAAAATGGTTGGGCTGGGTTTAAGGCTCACAAACAATAATAAATAAATAAAATACACAAACAAAACATGGGTCTTACAGGGACCATCATATTTGCTTCCTGATCTAGGCTAGTAAAGTACTGCTCTCGATCATTGAAGGGAGACTTTTGGGACCATCATATTTGCTTCCTGATCTGAGGCTAGTAAAGTACTGCGCTCGATCGTCGTAGGGAGACTTTTAGGACCATCATATTTGCTCCCTGATCTGAGGCTAGTAAAGCACTGCTCTCGATCGTTGTAGGGAGACTTTTGGGACCTGCCCTGTCCGTTTGTCGCAGAGGACTGGACACGGGAGGTTCTGTACAACTTTCCATCAGGGGCCCGTATAAAAGTTAATGGTACCCGCTGACGGTCAGCAGATTGGACAGTTGGTTGGGCTTGTTGATCCCGTACTGCCCTAGACTTCTTCGACTTAGCACCCAAAGGTGCGTAGTAGGAAGAGTCCAAGTTGGAAGGAGGGAAGGGAAGTTAGTGCCCTTTTCAAAGGAGGGAAGGGGGCTCTATATATAGAATGGAGTAAGCCCTTTTTTCTTCTCCTTTTCGATGTGGGACTAAAAGCAATATCCTTTTTTCCATGCTTCTACAAATAGTAGGGGGTTTGTATTTAGGAGAAAATTGGACTTCTTTCTATTCTATGGGATAGGGCTGTTTGATCCCAAGCTTCTGCAAGCTGTCTTTCTGTTTGAAAGCTTCGAATTGAGTACGTAAAAGTTTTACGGCCTTATTGGTATTTTTCGATGATTATGGAGCAGTGGATTGATTTGATATGTTAGGAGGAGGTACTGCATGATAAGTACCACCTCCAGCACCGGATTGACTTGGAGCAGCCTGTACTGGTATGGAAGTAGTGTAAGGAGATTGTACTCCCAGACCAATATTGATGGGAGCTGATGTTGTTACAGGTTCCTGAGTCAGAATCAGATTTGCGACCGGTGGAACTGTATGTTGTGTCATAATTACCGGATGCATGCCTGTCATTATCTCAACCATGTTTTTCAAACCAGCTTCCAAAGCAGCAATTCTCTGCTCTTGACTGTTAGAACTAGAAGTATCTTGATCTTTTGTGACGACATAAGCAATCACTTCTCTAGCCCACGATGATGAGCTAGTAGAAAGGATGGTCCTTTCAGAACTTTCACTGTCAGCATCAAAGTCATATAAGGAACTACCCCCAAAATAAGTGATAGGGATGTCTTTTTGACTGAAGAAATCTTGGTTAGAATTAAGAAGATTCCTTTGACCGATTGTTTCTGGGCTTCTTGATCTAGTATACTGGTATACCCCTTCGCCTGATTCATGAATCCGATCTAAGTACTATTGACTGGAATTGCGGGATGCATTATGTCTTGGGCATTTTCTACCCCCAGTATTTCGAGACGTCATGTTGACAGATGCATACAACAATTCGTCTTCATCCACTATTATCGTTTGAGGAGTTTGAGAATAATTCAAACACGGGTGAGAACAACTCCAAGTGTGAACTACAAGGCCAAACGTGAACAAGGTCTACATGTTAATGAATCAACTCAACTAGTATACAATATGAAAGCACATGTCCACAATCAAATCAAATACTGGATAATGAAAGGAAATGCATGAAAATAAAGCTGTAGAGGGAGGCAAGGTATACTTGCTTGGGGTCCTGAGCTGCTGTTTCCGATCTGGTACCAAACTTGAGTCCAAGTGACCTATTTTATAAGTTTATCATGTTAATAAATAGAATTGAAAAACAAGAGTATCATATTTATTTGGGTTTTAGGTTTTTAGCTATCTATGATTCTTTTACTGTCATAGTATTCTTGCTTTTAAAGACATCACACTCAAAGGTCTATACAACCCATAAGTTAACTACAAATACTTCCTTGAAATGGGAAGGTATTGTCACGTCCCGCTCCCTTAGGAGCGATCGTCCTCGCTAAGGCGTGATGCCGCACGAGTCTAGATTGTGCCCGTGCAAGGCGGGTTCCATAACGGCCGATTACAGCAGCTACGACGGGATCGTCGCACAGAAGTCCCATGTAGAGACATTGAATAATAGCAGCAAAATTTTGAAGCAAAACACAAGTTATTCAAAGAAGCTCTTTATTGATATTGAAACAAAGATTACAAAGGGCGCAAGGCCAAGTTTACAAGTCTCTCGAGCTCACTTTTCTCACATTACAAGTCACTCAGCTCTCTCTCATCTCTCAATACATATCTCGAGCCAGCGGATGCTTCGGAAGGCGACGTACATACATTATGTCCCGTATAAGTCTTGGCTCTACGCGGTCGCATGCTTCGAATCGCCAAGGAACTTCATACCTCGACGCATCTAAGCGAGCCCCGCACCACGAGCTTCTACCTGCGCCTGCACATGAAAACTACGTTGGTGTCAGTACTCAACTGTACTGGTGGAGTGAGCTCCTCGCCTACCCATACAAAACTAATACGTTCATTTACTTTGTGCAACATAAACCCTTTACGATTGTCTTTCTACTCTTGCCTTAGGATCAGTTTTTAGCACATGGACTATTTAGTGCCTCTAGACCGTTCTCGTGCTTGCATCGTCAACATACCGACTCATACTTGTCTTTCGTGCCATACTCTAGGACGTAACGACTCGGTCGTGCCATAAACTCGATTCGTGCTACAATATCTATGAGACAGTGCCTCCTCGCTTAGTCTTGTCTATACTTGTGTTGTGGAGACGCGGCCGTGCCTCACATTTCGAGGTCGTGCCCAACAACTCAACATAACTTAACCAAACTTGCCCTACGGCCCTTCTCGACTTAACTCGCAACGTCTAACCCAACTTGTGGAACTCGTGTTGAGAACTCAAGTACGATGCCACATCGTATGCCAAAGCATGTGTCTTACGCATAGCCAAATCTTAGGCCTCATAATACTTTGGGTGCAACCGAGCACACATTTTATAACTCAAGTCATACCATGCTTACACTTCCTTTGTTACGACCAACACCGTGCATGCGGATTTGCCGCTTAGCACGCCAATTATCTATATAAAAGGTCACTGGCACGACAAGCCATCGTGGACATAGCCTGGCAATCGGGACCCTTGCACCGCAGGTTGCGATCCCTGATGCAAGTCCCCGAACTACTATTGCCTATTACCCAGCTCGGCTATACCGTGTTTCTTCCTAGGCCGAGTCGGTCCCGTGGCCCCGAGTTGCCGCTCGAAGAAAAAAAGGCCCTTGTCGACAAGTTGTCCATGACCACACGCCTACGCTAACTTCTAGACTTAACGTAATTGCATGGTCTCATCATCATCACGTAGTTCCTTCGCTTTACTTCTTCCACTTTTCACACTTCCTTTTGCAGAGCCCAAACCAAGGTTGCCTCGGCGACTGACCTACAGTCCCGACATATTTCCTCTCGGCGACTAACCATCGCTTAGACTTAACATTCTTTAAACTCAGGCAACGGCTACTGCATAGCCTTCCAACTTAACTTGAACATAACGTGTTCCTTAAGTATCGATAGACCGTGGCTAACTTTCTACTGAACCAACTATGGCTCGTGCCTTAAACCAACTCGTGTTCTACGCAACGCTATCGCCCAAGGCATACCTCATATGACGGGCCTTGGGATCGTGGGACTATTTAACTTGACAACCACAGAATGAGCGGGACAGCACTTGGAATGACTTAGGTCGACCGGTATAACTTTGCCTAACTTAATCGAGCCTACAACTTAACCCGAGGGACGAGCAAAGGCTATGCCAAGCCTTGCATCGTGCAAACGTGTATGCTTTATCGAGCATTTACGCGGGCGACGCCTATGACTTAGGCTAATTCATGGTTTTGTATCGAAGACCAACTTTCCTTCTCCCAAGCCACGGGACGAAGGATCGAGTGTCATTTTCAAAGCACGCCGTGCACCAACTCTAAACTGACCGTGGGACCTTTTTCCATGTTCTAACTCAATCGCCCCGTCGGGATTATTCCCTTTAGCTATGTGGATTCGTCTCTTTTATTATCAAGCCTACTTGTGCATTTGAAAACATGCGATTTATTATGTGAAGGCTAAGATGAGGCAAATTAACCGAAACTATCCCACCTGAGCGATGTCTTCGAGCAAGCCGTTGCAAGGCTAAGTCCGAACGTCGTCGGCATTCCGATTCCTCCGATTGACTAAGCGGAACGGGGCACTACAGGTATGACTTTAACCAACCTTGTCATATTTATCCTTGTTCCTGGAATTCATGTTAACTCTAGTCTCCTTCCTAATACCTGTGTGCCATGGTGCCACCTTTCATATAGTCTTTAAGCAAATATGTGAAGTGGCTGCAATATTGTAGCCAATATACATTATAGAGTTGGCCTAATGTACTAGATAGTAGGAAATCTGCCACTGTCTACATCTGGAGGTACTGCCATTAACTAGTAGGTATTTAGGACATGGTCTAAGTGTCCTTGGTATTAGAGGTAAGAAGGGGACCTCATACCACTAGTCTATCCAAGTTACCTATCATACACTTCAGGTACTGCTAGTACAAGCTGCTGCTATACAAGTGGAGTTGTTCCCTTTATTATTTCTCTTGATACTTGGTTACTCACACTATACTCTTTCCTCACCTGGACCTAATCCCCTTTTCATCTGAGTACTTCCATAGGTGCCATTTATACCTATATGACTCTATTGCTATAGGTGAGATAGGATCCCCTTTCCTATGTTCTATTCACTGAACCAACCTATGGTTACCTCAAGATTAGTCATCCTTATTAGGCTTATACCCTAGCACATACCTTTAATCCTAGACCTTGTTGTGGGTGTACAGGAACCCGAGCCCCAATACCTGATACTAAGGTGACACCCTAACCCACATCTGTTTTACCTACCACTGGTCTCTATATACTAGATTGTAGGTATCTGCATGTACTAGTTTGGATATAATTGAATATGTGACATTGAGAACTTGTTTAGCAGTATCAATGAGTACAAGGGACAGTCCACTTATCTATGTCTAATGGATAAATACAAAGAAAGCCTATGAGGGATAAGCTATTACCTATTGGTCGATTTGTGGCAGTTGGCTACTGCTACCAATGCTGCCACCTAAAGAATGCGGTTAGGCAAGCTACTCTTATAATCGAATGTCCCCTATGGTAATATCTAATGGTAACAGGAAAGTCCATGTATTTGCTAACCTCTATGGTTACTTATCCATTCTATATTTAATTGTTCAGGACCTCATGATTTGGGATACAAAGGTATATATCTTAGTCATATAGGTTTATCAGGTAATTGCTGCAAGAGGATACTACCAAGTTTCCATCCACACCCAGGTAATTCCCAAGTTGTTCTCAGGAAAGATGCCTCTACATCCTATTTATTTCCTGTTACCTGGTATATAAAAATACCTCATGTTAACTGATACCTGAGAGTTTCTTATGTTTATCTGATAGTTAACTTATATCAGAGAAGATCTGATACCGACTCCCATGCCCTGACATAATACCGACAGTACCTCATTTTCCTGTGATTACTTATCTCTCCTAATCTTTTTGTACAATCTGGGATCTCTTTCACAAGCATCACAGGTACTCACATGTCCCAAGCTGCCATTTCCTAGCCCTCATATGACCCACCACTCTGAATAGTGGATGTCATTTGCGCACGATTTTCGAAGGGTATGCATCAGAGGAGATACTCCATCTCACAAGTATATCCTAAGGATACACTAAGTCCCCTAAACCCATGCCCTCTGGTTTGATGCATTTAGCTACTGGGCTATGTACCTAGCCCGACAGGTTCCTTATAGCCATCAGGGAAATTCCTATCAGTTGTTATGCAATCAAAATCCAAAGGTAAATTCTGAGACTTCCCTCTTTCACCCTACATGAATCCTTGTGTATCAAGGTGGGACTGCAGTCAGTTCATCCCTGATACACTACAGTGGTCAGATGACCTATACTAGGCTGATACCAAATATAACATTGCAATCAAGTGTCAAACCTGATACTAAGATTCAATAACCGAACCAACCTATATGTTATTTAATACTTCAATATCAGTTAGATACAAAGGACAGTCCACTTGGTATATAGTGCCTACTCTGTACTGCAGGTAAGCCAGACCTGCCTAGGCGCAGAGTACATACTATAGAATATGGCCTATAGTGACCAGGTACATTGCTACCTGTTGGCTAAGTGTACTCTTCTATTCTTGATACTATTTGATTCTAAGGGAAATACCTATCATCTATTGTGCAACATACAACTTCTTGTATCTTGGTACAGGATCTTAGTAGTCTTGTCTGTACTAACGTTCAGGGGGTTGCTCATATCCCCATCTAGGAATTTCATCGAGCACCTTCCCTGCTTTCTAAAGTGTTGTGACAGAATTAATAACTTGGCATGTCAAGAGGGATGAAGAACTTACCTTGTGTTCGAACAGAATTTGCCTTCTTTTT
The DNA here is from genome assembly GCA_029216955.1 of Iris pallida. NCBI lineage: Eukaryota > Viridiplantae > Streptophyta > Magnoliopsida > Asparagales > Iridaceae > Iris > Iris pallida. The sequence goes on from JANAVB010010792.1 coordinate 10,031,825, forward strand.
GGCTCCTATTCAATGGTCCTTGCGGCAGGGGAGATATAAATGGTTAAGGTTTTGGGGAAAAAGGGTGGCTGCGTCTCTTCATTTATATATATAGTGTTCAGATTATACCAAGGGTTAATAGATAAGAGGAGAATCAGATTATAAATCCAATTTGCAGTGATCAACTTTCAAACAAAAATTTGAATTAAGGAGGGGGTCTGCTCTTGTGAGTTTGTTACCAGCATTTGAAATCTAGGACTCACACTTTTCATCCAGGTCCCTGTCCATTTCCTATATTACCAGATGTGATCCTCTATTGATTATTTTAAATAAACCATAACCCATAAAAGAGACAAAAGGGAACAAAATTAATAAATGAAGAAAATTTTTGGTGAAGGGATTTACACTATATTCAGAGGAGTAGAGTTCCCGCCCAAAAGAGTTTTCGTATTGAGTGAAGCATAGGCGCCACCAGAGATACTTTCTATCAAATCAAGGACTGGAAAAGATGGGGGAGTAGCCAAAAGGCGTTTCCTTTTGTTTAGAGCCGAAGAAGCAGTAGGTGCGGGTTGCGCAGGAGTTCTGGTTGATAGAGAAGCCTTCTGCACAGGTTGCGTAGGAGTTCTGGTTGGCCAGGAGACAGATTGCGCAAGTTGCGCAGGAGCCATGGTTGGCTGAGAGACAGATTGCCCAAGTTGCGCAGGAGCCATGGTTGGCCGAGAGACAGATTGCGCAAGTTGCGCATGAGCCATGGTTGGCCGAGAGACGGACTGCGCAAGTTGCGCATGAGCCATGGTTAGCCGAGAGACAGACTGCGCAAGTTGCGCAGGAGCCATGGTTGGCCGAGAAGACTTGGGAGTCCACACAGTGCGTCCTTTGCTCTTAGTAGCAACGACGGTGCGCTTGGTACCCCCAGCACTGATCATTGTCTCGTAAGCAGTTTGGTCGACTTGAACGACCAAACTCTTCTGCGTCTTGACGATCGACGCGGTATTACATTGAGTTGTCACTTTCTCGTTAGAGGAGAAAGTCGTCCCCAGCAGAGTCGCCATTTTGTTTGCAAAAAGAAAAAAAGAAAAATCGATTTCTACAAACTGAGAAAAAGTACAAAGAGTACAATTGATTTCTGGAAAAGTACAACTATAAAAATCTGATCAGAAGATGATCACTTTATCCTTTGGACGATGTGATATCGAAGAAACGAGCTTCTGGAGGATGCAACAGCACTTTTGCAGGAGTTTTTGATCCTTGGTGATGCTTTGAGACTGATTTGAAACTCTATTTATAGAGTTCTTGAAATAACTGTTTAGCAGTTATTTTGGGTTGCGCGCACTTCAGGTTACGTGCCTCTTTTCACTTGTGCGAGCGGTTACACCAACTGCTGTGGACGCGTGGCATCGTTTGAGTGAGATGCGCGTGGTCATGGGCAGTGTAGTAGACACGCTCTGCGAAGTTGGTGGCTTGTGCACCACGTCATCCTGTTCTGGACACTGTTCGATCACCTTGCGCGTGCTTCATAAGGTTGCGTGGGGGCACAATGTAACAACTTGCGCGAGCGGGTTAACGCCCCAGTCCCATAATACATAGAACTAAGTACGTCAGCATGCCGGCTGCACATATACAAAGAATACACCAATATGTGGTATCCTCGTATTTGTACATAAGCTGTAAATAATAATACATGATAAGCCACAATATAATAACTATAATTCATCCACAGCTCAACACAGAATGAATAATAAGTCTCAATAATAAAAGAAGTCAAGAGATAGCCGGGTGGACATACCCACTCCAAACTGCTATGAAAAATAGTCTCTACTAAATGGAGTCCAACCTCCTCAAAACAGAAAAAATGAAGATAAAAAGATGTACACTAGATAGTCTTAGATAATAAAGAGGAAAACTAAGTATCAGTGGGGAGATGCCTCATCATCGGCGTAAAAAGGATCCAAAGCTGCTCCGTACTCCTGGGGATAGTCCTGCTCGTCTAACCCTGGAGAGTTCACCAGGTCCTCAGAGGGACGTAACAAGATACAGAAAAATATGCCGAAATAACAGAATGTGTAAACATGCAACTATGATACTACGGGATCTCTTAACCGCCTATGTGAGATGCACTTTGAGGACAACGTTCTACGCATGGGCTGTAGGATCAGCAGCGTAAATAAAGAATGGCAGTAAGTAGCGCTCATCCGAGTCGCTATCGGCCAGGGACAGAAAGTAGCGCTAATACGAGTCACTATCGGCCCACAAAAGTATGTCAAAAGTAAATGTAGCCCCTACGCTAGTAGCTGTCCCCTCCCCCCGATGCTCCTGTCCAAGATGTATCAACAGCCTGTCCAGTTGGCAACTGCTACGGCTTCTAACTCGACACACTAGTAGCAATTACCTCATATCCGTCGCACGACCCATACGTATCGATGGCCAGTCGAGTACGCAGGTCCGTGTCCTATGTGAACTCACTCATCACGTGATACACATGTGTCAAGGCCATAGGAGACGAATATATCCCACACTCATAAGGTGGTCGTCTTACTCTAGGTCGACATGCATAATAAAATATAAAATAACAAAAATGACTAAATCTAGTCGCTTGCACCCAAGTGTGACTTGGACGCACAATATAAACAAAATGACAAATAAGAAAAAGAAATATGCAATAATAAAATATACTAAAAATAATGAGCACAATCAGAATCTATGGCAAGGTATACTTGCCTGTGGTTCGAGAAAAGCAATCCAACAATCGCAAGCGGCAGCACCAAAAACTCACAATTCATATATGACTCCGGATGCTGAAACAAACATCAAAAACATTTTCGGTGTAAAAGATATCTCAAGGAAACGCCTGTCCAAAAGTCAAATTTCGGAACAGGGGTAAAATCGTAATTTTGAGTCAAAACCATTCCCGTCGTTGGACCCGCTTTGCACCAAAATGCGCACCGGTATTTACGGTCTCTAAAGTCGTCAAACTACATGTCTACGGATCTGGTTTGAGAAGACAAACCCAACAGTATGTCCAATTTTGGATTCCGATGAGCCGTGCACAAAATTGCCCGTTGGATCGGGTTACAGGCCCGCCAAATAGGCATTCCAGTCGACCTTCTCAGAATCGGACCAAACTTGGCATACAGGACCAAAAAAATGATACGGTCCTGTTGGCCCAATTTTCGTCTCAATTTGACGAACGTGCACAAAGTAATTAGAAAATTTGCAAATAGGTCGATACGGTAAATTTCGACGGATACGCATCGAATTCGTCGCGCACACGCGACCAATTTGAATTCCGTCAAAGCCCACACGTCCATGAAGCCGATACACACCTTTCGATGCTTTCGGTTCGCGACCACGTCGTCCGGTTTGGCGGGACGCACGTCGTATCAGGAAATTTTTCTAAAATTTCAGTGTTTTAAAAATCAGTTTTTCCTCAACTTTGAAATCAAATATTTTTGCATTTATTAGATGAAAAATTAAAGTAACAGAAGGGTTATAAAGTGCTATAGGTTGTCTAACATGTTGTTCAAAAAATTTCCAGGAATCTCTGCCAGGTTGGTCGCAATCTATCTACAAACAGAGGTACCTGAAATCCTAAATTTGTCAATGTGACAGGGGTTTTCCATCAACTTTGCGTCGATGCCACGGGTTGGTTTTTCTTCGAATCACAAAACTATCTATTGGAATTCTGAGAGGGTCATATAGACTCTCTACCAGAGTTCATACAATCAAAATCGATTGAGTAAATAAGGAGGAATCTGCAGTAGAAGCTAGGTACTTGTAGTTGAACTCAGAACAGAGTTATTCTGTTCCAGTCGGTCGGGGCTCTTCCCTGGTGGTGCAGTCGTCGACGACGGCGCTCAGGTGGTCGGGGTGATTCGGCAGAGGGTGGGGGTGCTCGAAAATCAAAAGATTTGGGTTGGGATGAAGGTTTGATGAGTTTTTGGTGATAGGATCCCCGCGGCTCAAGGCGAAGTATGGGTTTTAAATCCCAATAGTTCTCGGTTTAGGATCCGAAATTGATTCAGGTTATAAAGGATTTGGAAGAGATTGGATTGGATATGATTTGGAAAGGATTTGGAGGAGACTCATTCAAATTTGAATTTGATTCATCCTATCTGCGGGTTGCCGCTGGGAGGGGTGTCGGGACCTTGGCTGTTACTGTTCACAGTTGTGAACAGTAACGCAAGATTGATTTTTTTAACAACTAATTATATATATATATATATATATATATATATATATATATATATATATATATATATATATATATATATATACACATACATTTTCATATGAAACTTAGAGCAATTAGCTAGCATCCAAAAATTAAATATTATAAATTACTATCTAAACATTCCAAATAATATTGAAGACTAATATTTAATAGTATAACATATACACACCAATAATATATATATATATATATATATATATATATATATATATATATATATACACCTCAACTACAACTAAATGAATAAAATGTATAAAAATAATAGAATTGATAAAAATGTCTGCATAAATTATGGGGTTTACATTCTACCCAACTTAAAGAAAATTTTGTCCTCGAAATTAAACTAAGGTAGGGGGTCAAATGCAATGCAAAATTGGAAGGGTCTAATCATGAAAGACGTACCTTGGTCTTCGAACAAATGCGGGTAGCGACTCCTAATGTCGTCCTTGCGCTCCCAAGTAGACTCCCGTGGCGAGTGATGCTTCCATGCCACGCGAACCAACGGTATAGACTAATTCCGCAACACCTTCACTCGGCGATCGAGGATACCTACCGGTTGCTCTTCGTACGACAAACTCGGTCCAACTGTGATCTTGGAGTGATCAAGCACATGATTGTTGTCTGCCACTTACCTCCTCAGCTGAGACACGTGGAACACGTCATGTACTCCCTCCAGCGACGGTGGCAAGGCCAATCTATACGCAACTTCTCCTACACACTCCAAGATGTCAAAAGGGCCGATGTATCTTGGACTCAACTTGCCACGTCCTCCGAATCGAATCGTGCCTCTAATGGGGGATATCTTCAAGAAAACATGGTCGCCTTCTTTGAATTCCAAAGGTCGACGACGATTATCTGTCCACTGCTTCTGTCGATCATGCGCTGCTCGCAGGTGGTCTTGTATCTTCTTTACCTTCTCCACTGTGCTCAAAACCAGCTCGGGACCCAATATATGTCGCTCTCTAATATCGCTCCAACAGACAGGAGATCGACACTTCCTACCATACAATGCTTCAAACGGAGCCATCTGAATGCTCGCTAGCTATTGTTGTAAGAAAACTCCACAAGATGAAGGTGATCTTCCCATGATCCGCCAAAGTCAAGCATACACGCTCTCAACATATCCTCTAGCGTCTGAATCGTACGCTCTGACTAGTCGTTTGTCTGCGAATGGTACGACGTGCTAAACTTCAAACGCATACCCAAACTGTCCTGCATACTCCTCCAAAAGTGTGAGGTAAACCTCGAGTCACGATCCGACACGATGCTAACTGGTACACCGTATAGTTTTACTATTTGCTTCATATACATATCCGCCAAAACTTTCGTGGACTGCCCCACTCTAAAAGGTAAGAAGTGGGCCGATTTGGTAAGTCTATCAACAATCACCCAAACCGCATCTCATCCACTAGGACTCCGAGGAAATCCTGTGACGAAGTCCATCGTAATGTGCTCCCACTTCCACTCGGGAATGGATAGCGGCTGCAATAATCCGACCGTCCTCTGGTGCTCGGCCTTCACTTGCTGGCATACCAAACACTTGGCCACGAAACGAGCTATCTCTCGCTTCATTTCGTGCCACCAATAATATTACCGCAAGTCCTGGTACATCTTAGTTCCTCCGGGATGAATAGAGTAAGTCGAACTGTGTGCTTCTGCCATCAACTCCTGCCGCAACTCTCCATTAGGAACATAAATACGATCACCATATCGCAATGTCCCATCGGGATGAATCCTCATTCCCGTCTGCTCTCCTGCCTCAGTCCTCTCTCGAAGTCGTCGGAATCTAGCATCTGCAGGTAATGCTGCCTTGATCCGACCCACTAATGATGATTGCACTTAAAGATTGGCTAACATGCCATCTGCTCCAGGCAATACTACCTCAATACCAAGCTGCTGCAAGTCTGTGATCAACTCCTTCTGCGTAGTCAAGAAGTGGGCCATAGGCTTACGGCTCAATGCATCTGCCACAACATTAGCCTTGCCCGGATGATAATGTAGCTCAATCTCGTAATCTTTCATCAACTCCAACCAACGTCGCTGTCGCATATTCAACTCTTTATGTGTGAACACGTACTTGAGGCTCTTATGATCAGTGTAGATATCCTCCTTCTCGCCGTATAAATAGTGTCTCCATAGCTTCAAAGCAAAGATAACCGCTACGATCTCTAGATCGTGGGTTGGATAATTCTTCTCGTGCACCCTCAACTGTCTCGATGCATATGCTACTACATGACCATGCTGCATCAATACGTATCCTAATCCCTTCCCGGATGCATCGCTGTAAATCACAAAAACCTCCTGGGCCCGATGGTAGTGTCAAGATAGGTGCAGTGGTCAAGCGCTTCTTCAACTCGTCAAAAGTGGCTTGCACTCATCTGTCCATACAAACTCCTGATCCTTGCAAGTTAGTCGAGTCATAGGCCCCGCTATTCGAGAGAAATCTTCTACGAACCTTCGATAATATCCCGCAAGTCCAAGAAAACTTCTCACCTCAGAAGCCGATGTGGGAGCGGGCCAGGCCTTGACTACTGTGATCTTCTCAGGGTCTACCGATATACCGTCTCCAGTAACCATGTGCCCAAGAAATGAAACCTCCTTGAGAAAGAAATCACACTTGCTAAGCTTTGCAAAAAGTTGCTCATTCCTCAAGATTCCCAAAACTGTCCGTAGATGCTGTTCATGCTCCTCTTGGCTCTTGGAGTAAATCAAGATATCATCTATGAAGACGACTACAAATTTGTCCAAGTACTGATGAAAGATCTTGTTCATTAAGTTCATGAAGACTGCGGGAGCGTTGGTTAAACCGAAAGGCATGACCAAGAACTCGTAGTGTCCATACCTCGATCGAAATGCCGTCTTCGGAATGTCTTCTTTCTGAACCTTCAGTTGGTGATAGCCCGATCGTAAGTCAATCTTGGAGAATACTTTTGCTCTACTTAGTTGGTCAAATAGATCGTCTACGCGCAGCAAGGGGTACTTATTCTTCACCGTCACTGCATTCAAGGCTCTGTAGTCGATGCACATGCGCATTGTCCCGTCTTTCTTAGGCATAAAAAGAACGGGTGCTCCCCATGGTGACGCACTTGCACAAATAAAGTCTTTCACCAATAAGTTATCAATCTGTCTTCATCTCTACCAACTCCTTGGGTGCTCGTCTCCGGGAATAAGCTCAATAGAAAACTCAATGTCTCGGTCAGGTGGCAGTCCTGGCAATTTCTCGAGGAACACATCCTCGAACTCAGCGATAACAGGGTGCTGAGTGGTATCCTGCATCATTATGTGAGTCCCCAATGCAGGCGCATTGCTTCTCAAGGCTTCTTCCTTGGTGAACTTGAACTTCGTCGCATTCGGTGGTCTAAAGACAATACTGCCCTTATGGAAGTCTATGAGAGCAAAATGCTGGCTCAACCAATCCATTCCGAGAACCACATCGAACGTCGGCATAGGAAATACAAGAAGTCGTACCTTCATCTCTCTACCACTTATTACTACAGAACAATCTCTACAAACACCACTAACATGTACAACTCCTCCTCCAGTGAGAATTCTAATATTTTTAGGTAAAGATGACATGGATATGCTGTGTCTAGTGGCAAAGCTAGTGGCTATTAATGAATGGGTGGCTCCAGTGTCAAATAATGTGATGGCAGGAAATGATGCAACTAAAACCATACCTGCTATAACGTCCACCTCTGGTTCTGCCTCCTCTGCAGCTAGTGCAAAAGCCTTCCCAACTCTCTGATTGCCCGTCTATGCTCTAGCCTGCTGGAATTGGGCTGCCTGAGGGGGTAAAGGTGGTCGTGGTGCTCCTGGCCCCGCAATCGCTGGCATTTGCTGCTGATTCTGTGGAGCATTCCTCTGAAATGGACAATCTCTGGTCTGGTGCTGGTTCGATCCACAAGCTAAACAATGTCCCAACCGTCATCTACAATCCCTCTGAACATGTCCAACTTTGCCACAATAATGGCAAGTGGCCTTCTCCTGCGTCTGTTATGGCCCTATCCTCTGCTGATGCTGATGTGTGGGAGGGCGTCTCACTGGCCCTCCTGTAGTGGTCTTAGCTGATCCCATGGTCGAAGTAGCTCGTCGGTTTGCCTTCTTGCTTATGATCTCTTGAGTTCTAGCCTCTGCCAGAACAGCTGCTTGGGAGACCCTCGACTCGGAGCTAGTGTATCTCTGCAACTCTATACTTAAGCCTCTATGAAATCTTTTGGCTTTCTCCAGCTCCGTCGTAACCAACCCTGGTGCAAAACGACTCAACCGACTAAACTCGGTGTCGTACTCATCAACTGTCATACTCCCCTGCTCCAAGTGTAGAAACTGGTCATACAGTGCATCCTTGGCAGTGTCGAAGAAAAACTTCTTATTGAACAGCCTTTTGAATTCCTTCCACGTCTGATCAACTCCTAGCCGTCTCTCCTCTGCGGCCCACCAATCGTAAGCATTTCCTTCCAACTGTAACTTCATTGCCGTCATCCATAGATCTGCGGATAACTCCGAAGTCTTCAGGAGATTTTCTGTCTTAACCAGCCAATTGGTGATCCAGACGACGTCTTCAGTGCCCTTGAAGTGTGGAGGATTCATGTTGCGGAACCCTTCGATAGTACCTACAAAGGCTTGGGGTGCTCAGGTCAGTGTTGTCTCCAAACTCCTCCTAATAGCCTCGCTCTGCTGCATCTGGGCCTGTACTAAGCCCTGGAGGATCTGGTCTGTAGTAGTCCCACCAGCCTGAGGCATGAGCTGATGTGGTGGCATATATGGCATCTGGGGTATGAACAGTGGGACACCCTGAGGCCCGTACTTTGGAGGATATAAAGGATATGGGAGGGGATACTGTGGTGGGTATGAGGGAGGATACTGTGGAGGATACTGGGGTGGATATGATGGTAGATACAGTGGTGGATATAATGACGGTGGATATGGGGGTGGAATCTGTGGTAGAAACTGAGGTGGATAGGGTGACGGAGGTGGTAGGTACTCTTCTTGAGCTGCAGGGTTTCCGGGGACTGTCTGTCCCACTTGGGGTGCCGGGGCTTGGTGCTGAGTAGTGGGTGGTGTCATCACAGGCTGCAAGGCCGGTCCGGATGGTGCTGGAGTAGTCGGGGACATGGGTGGCTGACCCACTGGTCCTTCTTGAGCAGTGGTGTTCCCATCAGTAATGGCGAGAGTAGTTGCGCGTCCACTACGAAGATTCATCCTATATTGGCACGAAGATTTCAGTTTTTGTTAGAACAAAATCAAACTGGATGTCAAGTAGTCAAACGAGAAATTGAGAAGAGGTCAAGGAAGGTATTAATAAGTGGATGAGATTCTATATCCTATTCCTACTTGCAGGCTTGTTGGGCACAGTCATGTAACCCAACAATATTATACGGACCTGCATGGGCCACCACAAAAACATGTAACGTCCCAGTCCCATAATACCTAGGACTAAGTACGCCAGCATGCCAGCTGCACATATACAAAGAATACACCAATATGTGGTATCCTCGTATTTGTACATAAGCTGTAAATAATAATACATGATAAGCCACAATATAATAACTATAACTCATCCACAGCTCAGCACAGAATGAATAATAAGTACTCTCAATAATAAAAGAAGTCAAGAGATAGACGGGTGGACATACCCACTCCAAACAGCTATGAAAAATAGTCTCTACTAAATGGAGTCCAACCTCCTCAAAACAGAAAAAATGAAGATAAAAAGATGTACACTACATAGTCTCAAATAATAAAGAGGAAAACTAAGAATCAGTGGGGAGATGCCTCGTCATCGGCGTAGAAGGATCCAAAGCTGCTCCGTACTCCTGGGGATAGTCCTGCTCGTCTAACCCGGGAGAGATCACCAGGTCCTCAGAGGGACGTAACAAGATACAGAAAAAACATGCCGAAATAACTGAATATGTAAACATGCAACTATGACACTACATGATCTCTTAACCGTCTATGTGAGATGCACTTTGAGGATAACGTTCTACGCAGTGGCTGTAGGATCAGCAGAGTAAATAAAGAATGGCAGTAAGTAGCGCTCATCCGAGTCGCTATCGGCCAGGGGCAGAAAGTAGCGCTCATACGAGTCATTATCGGCCCACAAATGTGTGTAAAAAGTAAATGTAGCCCCTACGCTAGTAGATGTCCCCTCCCCCCGATGCTCCTATCCAAGATGTATCCACAGCCTGTCCAGTTGGCAACTGTGACGGCTTCTAACTCGACACACTAGTAGCAATTACCTCCTATCTGTCGCACGACCGATACGTATCGATGGCCAGTCGAGTACGCAGGTCCGTGTCCTATATGAACTCACTTATCACGTGATACACGTGTCAAGGCCATAGGAGATATGAAAATATCCCACACTCATAAGGTGGTCATCTAACTCTAGGTCGACATGCATATATATATATATATATATATATATATATATATATATATATATATATATATATATATATATATATATACCTCTGTTATAGACTCCTGGTCAAAAGGCCTACAAACTCAGCCCGAAAACCCGCACTTGTATCGCACTGCACCAGCACTCCACTCGCACCGATCCTGCATCCGGCTCACACTCATATTTATTCCCCTATAGGAAATTAAATGTGTTTCCTCCTACAAACTCGGCCCAAAGTAGCACGACCCGATTCCAAGATTCTTGGTCCAGTCGGATCATGTCTAGCATGCACCGTTGTGAAACGGCGACATTAAGCTGTATCAATCAGTAGTAACACAATGCACAACATTCTAAAATACAGGAATTTAAAAAATTTTGTTAAAACATTTAGAACTGAAAGTCTAACTGAAATCAACCACACGAGCAAGGAATATTTAAGTTATTACAACTAGTCCTTTATTACAACTTCTTAAACAAAGAAAACTAAACTGCAATACTACTGGTGTTCTTGGGCCTCCTGGTTGTATTCAACTAACTCCTCAGAGCGCAAGTCAGGTCCGTAATAGGTACTAAAGGGTACCTCCTCGTCATCGTAGTCACCTAAAAATGTTGATATCTCGTTAGGTAAAAAGCAAGAAACATATATTCAATTCTACTATTTAATAAATAACTAAAAGATGCAAGAAGCAGTTTTTAAAACATTATTTATATTTTCTAAATAATAAAAATGAATCAATGAAGCAGTAAAATCTCAAGAAAGCAATAGTGATGCAATCTACAATCAGCAATAGTGTGTTGTGTATGTAGCCACCTGTAACCGGTTGGAAGAGACAATATGTATACTAACATTATACCTAATGATAGCATACGGTACGGCTCAACCCCCTGTACAATAGAGATTAGCGCGAGATAATCAATAATGGTAACATAGACTTTGGGCACAGGCGCTAACACTACTCCCCAATCCCGAGTCAATAAATCAATAAGTCAATCAAGGAATCAATTGGATCCGGAAAGGATCCCGTGAGTCGAATGTCGATACAATGTTCCTAATGATGCAGTACATTTAATCATCAATTAAAATACGAGTTTTAAATATTATGAAACTTGTCTTGGTTTCCGATGCTGTAGGTAGAGACAGAAAATACGATCTCAGACTTAGGTCTTGAAACCTACATTAATTAAAAGTCCGGTTTATAAACCATTCTAAGGGTCCTAGTTCATTTTTATTAATAAACCAATAATTATTAAGCTAACGCTCAATTATTTATTCTAAAATACTAAGTAACCAAAATAATAATTTATAAGTGATAAAATAACCATTTTAATCTTTAATAAAAAATTATAATAAACTATTTATCTATTACTTACCCAAAATATGTTCATTTAATAATAGTAACTATTTTGAGAATAATATTATTAATAAATAATTACAATCTTTTAATTAAGCAATTTATTCTAAAATTATATTATTTTATTTATAAATCGTATTTTGAGAACATATTCATATATCTAAAAATTATATTTTATAAACCATATTATTTAACACTTTTCTGCATTATACATATATATCTAAAAACTCTGTTATTTTTTAATATAATTTGTAAGAAACTATTTTAACTAATAATTCTTGTAAAATATTATTTAATAGAATACTAATTTAATTATCCATAATAATTAATTTTTTCGAAAACTCAAATTTTGTGAAAATGATTTTTATTACTGATTTACGGCCTAATTAACGATTTATACCTATTAACACACAATCATATATTTAATTACTACACCATAATCATTTAATTAAATCAATAATTATTATTAACTAATTAACTAAACATAATTAACCAATTATACTAATTTTCACGATTAACACTAATTAACATTAATCATTAACTAATTATTCCAAAGTTAACAGAGCTTTATTCTGTCAACTTGGTCGGACTAAACCTACAGATTTCTGCCTAATTTCTATTCTGTGAAATGGAGAGTTTCTGTAAGAATGACCTACAGGTTGTATGATGAAGGAGAACCGAAATGTAGCTTCGGACGCAGACTCGGATCGGCGCACAAAGGGTGCTCGGAACGCCGGAAAGTCGGGGAAGTGCCGACGGGGTCGGACAACGGCGCAGAGGACGTCGGAACAGGAGCACGCGGGGGCGCGGACGTAGGCGACAGTACCGGGGATGCCGATTTCGGGTACGCGGGGAATGGCCTTGAGAGGTGTCCGTGGGAGCGGGATGGAACGAGGAGCGTGGTGGCGCGATCGGTTCAGAGAATGGTGGAGTGATGAGGGAGATATGTGAAGGTTTGTGAAGGTTTTTGTGAGGAAGAAATGGTTCTGGAGAGAAGTTCTGTAGGTTTCTCTTTATTCGTACGTGAGGGGAGAGAAAAGAACGGGTAGGGTGGTCCGTGAGTGGTGGTGAGGAGTCGGGATGTGGGTTGAACGAGTGAGTGGGTTAAATGAGTTTGGGCTTGGGTAGTGGGCTTAGGAAGAAAATAGGAAGAAAGGCTTATGAATTAAATGACTTAAAAGAAGGGAATGGGCTCAATTTAATTAATCAAACAAGGCTCTAAATTAAAGCTATAAATCAATCGATTCCAACAATAAAATTGTAAATTATTAACCAACCTTATATATAGTAATAATAATAATACTAACTATAATAACTAATATTAATCTAAATTTATACTAGTGGAGTTAAAAGCCAAACAACCCTTGCAAATACCCAATTTAAATAATTATCCAAATTTTTGGTTTTACAATCTTCTCTCCTTAGAAAATTTTGTCCTCGAAATTCTAAGAGTAGAGATAGGGGTACAGTCATACCTCTACATGTGGGGGTATTTCTCCTCATGTCAGCCACTCGCTCTCAGGTAGACTCGTCTGGGGAGTGGTGACGCCGCTAATCTGACTAGCGAAATTACGGTATTCCTCAGCCACTTCTTTCTGTGGTCTAATATTCGTAATCTAAATACTCTCTTTCTAACCCAAAACCTATAGCCCACAATCCAAGTCCTAGGCTTGGTATGCTCTCAATAATAAATTTATGAATAAATCTAAAATAAGATTACTAATTAAATATTTAATATAATCCTAAAATTAAATTAATTAATTAGATAATAACAATCAGGATTAAAAAATAATTTTAAATACTCCAAAATGATTTTGTAAATTCTCAAAAAAATAAAAAATAATGACATTGATGTCAAAATGGAATTATAAATTTAGGAAAATAATTTTACGACTTCAAAATCCTCAAAAGCAGAAATTCCGAATCGAGGTAGTTACAAATATGTCACCTTACAAATATTCCGTTCTCAAAAATTCAAATGACATGATAAGCACCGTTAAGAATAACTAAATACAAAAATTTTAAAAATGATTAAAATCGGTTGAACATAGAATCAAAATTTAAATACGACTAGTAGAATCAGGATGATCTAGAAGTGATTAAGTTTAAAATCTAGGCATGGTAAAATAATACAGAATGATTTGTCATGGTCAAATCTTAAACATGATCAAAATCAAAATTTAAGCATAGTAAAAATAGTACCAAAATAATATAATCATAATTAAATTCTAACAACGATCAAGAATAAAATTGTGACCTAAGTCCAATAAAAAATCGTTTAGGCATTAACTAGCATGGCCATGACTCAAATTCAAATCATTTAAACACGACTAATAAAATACGGGTCAAAAATTATTTAGACTTTGATATAGTCGCAACTAATAGGTTCATAATGCTAAAATACGATAAATATAGAAATGGTATGACTAAGAATAATCGAAACAAAATTTTGAAATTTTGGTTTACTAGGAATCAAATTCAAGAATGAACAAAATTAAATTCTAGAATTGATTTGAAAACATGATAAAAGAATTAAATCGTTTAGGCACGATTGTGATCAAGATCAAAATCATTCAAAAAATAGACCAATCATATACATAAGATTATTATCAAGTTTGACATGATCATAATATGATCAAAAATTATTTAGGTATGCTCAAGATCTAATCATAACAAAAAAAAAAATCGTCATGGCATGATTGAGTTAATATTCAAACCATAAAGGCACGATCAATATTAGAAATAAAATATAGTTACGATCAAAATCATATAATGCAATTTAAGGGTCGTCCAGATGTGGTAATGAATGTAATCAAAATGATATAATCATAAACAAAATCCAGTATATATATATATATATATATATATATATATATATATATATATATATATATATATATATATATATATATTGAAAACTGAATAGTAATAATAGGAATAGAAGGAAAATCCAGTCATTGTTACAAGATTTAGAAAAATCAAACGATAGTTACAAAATAGGATATGCATGAAGGAAATATCTATACAAACTAAATCACAAGCTCTATAATCTATAATTCTCTTATTACTAACTAACTTACCCAAGATCTTCTTATACCACATTTCTTACCCTGGCCTAAGTGAAAATGCTAGTTTTCAAGAATTCCTAAAAATGATCTAGGTAACCTATCCATGTTTCCCCCGTATATATATATAGCTATCAACTATATACACATATATATATGCATCCATAATTGTATATCAACTATCTAATATACATGGCTATCTATACACGCACACACACACACACACACACACACACACACACACACACACATATAGATATATACATAGTTATCAAAATATGGAACTATAAAAAAAATACGTGCAATACACTATAGTCAAACCATGAAAGAGATTGGGCCAATAAATGTCGAAAGATGGTCCTAATGAAATTCTAGGACAAATCAAGAAAAATTCTATAGGAAACATATGGTGATATAAAATATTTCTGTAAATGAGATTTACTGCTAAGATTTTAAATAAGGCTAAGTTCAAATCAAGATAATTTTCGGTAAAGTTGTCAATAGCTATAAGAGATCAAACATGGTATATAACATGAATATAGTCTCAATAGTATCCGAAAATCATACATATATGGAGTCATTTTGCCTAGAGTTCATGTTCCGCCAGTGTAGTGTACATCTAACTGCAGTGAACCTTTGGTTCCATGACTCGAATAATGATAGATCACCAAATATTCTATCAACTTTATCTAATATTGACGGAACCACTCAAGAGATCAAATATTATATTTTTAGGACGTAGTCTCAATAATATCCAAAAACCTATGAATAACTGAAATCACTTCAACTTTGGGTCCATGCCTTGCTAGTGCGCAGCTGGCTGCAGTGAACTCACAGTTTCCATAATCCACATAAATGACTGCAGTGCGCATCTGCCACGCCATAGTAGGTCGTCGAATATTTCTCAACTTTACTTATAAAAATTTCAAAGAAGTTTAAGAAAACTCAAATGAGTTTCTAAAAGTCCTAATCATGATAGAAAGTGACATAAGTATCTGTTCTTTAAATATTAGGTCTTTGAGAATCGAGGATCACTCACTAGTAGAAAGAAAGAAATGACTGAAGTTAGAAGGAGTATTTGTTCTCCGACCTTTCCCTATTCAATGGATTGAGGACGTAAACTTATGGAATTGATCAAACCTGACTTTAACTAATAGAAATAGTACGATTTCAAGTTGAATGGAAGAATTAATGAAAATATTTCCGCCTCTAGAATTAACGAAAATATTTTCACCTCTAGAGAATTTCTTAAAGGATGTTGACCTATACCGGAATTTATTTTGAGAAAATAATTCCTCGGGGTCAATGAAAAGTTTTAGAAACTAGATAGGCAAATTGGACTAAGTAGTTAGTTTATGGGCTTTATGATATAATGTTGGAATAGATCAAGAAAGTCATATTGAAGTAGTATAACAAAATTATCAAAGAAATTTGGAGGCTTGGGTATATTAGTCATGGATGAGAGGTTTGCTAAAATAGGGGTCAAAACTTCTAAGTTGGTAATTGGCATATTCCCTAGAGAATTTTAGAAACTAATATAGATAGGAAAAATAATCTTAGGAAGACACAAATAGTAAATATGTATAACCATAAAATTGGCCTAAGCTGTGATTGATCATTCCTATATCACAGGCTTCCAATGATACTCTAATCCTAAGCACTATTAGACAGACATGTATGGGCCACCACTAAAAATATGTCACGATCCGATCCCAAGATTCTGGGTCCAGTCGGATCATGTCCAGCCTGTACCGCTGTGAGACGGCGACAGTAAGTTGTATTAATCAGTATTAACACAATGCACAACATTCTAAAATGCGAGAATTTAAAAAAATTTATTAAAATATTTAGAACTGAAAGTCTAACTGAAAGCAACAATACAAGCAAGAAAATATTTAAGTTATTACAACTAGTCCTTTATTACAACTTCTTACACAAAGGAAACTAAACTGCAATACTACTCGTGCTCTTGGACCTCCTGGTTGGATTCAACTAACTCCTCAGAACTCAAGTCAGGTTCGTAATAGGTACTAAAAGGTACCTCCTCGTCATCGTAGTCACCTAAAAATGTTGGTCTCCCGTTAGGTGAGAAGCAAGAAACATATATCCAATTCTAGCATTCTAATAAATAAATAATTAAAAGATGCAAGAAGCAATTTTTAAACCATTATTTATATGTTCTAAATAATAAAAATGAATCAATGAAGCAGTAAAATCTCAAGGAAGCAATAGTGATGCAATCTACAATCAGCAATAGTATTTTAAGTATGTAGCCACCTGTGACCAGCTGGAAGAGGCAATATGTATACTAGCATTATGCCTAATGCTAGCATACGGTACGGCTCAACTCCCTGTGCAATAGGGGTTAGCGCGAGATAATCAATAACGGTAACATGAGCTTTCGTTACAGGTGCTAACACTACTCCCCAATCCTGAGTCTGTAAGTCAATAAGTCAATCAAGCAATCAATTGGATCCGAGAGAGATCCCGTGAGTCAAGTGTCGATACAATGTTCCTAATGATGCAGTACATTTAATCATCAATTAAAATACGAGTTTTGAATATTATGAAACTTGTCTTGGTTTTCGATGCTGTAGGTGAAGACAGAAAATACTATCTCAGACTTGGGTCTTGAAACCTATATTAATTAAAAGTTCGGTTTAGAAACCATTCTATGGGACCTAGTTTTTTAAATTAATAAATCAATAATTATTAAGCTAACGCTCAATTATTTATTCTAAAATACTAAGTAACCGAAATACTAATTTATAAGTGATAAAATAACCATTTTAATCTTTAATAAAAATATATAATAAACTATTTATCTATTAGTTACCCAAAATATGTTCATTTAATAATAGTAATTATTTTGAGAATAATATTATTAATAAATAATTGCAATCTTTTAATTAAGCAATTTATTCTAAAATCAAATTATTTTATTTATAAACCGTATTTTGAAAACATATTCATATATCTAAAAATTATATTTTATAAACCATATTATTTAACACTTTTCTGCATTATACATATATATATCTAAAAACTCTATTTTTTTTTAATATAATTTGTAAGAAACTATTTAACTAATAATTCTTGTAAAACATTATTTAATAGAATACTTATTTAATTATCCATAATAATTAATTCTTCCGAAAATTTAATTTTTGTGAAAACGATTTTTATCATGGATTTACGGCCTAATTACCGATTTATACCTATTAACACACAATCATTTATTTAATTACTACATCATAATCATTTAATTAAATCAATAATTATTATTAACTAATTAACTAAATATAATTAACTAATTATAGTAATTTTCACAATTAATACTAATTAGCATTAATCATTAACTAATTATCCCAAAGTTGACAGCTTTATTCTATCAACTTGGTCGGACTAAACCTACAGGTTTCTGCCTAATTTCTATTCTGTGAAATGGAAAGTTTCTGTCAGAAGGACATGCCGGTTGTATGATGAAGGAGAACCGAAGTGTAGCTTCGACCTCGGACTCGGATCGACGCACGAAGGTTGCTCGGAACGCCGGAAAGCCGAGGAAGTGCCGACGGGGTCGGACAACAGCGCGGAGGACGTCAGAACGGGGGCACGCAAGGGCGCGGATGCGGGCGACAGCGCTGGGGCGCGAACACGGTCGGACGCGGGCGCGGGGAGCGCCAGGGACGTCGGGTTCGGGTGCACAGGAAATGGCCTTGAGAGGTGTCTGTGAGAGCGGGGTGGAACGAGGAGCATGGTGGCGCGATCGGTTTGAGGAATGGTGGAGTGGGAAGGGGGATATTTGAAGGTTTGTGAAGGTTTTTGTGAGGGAGAAATGGTTCTGAAGAAAAGTTATGTAGGTTTATCTTTATTCGTACGTGAGGGGAGAGAAAAGAACGGGTAGTGGAGTCCGTGAGTGGTGGTGAGGAGTCGGGATGTGGGTTGAACGAGTGAGTGGGTTAAATGAGTTTGGGCTTGGGTAGTGGGCTTAGGAAGAAAATAGGAAGAAAGACTTATGAATTAAATGACGTAAAAGAAGGAAATGGACTCAATTTAATTAATCAAATAAAGCTCTAAATTAAAGCTATAAAGCATTCGATTCTAACAATAAAATTGTAAATTATTAACCAACCTTATATATAGTAATAATAATAAATATAATAGTGATACTAACTATAATAACTAATATTAATCTAAAATTATACTAATGGAGTTAAAAGCCAAACAACCCTTGCAAATACTCAATTTAAATAATTATCCAAAATTTGAATTTTGCACAAAAACCCACACTTGTATCACACCGCACCCGCACGTCGTGCCCGCATCCGGCTCGCACTCACATTTATTTCCCTATAAGGAATTAAATGTGTTTTCTCCTACAAACTCGGCCCGAATACCCGCACTTGTGTAGTACGGCACCCGCACATCACTTGCACTGTGTCCGCATCCGGCTTGCACTCACATTTGTACTCCTATAGGGAATTATGTATGTTTTTTTCGTTGCTCGGACCTGCAACCTCTTGGAGAGATATGCATCACTCTAACCACTTGAGCTAGTGATCGAGGGGAGGGGATTCGAATCCGAGACCCGCACTACTAGTAGGCTACTGCCTTAGGGATATAGCATAACATATTATTTATCTTTAACTTGTACCTTCTATATAAAAGGGCATGGGTTAAGACTTAGGGTGTCTTTAACTTGCAGATTGGGCAATGTAATGTAATTGTCATTACGATTGTAACTCTAATTCAGATGTTTAGTTGGACAATTTTATTGCGAGAAACTGATTACATTACACCACTTTCTATTCAAATCATTACGTTATACACCGCCGGGGGGAGGGGAGGGGATTCGAACCCGAGACTTGTGCTCGAGTGCCCCCACCCCCACCCCCCCTACTACTAGTAGGCTACTGCCTTAGGGATATAGCATAACATATTATTTATCTTTAACTTGTACCTTCTATATAAAAGGGCATGGGTTAAGACTTAGGGTGTCTTTGACTTGCAGATGGGGCAATGTAATGTAATTGTCATTACGATTGTAACTCTAATTCAGATGTTTGGTTGGACAATTTTATTGCGAGAAACTGATTACATTACATTACATTACATTACATCACTTTCTATTCAAATCATTACGTTATACAATCCATGTAAGGACTTGACCTAACCAACAATATCAAGAAAATGCATTATGTTGAGCTGAAAGTGTTGCTTCAAGTGAGAACTTGACCTAACCAACAATATCAAGAAAATGCTTCAAATAACAACAATATCAAGAAAATGCTTCAAATAAAAGTTGAAAGGACAACAAGATATGTGATATTCTACTAAGGTAAATTCAAATAAATGGCTGAACCTGTTTTCCTATTTCATCAGTAACAATCATTCTGGGAAGTGACTGAACCTGCACCGTCTCATGTTAGTCCCAACAAAGTGTTCGGATACGAAAGTAAAAGTAAATGCTATTTCCTTTGCTAATAGAAAGCCAACGAACAAGCAGGGGATGTACCAACTTAGAGAGCGACTCGAGTGTAGTTGCACATGAAAGTAGATTGGAACACGCATGTCTCCGAAATAAAACATCCAACTCCCTGCATGAAAAATGTCACTAAACTCAATTTGGTTGAGTTATAAACACTTCATAACATCATTTGACCCATTTACAACATATATATATGTTCTTATTGCATAACATAGTTTATGCTATAATAATAACAAATTGTTAGTGTTCCAACCATCCTATGGCACCAGACTGCAAACAATAGTCTCAGTAAGTTATTGAGTTTTGATGAGACTGCAAAAGCATCAATAAATATATTGATTCCTTGGAAGCATGAAATCTTTCAGTTAAATATGTTACTGCATACTCTGGAGAGAGAATAAAAGCATGAAACTTACCAACAATGTCGAGTAATTCCTCAAGAACTGTTATTTGTATTCGCTACTATAGTTTACTTGTTAATGCCTTTCCAAATGACTCAACTCAAAATCAAGTCTACTACTCTTTCTTTTGATCCAATTAGTCGTATATCTTTAAGGGTGTAACCAAGAAACATATAATTGACGGGTATAATGCAAAACACTACATAAGCATGTATAGCTTATGGAAATAGCTATGAACATGGCAACCAAATGTGAAGTTTTCTTCACAATTACCATTCAAGCTGCAGCTAGGTCATCTACTTTTAAGGTGATTAGATTACCAATCCAAAACAATTATTATAGATGCATTAACTATTTTCAAATTCAGATTTAATGTTGCTAGCTCCAAGAAATGTGTAATATTAATATGCTAGATTTTGGACTTTCAGGATGTTTATTAGTCTAATGTAAAAGATCAACTTGAATTTAGTTTGCATCAACAGAAAAATCGTGCATTGAGCCTTTTTGAGAGTACAACGGTAATGATGAATGGATCATGTCCATCTGGTTGAATACTTAAGTTTGTAGAAGAATTCATGACCTGAGTTATCAATTTCAATGGTCTCCTCCAATTGTTTGATATTTCAATTAAATCACTTTGGCAGGCAAAAATTGGAGTTGCTGAGGCACTTCTTCACAAGTCCACGTGCCTAAGTGAACTTAAATGATTAAATCCTCTAAGTCTTCGGTTAATTTCAAGCTATAATTCTTCTAACACTTGTAATGCCTACTGCAACCCATCAAACTCCAAATTTAGTAAGATAATTGCCTAATTGGTAGACATTGTATCTTCTGCCTCTCTCCTTGTCAGCTCTAAAACAATTTGACACTAACCATCTAACTTTGAGAAGACCTAGGTTGTATAGACACGGATACAGATTTATGTACAGATTTGAGACGGATACGGAATATGGCACTTCGGAAAATTTTGGGATGCGGGTATGGGACGGATATGGTTAGATATATACATGAAAACATATTTCTATGCATATTTCAAAACAAATTTCTATGCATATTTTATATATTACATCTTAATAATATCTATGTTGAAGAATATTATTTTAGGGTAGTAACTAGATTCCCAATATGTTCTAGAAAGGATTCAACGCAAAGAAGTATTATTTTTCTCATATATAAATTATGTTTGGCATGA
Source organism: Iris pallida (assembly GCA_029216955.1). Lineage (NCBI taxonomy): Eukaryota > Viridiplantae > Streptophyta > Magnoliopsida > Asparagales > Iridaceae > Iris > Iris pallida. Next base: position 10,053,933 of record JANAVB010010792.1, read on the forward strand.
TAACAAATATGTCGGAATTACTTTCAACTATTTTTGGGTCTCTTTGGAGCCTAGAGATGGATGAGTCATATCTGAAAGGAGTGTCAAAGAATATCGTGCCCAATGCGTGTCATGTTGTCCTCCGAGGAATATCCATGCAACAAGGGAAAAGACCACAGCTAGATCCACTCCAAAGATCTGAAAATATAACAAAGTTTAAAAAGCAAAACAAATTGTGGGCCTGTCCTAGAAAAGATATCTAGACTCAGTTAACAAGAAGAGAGATTCCAAATCGCATAATATAAGATCAAAGAGTTGAACATCTTCAGAGAGTGGGCGAATCTCAAAACCTTCTCTCCATCACAACTTACTATAAACCAGGACAAATGACTGAATATGTTGAGAATACAACGGCTTCAAGGCTTGGGTTAGGAGACTCTTTACTCCGGATATTAAGATTTATGCACCGTATAGTAGATGACACTCCACCCTCAAGAAATTTACAATCGTCTTTCTCCAGCACTGAGAAATGGAAGGACTCCTAACTTAAAACATTTTCTGCATCCAGCATCGCATCCACTATTTTAGAGTTTAGAGACCATTTCTGAGGAATGAAACTAGGATTGGAATGAGGAACTAGCAAAAGTTGAATATAATAACAGTCCTTTAAATCTAATTCCTTTCAACAAGTCTTTAATCCACATTGGAGGTTTGAGTTTGTCGACTTTCATTTTTTTTCCTTTGACTAATCAAAACCTATGCTGATGGGGCACTTCAATACAGAATGAATCCTTTCCAACTAGCAACTTTAGATACCCCATCTCATGAACTCATAGGATACTAAAATAGAAATTTAGTAGAAAACTTGGGTTGTTTATTATTGTGGTGAAGCTACATATATATAGGAGAGGCTAACCCCTCTCCATATTATTCTACTCAATGTCGGACTAAAGGCCTATAAATACTCTCAACACTCTCCCTCAAGATGGACGATCGATATCAATCATCCCCATCTTGTTACATAGTCTAGAAAGACTCAATGAATTAAGGTCCTTAGTAAGACAATCTGCGACTTGTTCTTCTCAGCGAACATGATTGAGCTTTAATATCTCTTCCTCTACCTTCTCTTTGATGAAGAACCGATCGATCTCGATATGTTTCGTTCTGTCATGCTGAACTGGATTGTTAGCTATACTTAGTGCAGCTTGACTGTCACTCAGAAGGCATAATGGTGTTCCCTGGTCCAGCTTCAACTCTGTCAGTAGTGCTTTTTACCCACATGAACTCTGACACACCCAGAGCCATAGCTCTTTATTCTGCTTCAGCGGTCGATCGTGCTACCACAAACTGTTTTTTGTGTCTCTATGAAACTATGTTACCTCCCACAAAGACAAAGTACCCTGAGGTAGACCTTATGTCGTCCATACAGCTTGTCCAATCTGCGCACAGAGTAACATTCAACTCCTTTGACCTCCGTACGTGGACACTTTTGAGACCAAAAAAAACCCTCACGTGGAAACTTTTTGAGACCAAAATTCCTTTGGTCCCAAGTAATTTCACACTCAGATGATGTGGAAAAAACTCATTGAGGATATTTTGGTCTCAAGAGTGTCCACGTGGGGGTCAAAAAAAAAGTTGACTATTAGTCTGGGGTTTCATGCATTAGGGTAAAACAAGCGGGTGCAACTCAAGATTTCTCTTATAATTATTTCACTGATTTGGGAAGGTAGATAAAATGTGAAAAGGAGTGTGACCAGATTATGAGTAAAAAATGAGAGATTATCAAGAGAAGAGATTCGTAATGCTGAACGAAAACAACAAAATAATACTTCTGCTGATGATAAAACAAGAGAGAGAGGGATCAAGTTAATTCATTGCCTTGTCCATGACCACGACGACAGTGTAAACCTTCCCGAGACCACCACCTCCGCCCCCGTTCCCGATCACACTCTCCAGCAACTCATCTACAACCTCATCATCGACGCCGCCGCCAAGCACGGAGGAAACATCCGCGTCGCCACTGCTCACGGGTGACGAGGACGGAGTGGTTCCTTCCGCACCCGCCGCGGGACCGGTCGCCGCTGGTTCTCGACTGGAGCTCGCGGGAGATGGAAGCGGAGAGGCGGTGGGGATCGGGACGGGATTTGAGGAATAGTGCGTGGAATCGGCAGGGGAGGGTGGGGAGGGGAGGATTGGAGAGGGAGGAGATGGAGTCTAAGGGGAGAGGGGACCTGCAGATCCCGGTCCACTTGAGAAGGAATGGGAGGCCTAGAAGGAAGGAGAGGAAGATGACGAGCCGCTTCGTACCTGGTCTGCTCGTTCTTTCTTCTCTTTCGGCGCCATGCCTAGGGTTAGGGTTTGGAGGATCGGCGGACGAGGACTCCACCGCCATTGTTGCAAACTCGGAGGGAGGAGTAGAGCGCTCTCTCTCTCTCTCTCTCTCTCTTCTTAATAATGATGAATCGAACTAATTAGTGGCTTAAGTTCGGGTTAAAAATGAATATATAAAATAATTAAATTATAATTATATAGCCGTCTTAGCTCAGCCGGTAGAGCGCACGGCTTTTAACCGTGTGGTCGTGGGTTCGATTCCCACAGACGGCGATCCCTTTATTTTTCCTTTTTTCACTTCCTATATAGCACCGGAATAAGTTTAACAATTTTTAAAGTTTTTTTTAAGTAATTTCTAATGGAAAGCAAACTATGGGGAAATTCCTTTTCCATATTAAATTTTTTTTTTTCAAGTTCTTTGGCATTTCCAAACACTCTTTCTGTTTGAGATTGTACACAGACTCTACTCGACTACTCAAATAGTATAAAGATAGGGTACATTTAATTTACAGAATTGGACAATATAATATAATTAATTTACTGAGTTGGACGTAATATAATTAATTTACAGAGTTGGACAACGTAATATAATTGGTTCTGTCTCGCAGGAAAGAAGCAAGTACTTTTGTGGCTATAACTATGTTACACGGACACGGATGGAACATTACAATATTAGGACATAACATAAGGATATGGCATCTACTATTATATTGTATCCTAGTATATTTAGAGTAATGCTACAGTTACAACCAAATGCTTACAACCCTTTTACAACCTTCACCCATTGCTGACATATGGGTCATGGTCCACATGTCAGCAAATGAGTGAGTGGTTGTAAGAGGATTGTAAAGATTTGGTAGTAGGCTTAGCATTATTGGTATATTTATGGGACGTTTGTATTTGTTTCGTGACTGGCACGAGACAACCTACACTTTTGAAATGTCTCCATTTCCTAGTTCCATAGCCAAGGCGGACCATAAATTCAAGCAGGAGTGGACTAGAGTGGGTAGGGTAGGGTAGGTGTGGACAGACTCATAAAAAATACAAACGTGGTTCTGCACCTGTTCATGTACAAAAAAGCCTAAACCGTTGACTATCTTCTATGCATCTCGAAGCACCTGTTCATTCCAAATTTACTTTTTTCCAAATGTTTTAACTGTTACTTTTTTTCCAAATTTACGTGGCGCCTTTTTGATGAGTAATTTTTAAAACTTTTGTTTAGCGTGTTTATCGGACAGGGCAACGCCGGTCCAGGCCCAATTTTGATCAAATTTGATTGGACGTGGGCTAGGCCGGGCCAAGTAAGCCAAAATCCAAAATAATTCTAGCCCATAACTTGGGAATTAGCGGACCGGATTTTTGCGGACTTTGTCTGGTATTTTTTTTTACTTTTGTTTAGCTGCATGCAGCCTCAAGGTGCCTATCAGGTTGGCCAGAACAATTTTGACTGGATTTGGTCGGGTCGAACTAGCACAAGACGGAGGTCAGTTCGGGTCAAGTAATCCAAAATCCAAATCGAGTTCGGCCCAGAACCCAGAAATTAGCGACCCTAGTTTTTGTGGGCTGGTCCAGGTCGGCCCGTAAAAAAAATGGGCTTAGAAATGGGCCCCAAAAATAGTATTTGGGCTTATAAAATAAGTAATGTAAATAAAAAAAATTAATTATTTAATAAATTTCAGAAATTTAATATAACATTTCTATTTTTATTTAATTTTCGAAAGCTAAAAAGTGAAAGTAAATATTTTATTTATAATTTGACCTCTTCAGTCTTGATGGTCACCTTTGTTTTAATTTTTGTTGACGCTTTATTATTCAGCTCTAGCAGAGTCGTCCATAGTAAAAGATTGAAAGTACAGTTCATTAATGTCGCCACATTTATCTCTTAAGTGTTGAGTCTGCTTTTTTGCACGAACTCAATCTTGAATGCAAATGCAGACTTCGAAAATATTCAGTAACATTATGCTTCTCTTCTTGCTTTGCATTATTGAACCTGCACTAAAACAAAATTCGTATGCTGTCATGGACACTGGGACCATTAGAAGAAATTGAGATTTTAAAATATTGATACAAGAAGTATTATTACAAGCATTATCAAAATAAATAAAAGAATATGTTATGAATATCATGTTCATGTAAAACTTGTAATATTGCTCCGTCTATTGTAGATTCAGTATGCAAGAATTTCAACGGTCTTAGACGAAGAATACATTTTTGTAAAAAAAAAATTTCGCATGAAGATAATGTGTCATAATACAAACAAAATGATAATCTGTTTACTAGTCCATACAAAGTTAAAGAAAATTCAATAAAACTTTCTTTCAAATTTGCTTTTTCTTTTTCAAAATTTTTAACAGGTTCAGCTCTAATAGTAGATGTAAAAAAATTAATAGAACAAAATTTTAGTGTACTACTTGCATAGTCATAATATGATTCACTTTTACCAAATATAAAAGGTTGTTCGTCACAAGTGATATGTCTCGTTAAGTTGGTTTTGTTACGAACAGCAAAATAAGTAATATTTTATATTGAAGATCCTTTAGGACGGTTGCTTAATTGTTTTTGTCTAGCATTAATGTGTTTTTGTCATAACAACTTTCATAGTCTCTTAAAAAAAATTATCGTCATTTTTGTACATTTAAAGGGGTTTTCTTTTTTTGTATTTTCTTGCATTGTGCAGCTTTAGGTAGTACTTCTTTTTTTTTATCTTTGGCATCTAAGACTTCTTTCCTCATTATCTGTGACAAATAGTTTAGTATAATATTCTCACAAAATTGATCATTTCTATGAAATATTACTATTAAAATTTCTAAGTTCTTGAGTTATATTTGTGGCGATGATAGTTCATTTTCTATAGATTATTAGCAGAATAATATTTTCAAAATTATTCTAAATATTGTAACAATATTTTGAAAGATTTTCATAATATTGGTTAGAACCAGTAGCATCATAGGGATCCATACTATATATTTTTAAAATATATTTAAAAATAAATAAATTTCAATATCAAAATAAACTAATTTTTTAACAATAATAGTAAATTACTTAAACCTTAACTTTGATTTTATCCAAAGTCGCGTGTATAATTGTTGCAGCTTGTTTGTTGTCGATCAAGTTGAAGCCTCTAAAGTTATCGGACTCTTACGATTTTTTTGCACTTCAAACTCCAGAAAGCAGCTACGTCATCAGATTGCTTGAAAGTATTAGAAAAGAAAAAAAAAATGTTGTAGTAAATTTGGAGGAATTAATTAGTCATATTTATAAGAATTTTCGGATGTCAAAAGACCATCAATACCTTTGGAATATAGCCGTTATAGGGATATTTTGGTTATTTTAAACAAAATATCCTTTATTACCGTTCAAAATAGGCTAGGGTTTGGGGATATTTTTGTAAAAATATCTCCTATTTAGTAAAATGGTGGTTGGGTGGGTTTTTTCAAACAAAATTTCGATTCCAACAATATAATAACAAAAATAAGGGAGTATTTTGATAAAATGTCTTCTAAATATTTAATGAGGTGGACTCTGGAAGGGGTTCAGGTCAAGCCAATTTTAGGACGCTAATCGGAATGGGACGGGTCGGGTCGACCAGGTTGGAGAGTCGAATCCAATTCAAGCTGGAGTTTGGTCCGGGTCGAGTCTACAAGCCGACCAGTTAAGCCATTTCGAACTCGGATTACTTGTCGGCCAAATCGGGTCATCCTATTGATCGGACCCGAGCCGACAAGCTCAGATTTGACTGTTTCGGACTTGAATTGGGTCCTGGGTCGTCCGCCCAATAGACACCTTGACATGCAACCATACAAATTTTTAATATGCACCACTTTTCTACATTACATCTACGATCTCTCCTTTAAAGTGTCCAACAATTGTATATTTAGAAAATTACACGACATCAAAGTGAAGCGGCTAATCTTCACAAGAAAAACCCTAAAATCTAAAAACCCACGAAGATTGTGTCAAAAAATTCACAAATAAATGTTAATAAGTGGAACATATTAAAAAAATTACCAGTAGTAGTTTGATTATTGTTCTGGGTTCTATTTCTGGATTTGCTAGAATAGGGACAGGAAGACTTCGAAATCTTCTCGAAAATAAATTTTAGAAGAACATTTTCGAACATTACAAAGTTTCCAACCAAAATAAAATTTTCTCAATGGACATTATGTTTAAAATTTCTCAGACAAGACACTAATGGACATTAAATGGACCGGGTCTGACCATTTTTTGCCAAAATATTGGTATGGTCTGACATGAACCGAATTTTTTAAAGAACCGTCAATTTTTTCCAGAACCAGATTTTAACCAGTGAACGGGCCGAACGGGCCGAATGGGTTTACAATTGAACCGGCCAATTTTGGTTTAACAAAAAAACCTCAAGAAAGTTAATCACGTGAGATTTTGACCATTTGGTTCTTGTTTTGGTTTTGATAAACCATATAGTTGTAAAATCAAATCAAACCAAATATACTAAGAACTAAACCAAACCCAAACCAAAAAATTAATATGGATAACTTACATATTTGAACCAGACCAAACCAAGTCTATTTGGTCCGACCTATACAAAAAATTTCAGTTCAATCATCAGTCCGGTTTTTAAAACATTGTCATCCCTATAGTTTATATTTTCTATAAAAACTTATAACACTAACCACCCATATGTTTTATTAAAATTATAAAACAGAGGGGTGGTTGGTGTAATTATTTTTGAAATATGAGTAGTCCATGTAATACTCATGAAACACAGAGATGTTATTTAATTGCAATTTGATACCATCAACTATTTCAATTTTTTCAACTCGATATCTTAAACCAATTTTTTTTTTTGGTACAACTCAATATCCTAAAAAAAGATAAAAATACCCATAACCCTATCCCTAATCCGAAAAATATTCGTTTTGTCATGAAAAATATTTTTCGTGACAAAAAAGTGATGTAAGTCTAATAAACACAAAAATTGTAATGTAAGTACAAATCCATATTAATGACTAGGATGAAAGTACAAAAAAGTTGAAATATTACGTTTAAAATTTCTAATTTTTGAGGTGATATTTGTGTCAATGATAGTACATTTTCTCCAGACTATTAGCATAATAATTATTTTAAAAATTATTATAAATATTGTAACAATATTTTGAAAGATTTTCATAATATTGTTGAGAACCAATAGCATCATAGGGATTCATAGTATATATTCTTTAAATTATATTAAAAAAAATCAAATTTCAATATCAAAATTAACTAATTTTATAATAATAATAATAATAATAATAATAATAATAATAATAATAATTTACTTAAACCTCAACTTGATTTTATCCAAAGTCGGGTGTATAATTGTTGCAGCTTGTTGTTTGTTGATCAAGTTGAATCCTCTAAAATTATTGGATTCTTATGATTTTTTTGTACTTCAGTCTCCAGAAAGTAGTTACGTCGTCAGATTGCTTGAAAGTATTAAAAAAAGAGAAGAAAAAAAATTGTTGAAGTAAATTTGGATGAATTAATTAGTCATATTCATAAGAATTTTCGGATGCCAAAAGACCGTCAATGCCTTTGGAATATAGTCGTTATAGGAATTTTTTTGTTATTTTCAACAAAATACACTTATTAACGTTCAAATTTGGCTAGGATTTGGGGATATTTTTGTAAAAATATATCCTATTTAATAAAAAGGCTATTGGGTGGAGTTCTTTTTTTACCAAAATATTCCTTTCCATGTTATAATAACGAAAATAAGGGAGTATTTTGATAAAATGTCTTCTAAATATTTGATGAGGTGGACTCAGGAGGGGGTTCGGGTCGAGCCGATTTTAGGACGCCGCTCAGTTAACTCATCCCGAATCCAGATTGCTTGTGGGCCAGATCGGGTGAGCCAGTTGGCCGGACTCGGGCCGGTCCAGCTCTTGGATTGGGTCCCAGGTCATCCGGCCCACTGCACACCTTGACATGCAACCTTACAAATTTTTAATATGCACCACTTTTCTACATTACATCTCCCGTCTCTCCTTTAAAGTGTTCAACAATCATATATTTAGAAAACTAGGCGACATCAAAGTCAAGCGGCTAATCTTCACAAGAAGAACTCTAAAATCCAAAAATCCATGAAGATTGTGTCAAAAAATTCACAAATAAGTGTTAATAAGTGGAACATATTAAAAAAATTACTAGTAGTAGTTTGATCATTGTTCTGGGTTCTATTCTGGTTTTCTGGAATAGGGACATGAAGACTTCAAAATCTTCTCGAAAATAAAATTTAGAAGAATATTTCCAACATTACAAATTTTCTCAACCAAAATAAATTTCCTCAATGGACATTATGTTGAGGGAACGATGTTGAAAATTTTCTTTTGATCGCTTTCTGTTGTTGTTGTTGTTGTTTTTTTTTTTTCTTTTTCTTTTTCGTTTTTGGCGTTTTTTCTTTCTTGTTTTTGTTTTTTTATCATTTTTTCAGGAATATTTATATAGTCATCAAATATGAAAATGTAATTTTTCAGAAAATTTAATTACTTGAAATTTGATTTTCGGGAATATACAATTTCCGACTATATAGTATTTCGCATACCAAACGTCCCCTAAATGGGTACCAACCCATACGATTTGCAAGGGACTGCTTGGTTTTATGATGTGGGTTCCATGTTGCTAAACATTTTGCGGGTAAAGTGCATTTAAACCCTCCTTAGATGTCATGAAATGCAAATAAAGACTCGCTGATCCGAAAAAGACAGCTAGATACGAAAATGCTCAAATCACCTCCCCCCCCCCCCCCCCCCTGTTAAAATCCGTTAAAACGTCTTAAAAGACGATTTTGCCCCTCCCCTCCCCCCCCCCCCCTCTCTTTCCGGTGGTGGGGGGCGGGTCGCCGGCGGAGGGAGGAGGGGAAGGGGTTCGGGGGGCGGGTCGCCGGCGGAGGGAGGAGGGGGGGGGGGGGGGGTCGGGGATGACTGGCAGAGGGAGGAGGGGGGGGGGGGGGGGGTGGTCGGGGATGACCGGTGGAGGGAGGAGGGCGAGTTGCCGGCGGAGGTCGCCGGCGGAGGGGGGGAAGGGGGGGGGGGGGGGGGGGGTAGGGGCTGGTAGGGAAGGGTGGGAGGGGTAGTTTATATTTTTTTTAAAGACTTAACGGCCATTTTAACGGCCATTTAACGGATAAGGGTCATTCTAAACAAAACAGGTTTTTTTGGAGGTGCAAACTGCTTAAGTTTTCTAATAGGTCTTATTTTGCAAACGAGGCAACTCTAAGGAGGGTTTAAATGCACTTTACCTACATTTTGCTGAATTTGAAGGTACAAACCCATCCCTTCGGGAGGATGTATTTTTGAACTCAAACTTCTGCTGAAAATAAATAAATTCCCACTTAAAAAATTTCTTACGGGAGGATGTATTTTTGTACACAAAAATTTCGATATCATTCCCTCTTTGTTAGCAGAATCGGACCGGACCGGCGGTTAGACTGGATCTAACAAATTTTTGGTAAAATATCTGTATGGTATGACTTGAACCAGATTTTTTTTTTAAAGAACCGTCAGGTTTTTTAAGAACCAGAGTTTAACCGATAAACAAACCGAACCGGTTCATAATTGAACCGACCAATTTCAATTTAACAAAAAAACTCCAAAAAGTTAATCACGTCTCACCATTTGATTCTTGCTTTGGTTTTGATAAACCTTATATTTCTAAAATCAAACCAAATATGCAGTCTAAATCCCTTGATTATGCATGTAGCATGTAAGAACAAAAAAGTCTAGATCGTTGACTATGTAGTTGCTTTTAGGTCTATCATCTTCTATGCATCCCCAGATATACGGACCAAGATCCTTATAGTGTATGCAGAATGCAGATGGGACATTCCAATTTTAAAAAATCAACTATTTCAAATATTAAAACGTTCTAAAATCTCACCAATTGGGTCCATAGCTCAGTGGTAGAGCAATTGACTGCAGATCAATAGGTCACCGGTTCGAATCCGGTTGGGCCCTACAAATGGCTTTAAATATTTTTCATTATAATTTGTTCATTATGCACGGTAACTTTCCTACATTACGTCTACAAATGAGTTAAAATTTTTTTTTTTAATTATTATAATTTGTTCATTATGCATGGTGACTTTCCTACATTGCACTACGCTCTCCCATTCAATGGGGATAGGATAGAACTCCATGAAACCTTTTAGATCTTTAAAAGGATTTTTTTTCCAAAATAACATATATATATATATATATATATATATATATATATATATATATATATATATATATTTTACCAAATTAGCATAGCTTAATTTTCAGTAATTCCAAGTAGGGGTGAGCATTATTCAGTTTTGGACCGAAAACCGAACCGAACCGAACCGAACCGAATAAGAGATTCGGTTCGGTTTAAAAAAAATTCGGTTCGGTTTCGGTTTTGAAAATACTAAATTTTCTTATTCGGTTTCGATTTCGGTTTCGGTCCAAAACCGAAAACCGAATAAGAAAAATTAGTTACTATATATGTATGTATATACTATATATACACACACATGTATTAATATATATTAGTATATACCGAATATACATATGTATATACTATAGGTATATACTAAATAAATTTAGGTATATTTAGTTACTATATATATTAACAAAAAAAAGTGCAAATAAACCGAAAAATTGGATAAACCGAATAAACCGAAAACCGAACCGATTTAATTCGGTTCGGTTTGATTCGGTTATGGATCAATTCGGTTCGGTTTCGGTTTTTCTTATTCGGTTTTCGGTTATTCGGTTCGGTTTGAACCGAATAAACCGAATGCTCACCCCTAATTCCAAGCACAATTTAGGGTCAGGTTGTCATTCCATTTTAGTTCAAACTCAATCTCATAACACAAAACAAGCAGTAGGACCTCGAATGGTTTTATTTTATTTAATTATTTCTGAGAATGGTAGTATTATACACTAGGAATCAATTTGTAAAGCGTTTCGGTTGTACAGAATATAATATAAGGGATATAATGCCCCTTTTAAATATGTTTAGATAATGGTAATGTAATTAATGATGATGTGCTAAAGTCCCAAAGGTAAAGGCAATGGATTTCGTATTGTCATACGATGACTTGGATGATATACGTGTTAGATATTTATTGTACCCTATCGATTCATAAGATGAAAAGTATAAATTAAATTACGGAAGTGTACCTGAATCCATTGCTAGACTTGATGGATATTGAAGCGAACGTCTCTTTATTGGGTTCGATCTTCCAACTTGCTACGACCCTTAATGACAAAGAAGAATCCGAATCCTTTGTCCCTCTCTCTCTGTTGATGGAGATGCAGAAGAGAAAAAGAGAACCTCTCTTTTGGTGGCCGTATAAGTTGGGGATCATAACCCTAATGAATACATATATTTATATGTTTTGATATTTCTAATTTGGCCCCTCATCAAATTAGATTTATCTCCGGTATCTACACATTAATTCCATGACAATTATATCCTTAAGCCAATTTTCCAAATAGACCACTTTAATTTGGCTTAATTATTTAGATAGCCCAACACAATTAATTTTACATGTGTGGCCCATATAATTGAATAATTCTAACAATCTCCCACTGGGCCACATATGTAACCTTATAATTGTGTTAACCTTAGTGAGCTCATAAATTGCTATCTTAATCCTTAGGGTATATCCGGACAATCTCGTCCATTAACCATATCAACATAGGATCAAAGCGGCATTCGTCACATATAGCGTAACTAAACCATCAATGGTCACATATACCAATATAGCTAAACGACATCAATCAATCATGGTCCTGGATGCGTAGCATGAAAATTACACTCAATGTGATCAATACATGTATATTTCCAACTGGTCCTCCTTAACTTAGTGAGATCATTACTTAACATAATGAAAACAGAATGAACTGAATTTTCCATATATCTGACAAGATAAATATCCAAAATACTTTAATACATAAATGTGTTCAAAACCAAATAACACCAAAATACATAAAATATAATCTCCCACTGTATTGCCATATTCTTAATTAAGATAACACCCATATGAGCAATATGCTCATGAAAGACCCTGGTGATAATGCTTTTGTGAGCGGATCCGCTAACATAGAGTTTGTCCTAATGTGCTATATGGACACTTTTACCATTCTGAATTCTTTCCTTCACAACTAGAAATTTTATGTCAACATCATTTAACTTATACAAGTTCTTGTTGTTATTAGAATACAGTACTGCTGATTTATTGTCACACCATAATTTTATGTGGTCTTTCAACACCGTACTGTAGGCGCAGTCTTGTGACAAAATTTTGTAACCATATTCCCTGAATAGATGCCCCACAACATGTTATAAACCTTGCTTCCATGGTGGAAGAAATTATGAGTGCATGTTTGACACTCATCCAAAATATATCTCCATTAGTCAGCATAACCTAAGGTGGATCTCCTGCTGTGTTGGCATCCAACAAAATCGGAGTCGGAATACCTTATGATCTCCAGAATTATCCGATCTCGTACAAAGAGCATATAATTTCTTGTTCTTTATTAATTACTTAAGTAGTTTAGCTGCTACCCAATGATCCATCCATATTTGCTTAAATATCTGCCTAACATTCTAATATGTATGCAATATCCTGACGCATACATACTTGAGCATACATTAGACTCCCTACAACTGATCATGAACGAAAAATCTATTGTATTTTCTTAATTTTAAGACTAACCTTAGGGCATTTGATTGAGGCCGAATTTGTCTCCTTTAACGAGATGTGTCACCTGGTTTGCATTGAATACTTCAATCAATATATAAAAAATAGAAAATTATTTCTACTCCCACTGAACTTGTGATACACACAATCTTCAATAGTGTTCATCTCAAAACCAAACGAGATAATCACTTGAAGTACCTTTGACGAGAAGCTTGCTTGAGTTCATAAATAGATTTTGTCAATTTGCAAACAATATTCTTTGGGTCTTTCGACACAAAGTTTTCTGGTTGCACCATATAAACTGTTTCATCAATGTTACCATTGAAAAACATTATTTTGACATCCATTTAATGTAATTCAAGATCAAAATGTGCAACATGTGCTATGATTGTTTTAAAGGAGTCTTTCAAAAATATCGAAGAGAAAAATTCTTTAAAATCAATCCCAAAATTTTAAGTAAAGTTACTAGCTACAAGACGTACTTTATACCTCTCCACATGACCCTTCAAATCCTTCTTGGTTCTAAATGTCCATTTGCAACCAATGGACTTCACACCTTTTGGTAATGGGACAAGTTCTTAAACTTTATTGTCTTGTATAGACTTATACTCCTTATTTATCATATCAATCCACTTTGAGAATTGATGGAAGTTGATTGGATCATCTTCCAATATTCCGCAATCTTCTTCATATTTCTGGAGAAATATGAAATAATCATTTGAAATTACATTTCTCCTTTAGTGGACCATCTTAACATTACCGGTTCTTGAGGTTGTTGAGTTTGTTCCTCTGGAATAATTATCTTATCTTGAATGGGGCTGCCGCTAAGTTGTCTTGTTAAGGTGTCTCAACAATGACTTATAGAGGTAATTCGACATTGTCTTATTGAGGCTCCGAATTCACTTCTTGATCAATAACTGGTGCAGAATCTTGCACATCGTCAAAAGTGATAGTAGGAATCGCAATCGATTCCTCCTCAAAGACAATGTCATTGACTTTATTTCTCCCCCAAACTCAACATCCTCAAAAAATATTACACTTCTCTTCTCAAAAAAAATCTTTATTTTTGTGTTTAGTACCACGTGGTTCTATATGCAAGATTTCTTTATAGGACGCAGTAGTTTCAAGTGATTATAGCATGTCACGAACATTTAAAAAAATAAAAAAATAAAAAAATAATACCAACATTATTTTAGATTTAAAGATAGACCAAACTTTATTGTTCCCAAATGAACAATGATAAATAAGATTGTCAAACAAGAAAACTGAAACTAAATTTCGTCTAAAAGACGGTACAATAAAAACTTTAGATAAAATGGTCTATCAAATCCAATAATAACTAATATCCAAAATTTGTCATATTGCTTCCACTTCTACTGACTTGTCGTCTCCCACATAGATGTGTCTTTCACCATCAATTGGCTTTCGGTAGATCTGGCAACTCTTTTTTTACACGCCATGCGTGGTACTTTGTACATTCCTTCTTTACATATCCCGGCTTGCCACAAAAGAAACAACCATTAGCCTCAGTTTGTTGTTTCTTTTGCACTGGATCCTTAGTAGCTTCTGTATTCTTTCGTTTAGTGCCCTTATACTTGTCTTTAGGGGTGGTAGCCAAATTAGCTCTTTTAGTTTTATCTTGCTTCAATCTCTCTTCTTCTTGTACACAGTACGAAATGAGCTCATTTAGAGTCCATTTTTTCTTTTGACAGTTGTAACTGACCTTGAATTGATTGTACTGTGTAGGAAGTGAGATCAATACCAAATAAATGAGCAAGTCATCCGACAAGTCGAGCTTAAGTGCCTTAAGTTTTAAAGTAATATAAGACATCTCCATGATGTACTCCCTTATGTTACCTTTACACTACAAGAAAATAGGACTTTTCCGACGTTTTTTTCCCGACGTTTATGGAAACGTCGGTTTAGGCATGATACACCGACGTTCTACAATAAATGTTGAAAAATACCAATGTTTGCTCTTAAATATGAAGCATAACCGACAATTTTTTATCGACATTTATGATCAAGTCGGTTTAGGTATAGAAATACCGACCTTTTGTATTAAACATTGAGAAATATTTATTTCTCGACAGTTTTTACTTACATTTGTTGTAAAAGTAAAAAAAGATTACTAACGTTTTATGGAAAACGTGGACTATTGTGAAAGAAGCCATTGTATCATTATTTTTTTTCTCTAATATTTTATATTTTCCTCAAAAACTCTCTAATTCCCACTGATGAAAAAACTGACTCAAACCCTCGCTCTCTCTCTATCTTCTGAGCCCCCTTCCTCAAATTAGCCAAAACCCTAACACTAGATTTATTCTTTCCAAATCCTCAATCTCTGCCTACTCCTCTGTTTTTAGGAAAGAGAGGAGCAAACTTTGGCTATCTCCAAGCGTTGGTTCGTTGTTCCCGATCAGGGCTGGGTGATCTGCTCCAACAGGCGCTGACCAGGAGTAGCCAATCTTCTCCGGTGATGGCTCCACATCGGATCAAACGATGGATTTCGATCGAGTGGCGGCTTCTCCGCTTCTTCTTCGCTCCTTTTCCATGGATTCGACTCGGTCGCCTCTGACTAAGTCTGCCTCGACGGGATCATCTTCCCTGAGCGGTTGAGTTCGCTCTTCGAAAGTGTCGAGGAGACTTGGACAACGTTAGGTATATCTAATCATCGTCAATGATCACGAGCACCGATCTTCGGTGAGTATTCAACCTCTTCAACATTTATAGAATTATAATTCTACGAGCTGTTATCATCGGCTGATCGTTCGTCTCTGCCACGAGCAATTTTGAAAAACTTAGAATGAACCTCTGTTGTTAATAGAGTACTCTTGTGTCCGAGTTTAGATCTGACACGCAATATCTTGTCTCCTTGCAGCTCGGATCGAAAATAGGTATTCTGTTAAACTCTGTCTTCTTCTGTTGGTTAAATGTGCAAAAAATTTGGAGGTGATCTATGCTCGGGCACGTTGAAAACCTTACTAGTGGTTGTAAAATGCAAGTGACCGGAAGAAGCTTTAGTTAAAGCAGTTAAAACATTCTACTGCAGATTACTGAGATCATTCATGAAAGAAACATAGAAACTGGATCCAACTTATATATCAATATATGTATCATTTAGTGAAGATTTTAGTAGACTTCAGAAATTTTTGAACAAATTAATTTTTTCCAAAGAAATATGAATTTCCCAATTATTATTCCTAGTTGCACATGATTCTGACAAGTTCAACATGTATGATGAATAAAAGTCCAACATCTTAAGCATAGCTAATATTTGTTGTTTTTTAATTAAATAGCTACTCTAAAGTTTTGCGACTGCAAATAGATGGCAAGCCAAGTTTTGGCTAACTTCTCATAAATAATTTAGTGTATATGATACTTTCTTCCAATTGCTGTGGAAATTTTTTTAGTTTCTGATTAGTTACCTTCAAATAAACTACAACAAGGGCCTACTCCAGTTGAAAGTCGAGGTTCATATTATTTAAAACTCAATGTATATAAGGCAACTTAGATACGATACATATAAAGGTTCAAAGTATCATACAAAGATACTGAAGAAGATACATGTTTTGATATTATGGATTCATTCTGATGCAATACATTGGAAGATAAAACTGAATGAAAAACGAGATTATGATATGTTAGGTACATTAAGTTTAGTTCTGAATTATCTTTAATCTTGGACTAGTGTGTCAATTATGAATATTAAATGTATTGATAGTTTGATACATTAATTCTTGGAATTATCCATCTATATTCAGAGCTATACCTGACTGTCATGAAATCCAGTAAATGCACTTTTAAATATGGTAGTGCCTTGCATCTGTATTCGAAATGGATTATATGTTGGTTGTCGCAGTTATTTGACTTTTGAATATTTTCCAGTAGGAGTACTCACGAGTACAGTATAACATAATAGGTAGTGCCTTGCATCCAGTAAATGCACTTTTAAATATGGTAGTGCCTTGCATCTTTGTAATTGATATTTGACTTACATATTGTCGAAGGATGTATTTTTGAAGTTGCCATTCTACTATTAACTACATATTGGAGTTGTATTTCTGAGTGATTTGTGCGCCGAGTAACTTTTGGTTATTTATCTGATGTACAGTAAATAGAATGGCATTCTATTTGGAGTTGCCATTCTATATACTGGTCTGTGCAAGTCAAAGAAGTATTAGGTTCCCTTGTGTGACACCATTTGTTTCATTATGATACTAATAAATCACTTAGTAGGCGGTAAGGAATAAAAGCACCGACACATGAATACATCGTTTTAAAGACTCAGTTTATGCTTATTTCATGTCTACTGACATATTTTTATCTTTTTAATGTACTTTTATACTTATGAAAAGATGAGAAAATAAGGATTATGACAACAAAATCACCTTAATATATCTCTATTTTCAGATAAAACAGTGGGGAAAATTTTTCTATTCGTTTCATAAAGGATAATTATTAGCGAATCAATTCCCAAATAATATAAAGAAGATCACTTTAATAGAACGATGGAAAATAAGTGTTACCTTAATATATATTTCTATATGTTTGCTAATGAAGTATTTCGGCTAGCCTTTGTGACTATACTTTGCTCCCAAGATTTCTTTTGTAAATCAAATCTATGAGTTTCTTTTGTAAATTAAATATCAAGTCCAGTACATTGATACCGAACAATATTTTACCTGATTCTAAAGGAACATGTTCAGTGTAAGACTTGCTACAATATTGTGAGGCTTGAGCAAATTATACATACATCTTGTATAAACAGTTAACAACAGTTTCTTGATTTGGATTCTTCCTGAGAATTTCTCGATAAAGATTCTGTTGTCAAACAAAGTCTTACTAGTTAATAGCTTATAAATTAAACTTTCGATAGACAATGGTCTTAGTCTCCTTTTAGGAAAGCACTGAGGTCATCGCTATCGCACTTTCCTGTATCATGATGCCCATCACCTCACCCATTGTGCTTTTTACCAATGAAATGCTAATTTTATGAACCAAGCACGATGGCAATACCGTATGAATAGACTTTTCTCTATGTATCAGCAATCATATACTCCATTTCCCTTTCTCTCCGTGTTGACAAGAATTTATTAGGTCCTGTTGTCACAAGAAAAAAGAATTAATTTGGTCCTTTTCTTTGTGTATTAGCAATCATATCCTCCATTTCCCTTTTCTCTTCGGCTCTTCTTTTAACATCCTTTGACTGCCACTGGTTTCACCTTTTATCTTAAACTTACATATTTGTATCATATCCAAGTGATCAACTTGCTATTACTAAAGAGCCTGGTCGAAAACTTGGAATGGGAACAAACATGTATCCTTTACCTTTTATCTTAAACTTACATATTTGTATCATATCTAGGTGATCAACTTGCTATTACTAAAGAGACTGGTTAGACTTGGAATGGGAACAAACATGTATCCTTCTTTGTCATTGCTTGGGCAGAATAAAGATGCATCGATAGCTGCTCTTCCTATTAATGAGTTGATTGAGAAAGCTTATGGCTTTGCTGGAGTTTTCCTAGGTTAGCTTGATCAATATCTCCACCAATTGTCTTTTCATATTTCTATAACTTCAATTTTAGTGACAACTGGTTTTGTTGCAAACAGAGCATAAATATGATATTGTAAAGAAGTTACAAGAGAAGAAGCATATATGTGGCATGACTGGATATGGAGTGAATGATGCCCCAGCCCTCAAGAAGGCTGATATTGGAATTGTTGTTGCTGATACCACGGATGCTGCTAGGGGTGCTTATGATATTGTCCTAGTATACAATGGTAGCCATCAAATGCACAAGGTTATCTTTATGAGCATTATTCTTATTTCTGAAAATTTTCACACCTTACCATGTTATTTTACAAAGAGATGGATGGGAAACTTTTCAAATACAAGAACATCATGCATTATCCAATCCATAAAATCAACTAAACTATCAGCACATTGGATATGAAAGAAGTAAAATGCTATGATTGGAGAATTCATTCTCGCTACTGGTACACAACATCCAGTTGTTAAATGCATGGAATACACACAAAACTGAACCTTATGAAGATAATTTCAAAGGGCAAATTAAGCTTATACATAAGAAAAGGAATTGCAAGTCTTATAAAATTTCTTTGAATTAGTTTGTTTTCTGGTGATCAGTATTTTGTTCAACTTGACTTTATATATAGGCTAAGTTTTTTCTGATTATGATATAGGGAATTAATTTTAATACTGATACGCAAGGCTACCTACGAGAGTATTTGGGCCTATATCAGCAAATATTATCGGACGTGAGCTCAAGTCCTATAAAATCCTATCTTAAGAATGAGGAAATAAGACAAATCATAACTAATAAATATTTCCAAAAGCAGTAAAGAGGAGAGGAATGAGGAATCGATTGGGTTCCATTGTTAGAAAACTGAACTTTTTGGATCTTCATGATCCCTTCTGCAAGAAGGTATAATTGAACCCTAACCTTTTTGTCTTTCTATTTTTATGAACATTTTATGACAATCGTTTTCTTTCCTGTTACTCAACATGACCCCTAACCACCCTTCCCCCTTTCTCTCCTTTTTGTTTGTTCGCAGATTGTTAATTATCGTGTTTGTAGGAAAGGAAAGGGGTTGATCCGACAATGATAAATTCCAGTTTGGCTGACAATAAGCTATACTAAAGAAAGGGGGGCAGGATCCATAAAAATAATGTACATGGGAATTGTATTGGGAATTGTATTGTTACAACAGAAGTATGGAAGGACTATCGTTTTTCAAAAAGTTTATTTCTTTGCCATCATTATTGTGCAAGGCCCACTGGTATTTTGTTCAAGATAGGGCCACTCGTCTTCTATGACCGTTTATATGGTTCATTTGTAATTGTTTTAATGAAAACTCTCTCAAATTTTCTAGAAATAGTATACGTTCTCATTGAGCGCATTATATATAACTTGTTGCAATTTTCCAAACTGGTCTTTCTGTTTGTAAAATTTTTCTTATTACCTTAATTCTCATAGACAGTCTCAACGCTGGTGCTTCAGGCAATGATTCAGATGGGTGAAAAAATGCATATTGAAGGTTAAGGTATAAGATTACATTCTGAGTTTCAAGTCTCTTATTCAATCTGTTTAATGGCCTACAGCTTTGAAGAGCGCCTTGCCGCATAGAGAAAAAAAGAGAGATGGCAGCCGCTGAACTTGGTTTCAGAAAACCATTGAGCAAGCAAGAAATGATGGAGAAGAAGAAGCAAAGGCTAGCAGCAATTGGTAATGCATGTTGTTTGAATGTCACTGAGATAGCACTGAACTACACAATAATGAATACCGGTGTTATTTGATGCAACATTTTATTTCTAGTTTATAATTAATGCGTAGGTATGGCAATATATTTACTCAATCTCAAGTGCTTATCTGTAATTATAATATTGTAAGAGAGGATCTTTTAGCAATTTTTGCATATCAACCTTTCCGTTTTCCATTTATTTTTACATTTGTTGTTAGAGCATCTTTAGGTCTAACTTTCAAGTATTCCATAGAAGAATCTTTCCTGAAATTGTGAATCTCATATTTGCAGTGCTAGGTGGGATAGGGAAGGGTCTTGACCCCAGATTCGATATTACAGAATTGCTATACCATTAGTAAAGTTGTGATATTTTTGCATATCTTAGGATTGATTACATGTTATGATTTCTGAGTTTTCTAATATTGGGTCTCACGTGGACTATACTTTGTATGTCTAGGTATGCCTTAGAATTGCTAAAGTTTCAGGAAGCTGGGTTTGAAGTTATTTGTAGAGGCAAGCTTCTTATTATCTTTTTGTATAGTTGTGTTGGGGTGCTTCTGATGCTAATGGCCTTTTAATTTCCTTTACAGGACTTTAGGAAAAGATGTGAGCGACAGTCTCGTGCCTCGTGCCTTCTATAAATTATTTACACAGGTTGACATAATTGAAAAGCTTGCTGAAATTGTTCAACGCTTGGTAATGATTAAAAGTTTCACTTCCACTTTATGACGTGCAATTCAAAAATTTGTTCAGTTTTTCTCATTGTGTTTTACATTGCTTTTCGAGTGCGAACTTTCGAATCCGATAGACAATTTCAAAGAGTTGTTGTCGTCCAAAAATATCTCATGTATAAGTTCATGCTATGAGAGATCAAGTTCATATCCTAACTGTTGCAAACTCAACATTATAGTAAAATATTGTATTTTGACTTGTTTTATTTTGCTAAACTCGGTTGTATAATAAAATATTGTATTCAATAAAAGTTTATTTTGTAAATTATATACTGTTGAGCTATAATGTTAATTGGAGTGTGGTTTAATTACTCATTAGAAAGCTGGTTAAATACATGTGCATGACAAATATATTCAAATTATTATTTTTTAAATGGCTTTACACTATTCCGACGTTTTTGTTTAACGTTGGAAAATTATTGGAAAAATGTTGGAAAAACAATCCCAACGTTTTTGTAGAAGGTTGGAAAAGAAGTTTTGTGGCCAACGTTTTTCTTAAAACGTTGAAAAATTATTTCCTATTATTGTACAATTTTCAACGTTTATTAAACGTTATTGCAAACGTCGTCTTTACCTATACCAACATTTATTTGAAACGTCATAAATTTCCAACTGCAGCAACGACGACGTTTGTCGAAACCGTTGAAAAAATGTTGGGTTAATCTATGCCAACGTTTTTGACATTTTTCTCGACGTTTATAAAACGTTGGAAAAAAATCAAATTTCTTGTAGTGTTACCTTTATACTTCATGGTAATCAAGCGCAACAAAAGTGTGCTTGTTTCCGCCTTATCATTCTTTGCAAATCGCTTCTTGATTTCAGCAAGGAATTATTTGGCATTAATAACCTCATCAGATACTGCACCCCTGAATGCCTCTGGAATACCGCGCTTTATGATCATTAGACTCATATGGTTTGAGCGTTCCCACTTCTCAAAGTTCGCTCTGTCACCAGATGAACTGTCATCCTTAGGAGTAGTGGGATGCTCAATCCTAAGTGCAAGGTCTAGATCCATGCAGCCGAGAACAATATAAATGTTCTCTTTCCAGTCCTTGAAGTTTGTCCCATTAAGTATTGGAATTGAGTTCAGATTAGCAGATATTTAAGCAACATTAGCTGAAAAGAGAACAAAAAATAAATAAACAAATATGCTCTAATTAATAACCAAAGAGTAAAATATAGTCAAACAAATTCAAATAATGGTGAGCCCCATCTCGAGATACCTAGTACATCATTAATATCAAGTCTTTAGACAGTGATATTAACTGTAAGTGGTACTCTTGGTGTAATGATCAAATGTTGACAATAAGTCATGTCAAATAATAAGCCTATCTTTGGATCAGGTTATTATTCACATGTAAACCTTATAATTGTCACACATTTATCAGCACAAGTATGTGTGCAATTCGGCCAATGTAACCCCTCTTCCCGAAATTTTGAAAATATATTATTTATTTATTTATTTGAATTAAATGGTATTTTTTTTTAGAATATTTATAAATAATCACTTAGTAAATTATTACGATAGATGACTTTAACCATGGTAGAGTTTTGGAGTACAATGTGACTAGAAATCGTGGTACGGATAGTACGATGGCGTGCTTTGACTATTGTATTAGCCCTGGTAGGGAAGGCCCAGCCATGAGTGTGTCCTAACTAGGAAAACCAGGCCAAGTTGTGACTTAACCCTTACCGAAGATTTATTTATTTATTATTTATATTATTGAGTTTTAGGGAACCCGGTTGTACCAAACTAGTCCAGATAGGACCCAAAACAAGTCCAAGCCCATGTAGTCATGCGGTACATCCAATGGCATTCGTGTTGATATAATTTGGTACGAGTGTGTTGTATTCTGTTTTAATGATCTAATGGAATATTCCTAAGTATTCGTTAATTAAATATTATAAATATCATTATTAGTTGATATTCAACGACATTTGTATAAAATAGGTCCTTGTATATTCTGGGATTATTAGACTGTACATAATGGTATATACACCATTATTGATTTATTGAATTTTGTTGTTATTATTATTATTATTATTATTATTATTATTATTATTATTATTATTATTATTATTATTGTTATTATCATTATTATTGAGGTTATTATTATATAAAATTATTTACTATTATTGGATATATTTATTTCGTTATCGAATAAATGTTATTATATATGTTCATATTTATATAAATAAGCTCTACACTAGGATTAGATGCTAGTGGGATTTATTTGAGTTTTATGGAGGTATATAAAATATATATATATATATATATATATATATATATATATATATATATATATATATATATATATATATATATACACATATATAATAGAGTAAATAAGAAAAACAAATGTATTGAAACCCAAGCAAATCCCAGCCCGACCAAGACTAGCCCAGCCAGTCGGGCCAATAGGCCCACAGGCCCACGTGAGAAAACCAAACAACAAAGAAACCACCCCCGCTATTTTTTCCCAGCCCGAGCCTACCATGCGCGATGTTACATATATATACATATCGAGAGCGTGAGAGAGACGAGCGGCAGTAAAACCCTAATCATAACTTACGCCACGCCACCCCTAGCACCTGGGCGCACCCCCGCGTGCGCGCGCGTCGCTGAGAGCCACCGCCGGCCGGCCGGAGCCGCCATGGCAGCAGTACACAGCAACAGAGCACCGACAGCAGCAGTGGCCTGTGGGGACGATTTCGTAACACATTTTCTCGGCGCACGGTCGATCATTGTTCGATCTATCACTTTTGGTACGTTGACAACCTATACAACCTTATTTATCTTCAATTAGATTAAATTTAGACGCACTAGATTCCCCGAGAAATTGACGTCAAAACTGACGAATAACTGCTCGAAAAACAGAACAGTTATAGGTTCAAACACCCGATTTGGAAGACAACTTTCTGTCAAGCGATCGACATTTTTGAGAAACTAATTGAACAGATGTTTAGAAAACCTAACCGCGAAGAAAATCTCATTATTAGTTTTATTTATCGTGGATTAGACAGTAGTAGAAATCGGATTGAAAATCATGAAAAACTTGTTTTCGAAAAACTGAAAATTATGAAAACTCTTCGATACGATGTGCGTCCCGCCAATCCGGGCGATGTGGTCGCGAACCGAAAGCATTGAAAGGTGTGTAATGATTTCATGGACGTGTGGGCTTTGACGGAATTCAAATTGGTTGCGTGTGCGCGACGAATTTGATGCGTATCCGTCAAAATTCACCGTATCGACCTCTGTACAAATTTTCCAATTACTTTGTGCACATTCGTAAGATCGAGATGAAACTTGCGCCAACAGGACCGTATCATTTTTCTGGTCCTGTATGCCAAGTTTGGTCCGATTCTGAGACAGTTGACCGGATTGCCGTTTCGCGGGCCCCACGATCCGATTCAACGGGCGATTTTGTGCACGGCCCGCCGGGATCCAACTTTGGACATACGGTTGGGTTCGTATTATCAAAACAAATCCGTAGACATATAGTTTGACGATTTAGAGACCATTGACCCTGGCACGCTTTTCGGTGCAAAGCGGATCCAACGGCGGACACCATTTTGACCCGAAATTACCGTTTTACTCCTGTGTCCAGAATTGGACTTAGGGATAGACAATTTTAGCTAATTTGACTATTCTGAGCACATTGGTAATGTTTATTTCAGTATCCAGAGACTGTTGTACGAGTTTTGACTATTGTGGCACACTGAGTGGTTTGGATTATCGGTTTTACCAGCAAAGGACCACAGGCGAGTACAGTTTATTGTTTGTTTTTGATATTGAGCTTTATTATACCTCATTGTTAGTCAATAGATATGTGATTTCTGTATTTTATGATTGTTATATTTTGTCGTGTCGGGAAGGTAAAGTACCAAGGATGTGTGATCTGACCTTATACAGTGTATACAGTATAGACCGTGATTTATTATTGCATTATACCGTGTAGATAATGTTTCATTATTACTTTATACAGTGTAGACAGTGTTTCATTATTACTTTATATAGTATAGACCGTGTACATTATACAGTGTAGATCGTGTACTTTATACAATGTAGATATTATAGACAGTGTCGTGTAATTGTCCCGAGACCGATCACATATCAAAGGTACTTCAGTCAGTCGGTGAGTATTGTCTTTGTGTTTATTTACTGTTTCCCTTTGTTTAGTTTTATTTTGTCTTCCTGTGTTTATTTCTCAAATCATATATTTAAAGACTAACCTCTGTTGTATAGTCATTTTCATATATTGAAACTGCATTCAGTGAATTGTACTCGTTCCATTCCTGACTGGAAACCAACATTTTTTAGGTTAGCTGTGGCTTAACTTTGCATTAGGAGATACGGGTGTACTTGCAGACGAAAACCTAGAGATTAGCTAGATATATGAGTTGTATCATTTCAATGTTTGTAAGAGTTTATATTTTTCTGCAAATGTAAACTTGGGAATATTATAAATTAAATTAATTTTATGAATGAGCATTATTTATAATTTTGAGCATTGTCGCTGTACAGCGTTCTACCGTCGACACTGCGGCGTAGGCTGGCTTGGACACGCATTCGTATCCCGAAAAGCGGGTGCGGGTCGTGACAAGTTTTTGTTGTGGCCTGTCACCCTCATTTCCCGTACTTTCCGTATTTTTCGTATTTTCCCGTATTTCGTATTTTTACTCGTATCTGGATTTTGGCATGTATTTTATTTTTCTCAACTTGTGGAATTTCGGTATTTCTCGTATTTTGGGTTTTCTCATGGCTCGGTTTTATTGGGTTGGTTCGGTTTGGTTTGGTTTATAGGTATTGGATCACCTTAACCTATGTTACCCCTCATCCCTGCCACAACTCCCCCTCTTTATATCTCCACCTACCACTCTCTCTCCTCATAACTTCCACCATTAATTTCCTTCTTCTTCTTCTTCTCATTCCTCCACAACTCTCCTAACCCTAGGCAAGTGCATCTTGCCACTACAAGAGAACCCTCTTTTTTTTTGTCCATTTGATAGATTAAGACATGGTGATCAACATTAGAACTTGGGTTTTTGTGATTTGGAGCCTCCATTGTGATAGATCTAAGTTATTTCCATTTTCGGATTTTGCATGGTTTGAGCTTCTTAAGTTGGATTTTATAGGTTTTTTTTGATGTTTCCATGTGGATGAGAGTTCAATTCTACCCAAGTTGGAACTTTGAAAATCTGGATTTGGAGTTCGGATGGCCAAGTTATGATGCTGTGTAGCTTTGGGTTCATCCATGGTGTTCTTGCTATTTGGAGAAGACAGTGAGCAGTGTGCAGAGCTGTTTAGCTTACGCACACTGAGCTGCGCGCGCTCTTTAGCGCTGCATACGCAGACTTGAGTACGCTTCCTGTTGGAAGCGTGACTCCTTGAGTGTGCGTGACTTTTCACGTACATTTCTCCCTTGAGTGTGCGTGACTTTTCACGTACACTGCTCCCTTGAGTGTGCGTGACTTTTCACGTACACTGCTCCCTTGAGTGTGCGTGACTTTTCACGTACAGTGCTGTCACGCCCCAGAACCAGAATACTGGAGAGCGGGGGCAGACATAGCCAGCTACGTATATTGAAATAGAATACATCTCAACTATACGGTCACGGCTGTCTAGATATGAGGGTTTTCTACAAGCCAGCAGTCTCTTAAGGTCAAGCCTATTGTCTCAATCTCAAGCAATTAACAGAGTTACAAGATATTAGAGCATCAAATATATATATAAGGCGTCCCAAATATTACATATTGGATGATCATGAAGCTAGTCGTACAAAATGATAGGACTAGCAAGAGTTCAGTCATATATGATCAACCCTAGGATTTGTTAATCATGTTTACAGCCCGTAGGCAGACAGTAAGTAAATGTGCATCGAGCTAACAGGTGCTCGTCGGTTAAACGCCTCAAAAGAATAATTTACATATAAGTGGGTGAAACAAAAAGGAAAACCCACTCTTGGCCCGGGTTCCGTCTAGTTGTCACCATTGGGCGGGAAGCTCGGTAGATCCTCGGGAGCTGCTCCGAAATCTGGCCACACAAAACCAGCTGGGTCAAATCCCAGAAAGAGCAAGTGCCACAAAGGAGGCCATAAATAAGAACAAAAGCCAGCATATCAGAACATAAGAATAAAAGAAGTACAAGTAGTAAAGTACATAGGGCGATAAACGACTAGGGACGTGGAACCATTCTGGGAGCCAGGTTACAATCCTTAAACCAGACAAAGACCAGGGTTATAACCCTTCGCCTGAATAGCTCACTGTCTCTACTCATTTATCGTTAAGATAAGTAAAACAAACATGCTCAGGAGATAGCAGGTATTGGAGCTAGACAAGACTTAGACAAGGCTGGACACCATTCATTCACAATCGGCCAGGCAAGTACTACGGCTTACTACTTTAACTAACTAGGGTTATCACAAGCCTAATTACTAACAAGATGCAAGTGAGAATTCCAGTCCCAAGCCCTGCAGACTATCCAGTTATCCTTCCGCGGGTTGAGAGTTATAGGTGGGTACATTGCCCGGGAGACAAATGTACCCTTAGGTGACTTAGAGGGTACAACACATGACAGTGTGCTGGAAATGTGCTCTACTCATCGGCAAGCTACAAGTCCATTAAAGTGCCCAGATAACGAGATTGCCTGTGACTGGGAATTCTCCATGTTCTAGTTTGATCTAATCATTAGCCTAATCCAATTTAGCGCGAGTCCCTGGGCGTGGTACCCAGGAAGTCACGTCCTAGACATGATGCGAGACAAGACAAGTGGATTATACAAGCAAGCAAGCAGGAACACCCACGGTGTCAAGTTGATTATACGATTCAAGTTACAAGTTACAAGTCAAGTCAAGTCAGGAGTGCGCCGCCACGGGCCACTATCAAGTTATCAAGATAAATCATGTCAGGGTACTGTCAGGAGTGCACCATTACGGGTCACTGTCATGTCAGGTTGGTCATGTCAGGAGTGCACCACTACGGGTCACTGTCGCGTTATGCTAGTTCCTTGTCATACCATGCCAAGTACGATAGTCATTCCAAGCATATTAAGTAAAATCAAGTTCATGACAAAAGGCGTAAGGATATAAAATGGGCATAAAATATCTAATAAAATATCAATATACAGGGCTATGGAAGAGCCAAGCTTAGAGAAATAAAACTAAAACTCCAAGAGCCAATGGATTGCGCAAGGGGTCAGGGAGTTGGATTGCGCAGGTATCAGCTGCGCAGGGTGCCAAGTGCACAGGGGCACATGGCGCATGAACAGACTGCGCAGGAGTGAACTGCGCAGGGATGGATTGCGCAGGAGCAGACTGCGCAGGAGTGAACTGCGCATGGGTGGACGATTGTGCTTGTACAAATGAACCCGTCTTGTCTTGCATCATGTCTAGGATAGGGACCCCTGAGTACCACGGTCGGGGGTACCCACTGAAATCGACTAAGGCTAACAACTAGAATAAATCCAGTAGTCATGAAGAGATTTTCTAGCTACAGGCAATCCCGTTATCTGGGCGCCCCACTTGGGATCTGTAGCCTGCCGTCGAGTAGAGCACATTTCCAGCACACTGTCATGTGTTGCACCCTCTAAGTCATCTAAGGGTACATGTATTTCCTGGACGATGTACCCACTTGAATTCAACTCTAATTGCGTCTGGATAGCCTGGATGGTCTGCAGGGCTTGTGGCTGTGGAATAATCTCACTGCATCTTGTTAGTAATTATGCTTGTGATAACCCTAGTTAGTTAAAGTATCAAGCCGTACTTATTGCTTGGCCGTGAAATGTTGAATGAAGTTTACCAGTCTATTCTTGTCTTGATCCTGTACAAGATAATTACATGACCTGTTTTCTTATTTTATCTTGCCGATAAATGGTGGGAAAATCCAAGTTCTGTTCAGACGAAGGGTTACAACCCCGGTCCTTGTTTGGTTTACGGGTTGTAACCTGGTTATCTGAATAGTCCCATGGTTATCTCATCGTATATCACCTGTCATGTTTTCTTTAATTACTGTCTTTTATATATTATTACTCGTGTGCTGATTGCTGGTTTTAGTTCCTGAGTGAAGCCTCCTTTGTGGCACTTGCTCTTTCTGGGATCTGACCCAGCTGGTTTTGTATGGCCAGATACCAGAGCAGCACCAAGGGATCCACCGACTTTTCAGCCCGATGGTGAACACCAGGCATAACCAGGGCAACGAGTGGGTTTATTTTTGCTCTCCCACTTTATTGTAAAATTATTCTTTTGAGGCGTTTAGCCGTCGAGCAAGTGTTAGCTCGTGTACATTTTATTTACTGTCTGCCTACGGGCTGTAACATGATTGGCAACCTAGGGTTGATCATGTATGACTAAAACTCTTGCTAGTCTTCATATTTTGTAACGACTAGCTTCATGATCAGCTGAATATGTAATGTTTGGGATGCCTTACAATTGTATATTTGGTGATCTTACATCTTGTAACTCTGTTTACTTGCTTGTGATTGAGACACTAGGCTTGTTATTGACCTTAAGAGACTGATGGCTTGTAGATAAACCCTCATATATCTAGACAGCCGTGACCGTATAGTGGAGTGGATCCCATTTCACTATACGTAGCTGGCTATGTCTGCCCCCGCTCTCCAGTATTCTGGTTCTGGGGTGTGACATGGTTTAAGTGGTGGCCCATACAGGTCTTGTAAATCAAGATATGTGAGGGTTTACCGAATAGATGTCTCAATCAGTACTCGCCCTTGATCTCTGTTCGTATCCTCTTAATTCCTGAAATTCTTGTCCTGATCATATGCTTGTAATCGTTGGTCTGTCCTGGTCCTTCCTTATTGTTCCTATGTCGTCTTCTTCAGCGGCATAGTACCTGACCCGGCCGATCAGCAAGGCGGATTACCTCCCGTGGACCAGCAGCAACCAGAAGATCAGGCCCAGCACTCAGGAGCGGCCTCCTGAGTCGTACCTACTGAAGGAGAGCCGCCAGTTCAGCCAGTCCAGCCTGCAGAGCCTGATGATGGCACTTTGGTAGGTCTCATCATATCATTGTTAGCTTCCCAAGATCGTCGAGGAGATGCCTTGCAACAGGCAGTGGCAGATGCTTTGAACAGAGACGGTCATCCAAGGAACAGTGCAGCGAACAGTTTCAAGCGCCTGAACCCTCTATTTTTCGATGGCAGTGAAGATGCTATCGCTGCTGACGCGTGGCTCCAGGATACTGAGGTCATTCTAGAGGCAGCCAAGACCCCGGAAGACGAAAAGGTGGCCGTGGTGCGCCTACAGTTATTGGATCTTGCCCGCAGCTGGTGGGCAGCACAGGCCGTGGGATTAGTGGCCCCTATTCCATGGGCATTATTCAGAGAGAGACTCCAGACTAAGTACTTCGATGCGGTGGCTCGGTACGATCTACAGACCAGGTTCACCAATCTAAAACAAGGAGGAAGAACGGTCGACGGATATGTGGCTGAGTTTTCGAGGCTTAGTCGGTTTGCTCCTACTTTGGTGGCGACCGAGTTTGACAGAGCCCAGCGGTTCCAGCAGGGGCTCCACCTCGAAATTTTGTTGGCAGTGGAACAGTTTGAGCATCAGACTTTTGATGCAGTGTTGAGAGCAGCTCGGAGGCACGAGTATACCTCCCACAGGATAGTAGACATGACCGGAGGTCGGAAGCGATCTCACGGCCAGATGACCCAGTCGACAGCACCAGCCCCGGCAGTCAGGGCTTTGACAATTGGAACTCCGAGGCAGGCGGCCTCAGTAACGTCGGTCACGTCCCCTTAGCAGCAGAAGCAGAAGCAGTCTTCCGCAATGGGCTGCACTCATTGTGGGAAGGCAGGACACGTTGTTTCGGAGTGTCGCAGAGCACAGGGATTGTGCTTGGCTTGTGGAGCACCGGACCACAAGATAGGGTCCTGTCCGAATAGGGCCAGTTCATCATCGGCCCAGACTAGTCCCTCGGTAAGGGGACCAGCCCCAGTCCAGCAGCAGCAGCAGTATCCATTGCCGAGGCCATTGCCGCCTCAGGCCCAAGTGTTTCAGCAGCAGTACCAGCCTCCGAGGCCATTGTCGCCTCAGGCCCTAGCCTTCCAGCTACAGAGACCCCAGCAGTATACCCAGGTCCAAGCTCAGATCCAGAACCGGCAGAGAGGTTCCTAGCAGGATATCTTTCCTCTTTCTCGTGCCTTCGATTTCCTTGCTTACATACATGATTGATTGATTGCTTAGTATAACTTGTCCTTGCCACTCTAGCCTCTTGATTAAATTTCGAGGACGGAATTCTTTTAAGGTGGGTAGAGTTGTAATGCCCATATCTCGTATTACGTATTGGGAATACGTGTACGTATTTCGGACTCGTATTTTTGGTTTGTCATAATTAGTTAGCCTTGGATTTTTTTTTATTATTTATTGCATATTGCATTTGCATGGTTCATCTTGGCATTTCCTTGGCTTGGTTTGGTTCGGTTTAGTGGGTTGGTTTGGTTTTATGTGGAGAACCACTCCCACCTACCACCACTCCCACCATAAATATCTCTCCCACTCTCTCTCTTCCATTATTACTCATTTCTTCTTCTTCTCCATCTTTACTCTTCACCTACCAGGAGAGAGTGGAGAGCTTAGGCAAGTGCATCTTGCTTCATGAAGGAAGTCCACTTTTATTGTTCCATTGTCTTTCTCATATGTTTCTAAACCACTTTAGTACTTGTCATTTTTCATTCCCATGGTAAAATTTTCGTAGATCTAGTTTTGTGGTATTTTTGGTTCCCAGGACTTTTGATCCATCACACTTGCATATTTGCTAAGTTGATGATCCCATGTTGCAGAGAATCTCGTTTGGTCCAAATTTGACCTACGGGTGTTTGCTGAGCCGCATGAGTATTAATAATCCTGACCGCATGGCCTTTCCATCAATTTGGAATACATTAGCAATTAATGCATTAGTTAATCTAGTATTTTAATGCACTAGTATTTTAATGCATTAACTTTTACTGTTAGCATGCTGTAGCAATTTTGTTTGCATTTGCATGCTCACCCAGCCGCATATGGGAGCAAGTGAGTGGGATTTATATATATATATATATATATATATATAAAAAATATATATATATATATATATATATATTTATTGCATCCATCAATGGAGCCGCATATAGAGAAGAAGTGTTGAGCCGCATATAACAATTCCACTTGGCCATGTAGCAAATCAGTGAGCCGCATGCTTCATCCTTACAATTCAATGCATTATAATAGTGCATTGTATCATAGGCCAGCCGCATGGGGAATCCAAGGCATTATAATAATCCATGCTTTAATGCATTTCAATGCATTACAATTCAATGTATTACAATTTAATGGATTACAAGTCAATGCATTATAATTTGATGCATTACCATCCATGGAACCACACTCAGGAGAATGCCTTACTTAATGCATTCTTGCATTAAATTTTTTTTTATGCATGTATAATGCATCCTTTAGTATTAGCCGCATAAGGCTTTTTCTTGATACATTGTTTTCTTTAACACATTTGCAATGCATTCTCCAGTACTAGCCGCATAAGGAAATTGTTTAATATTAGTTGCTTGTTTGCATTTCATGCAAAGCAAACCGCATGGCCATATTTTTTTTTATATTATTATTTATTTGTTTGTACTTTCATGCAAGCAATGTGAGAGTGAGCCGCATAGGCTCCCTTCTCCCACTATCTAATGTTTTGGTCACGTGGACCGTTGATTAGGTAGCTCACGTGAACCTTTTCTCATTGCAATTATTGTTGGGGGTCCCACATAGCTTCCTTTAGTTGACTTACTTGCTGAAATGGGAGTTTGTATTTTAATGAGGGTCCCACTGTCTTTTGTCTTATTTGATAGTGACCTACTTATTGTTTCCTGGCCGCATGAGGCCCTCCCACTCTTGGCCGCATGCACCATTGTATGCTAGCCGCATATGGCTTGCTGGCCTTACATGTTCGACTAATTGCATTTAAAATAATTTCGGAGCCGCATGGGTGGCCTCCCACTCTCTTTGACCGCATATTTGTTCTCCCACTTTTGGATCGCATGGGTCCCACTTTGATTCTTTAAATGTCTTATTTGCGTGAATTGTGGTCAGAATTTCTTCCCACTTCCAACATGAAAGTTGTAGAGTTTCTCCTTGGCTTCAAGAATATATATATATATATTATATTATTATTTTAATTGCTCAAGTTTCTTCCTCCTTGATAATGGCATGACTTGATAGTGACCCGCCGTGGTGCACTCTTAACATGATAACTTGACCTGACAAATTTGACATGATAACTTGGCACGATAATTCTTGATAGTGGCCCGCCGTGGCGCACTTTTGACATGATAAACCTGACATGATAGCTCTCAAAATGCTGTTGCGACGGTTAACACGACTTGACAAGATTGAATAACTTGGACACCGTGGACGATTGTGCTTGTACAAATGAACCCGTCTTGTCTTGCATCATGTCTAGGATAGGAACCCCTGAGTACCACGGTCAGGGGGTACCCACTGAAATCGACTAAGGCTAACAACTAGAATAAATCCAGTAGTCATGAAGAGATTTTCCAGCTACAGGCAATTTCGTTATCTGGGCGCCCCACTTGGGATCTGTAGCCTGCCGTCGAGTAGGGCACATTTCCAGCACACTGTCATGTGTTGCACCCTCTAAGTCATCTAAGGGTACATGCGTTTCCTGGACGATGTACCCACTTGAATTCAACTCTAATTGCGTCTGGATAGCCTGGATGGTCTGCAGGGCTTGTGGCTGTGGAATAATCTCACTGCATCTTGTTAGTAATTATGCTTGTGATAACCCTAGTTAGTTAAAGTATCAAGCCGTACTTATTGCTTGGCCGTGAAATGTTGAATGAAGTTTACCAGTCTATTCTTGTCTTGATCCTGTACAAGATAATTACATGACCTGTTTTCTTATTTTATCTTGCCGATAAATGGTGGGAAAATCCAAGTTCTGTTCAGACGAAGGGTTACAACCCCGGTCCTTGTTTGGTTTACGGGTTGTAACCTGGTTATCTGAATAGTCCCATGGTTATCTCATCGTATATCACCTGTCATGTTTTCTTTAATTACTGTCTTTTATATATTATTACTCTTGTGCTGATTGCTGGTTTTAGTTCCTAAGTGAAGCCTCCTTTGTGGCACTTGCTCTTTCTGGGATCTGACCCAGCTGGTTTTGTATGGCCAGATACCAGAGCAGCACCAAGGGATCCACCGACTTTCCAGCCCGATGGTGAACACCAGGCGTAACCAGGGCAACGAGTGGGTTTATTTTTGCTCTCCCACTTTATTGTAAAATTATTCTTTTGAGGCGTTTAGCCGTCGAGCAAGTGTTAGCTCGTGTACATTTTATTTACTGTCTGCCTACGGGCTGTAACATGATTGGCAACCTAGGGTTGATCATGTATGACTAAAACTCTTGCTAGTCTTCACATTTTGTAACGACTAGCTTCATGATCAGCTGAATATGTAATGTTTGGGACGCCTTACTATTGTATATTTGGTGATCTTACATCTTGTAACTCTGTTTACTTGCTTGTGATTGAGACACTAGGCTTGTTATTGACCTTAAGAGACTGATGGCTTGTAGATAAACCCTCATATATCTAGACAGCCGTGACCGTATAGTGGAGTGGATCCCATTTCACTATACGTAGCTGGCTATGTCTGCCCCCGCTCTCCAGTATTCTGGTTCTGGGGCGTGACAACTGCGCCAGAAGTGCGATATGAATCTCGTATCCCTGTCTGATACTATGCTGACTGGCACTCCGTGAAGTCTGACGATCTGCCTGAGATACATCTCTGCTAGCTGCGTCGTCGACTGTCCAACTCTAAATGGAAGAAAGTGTGCCACCTTGGTAAGCCTGTCCACAATGACCCAAATAGCATCTCTGCCTGCCGGAGATCTGGGTAGCCCAGTCACGAAATACATGGTAAGGTGCTCCCATTTCCATTCTGGGATCGGCAAGGGTTAAAGAAGTCCAGCTGGCCTCTGATGTTCAGCCTTGACCTGTTGGCAAACCAAACATCGAGAGACATACCGGGCTATCTCTCTCTTCATACCATTCCACCAAAAGTGTTGACGAATATCTCTGTACATCTTCGTGCTGCCTAGGTGGATGGAATACTGCGAACTGTGAGCCTCTGCCATGACTTCCTGTCTGATATCTCCACTAGGTACACAAAGACGCGTGCCGTGTCGAAGTGTACCATCCTTATGAATACATAACTCTGGCCTTCTTTCTGCCTCGCACTCTGCTCTGAGCCGCTGAATCTTGGAATCTGTTAACTGTGCTGTCCGGATCCTCTCAACTATGGTGGACTGAATCTGTAGGCTGGCCATCAAGGCCACATTGGAAGGAAGAACCACTTCAATTCCTATCTTCTGAAGATTCGACAATAACTCTGGTTGCGCCGTCAGGAAATAAACTCCGGCTCTCCGGTTCAACGTATCTGCTACAACGTTGGCCTTCCCTGGATGATACTGCAAATCCACATCGTAGTCCACCAGTAGCTCGAGCCATCTTCTCTGCCGCATATTAAGATCCTTCTGGGTGAAAACATACTTCAGGCTCTTATGATCAGTAAAGATCTCCACTCTGTCTCCGTACAAGTAGTGTCTCCACAACTTAAGTGCAAACACTACTGCTGCTAGCTCCAAGTTGTGGGTCGGGTAATTCTTTTCATGATCATGGAGTTGACGTGACGCATAAGCAATTACCTTCCCATGCTGCATCAAAACACATCCCAATCCTCTGCCTGAAGCGTTGTAATAAACTGTGAATCCTCCGGTCCCATCTGGAAGGGTGAGAATGGGAGCCGTTATCAAACCTCGCTTCAACTTCTCAAATGATTCCTGACATTCTGCTGTCCAAACGAACGGCACGTCCTTGCAGGTCAACTGGGTCATCGACGCCGAAATCCTTACAAAATCAGAGACGAACCGTCGGTAGTAGCCGGCCAATCCAAGAAAGCTGCGAACTTCTGCCACTGAGCTGGGTACTGGCCATGCCTCGATAGCCACAATCTTCTGGGGATCCACTTCCACTCCTCCTCTGGTAATGATGTAACCCAAGTAAGAAATGCGATCGAGCCAGAACTCGTATTTACTGAACTTGGCGTACAACTGGTGCTCTCTGAGAATCTGGAGGACAATTCTGACATGCTGTTCGTGCTCTGCTTTACTCTTGCTGTAGACCAGGATGTCATCAAGGAACACTATCACAAACTGATCCAAGTAAGGCATGAAAATACGGTTCATGAGGTCCATGAACACTGCCGGCGCATTGGTCGCTCCAAAGGGTATAACTAGAAACTCCCAATGCCCGTACCTAGATCTGAACGCCGTCTTCGGGATGTCCTGCTCTCTGACTCTGATCTGGTGGTATCCTGACCGCAAGTCTATCTTCGAGAAAACTGAAGCCCCCTTGAGTTGATCAAACAAGTCATCTATCCTCGGAAGAGGGTATCTGTTCTTGATTGTCACTGAGTTCAAGGTACGATAATCAACACATAGCCTGGACGTACCATCCTTCTTTTTCACAAGAAGCATCGGGGCTCCCCAAGGCGATCCACTAGCACGAATGAATCCCTTGGTTCTAAGTTCTTCAATCATCTTGTACAAAATCTCTAACTCTGAAGGCGCCATTCTGTAGACTCGCTCTGATACTGGTGCTGTCCCAGGAATCAAGTCGATGGTGAACTCGATCTCCCGCTCTGGTGGCATCCCTGGAAGTTCCTCTGGGAAGACATCTGGAAACTCTTCAACTATCCGGGGCAACTGCACTGCTGCTACTGCCATCCGCAATACTGGAGGAGATGGCTCTACTGTGCCTCTGGAAAATGAAAACTCTGGCTCTCCGGAAATACTAAAGACAACTCTGCCAATATGGCAGTCTATCCTAGCATAATGGTTCCTCAACCAATCTATGCCTAGGACTACATCATAGTCTGCCATAGGGAACTCTATGAGCCTAGCAGGGAACTCTCTACCGCTAACTACGATCCGACACGAGGAAAATACTCGATCTACTCCCACAAGACCATTACCCGTAAGTATATTGAGCCTTACTGATAATGACTCGGGCTCCAATCCTATCCGTGTCGCGAATCGTGCAGACATGAATGAATGCGATGCACCAGAATCAAATAATACAGATGCTGGAAAGGTGTTGACGAGAATAGTACCTGCCACTACCTCACCTGGTGCAACTTCTTCTTCCATGGTCATCATCATAGCCTGACCTCTAGCTGCGGGTCCTCTCTAC
This sequence comes from Iris pallida, assembly GCA_029216955.1. Lineage (NCBI taxonomy): Eukaryota > Viridiplantae > Streptophyta > Magnoliopsida > Asparagales > Iridaceae > Iris > Iris pallida. Next base: position 10,091,197 of record JANAVB010010792.1, read on the forward strand.
TGGAAACCCCTCTGTCGGTTCTGTGCTGGAGCCTGGGTGAACTGCTGCTTGAAGGCCTGGGCCTGGGGCAACAATGGCCTCGGGTACTGCTGTTGCTGCTGCTGCTGGACTGGAACTGGGGCTGGTCCTCTCACCGAAGAACTAGAAAGGTTGGATGATGATGGACCTCCCCTATTCGGGCAGGTCCCTATCTGGTGGTCTGCTCCTCCACAAGCCAGGCACAATCCCTGTGCCCTACGACACTCTGCCACTACATGGCCCGGCTTTCCGTAATGAGAACATCCCACCGCGGAAGACTGCTTCTGCTTCTGCTGCTGCGGGTACGTCGGGGTCGAATGCTGAACCGACGTTACTGAGGCTGCCCGCCTCGGAGTTCCAATGGTTATACCCCTAGCTGCCGGGGCTGGAGCTGAAGATTGGTGCATCTGGTTGTGGGACCGCTTCCTGCCTCCGATCCTGTCCACAATTCTCCGGAAGGTATACTCATGCCTCCTTGCTGCCTTCAATACTGCATCGAACGTCTGGTGCTCGAACTGCTCCACCGCCAATAATATCTCTAAGTGCAGCCCTTGCTGGAACTGCTGAGCCCTATCGAACTCGGTCGCCACCAAAGTGGGGGCGAACCTACTCAGCCTGGAAAACTCGGTCGCATAGCCATCGACCGTTCTGCCTCCTTGCTTCAAGTTGGTGAATCTGGTCTGCAGGTCGTACCGTGCCACCGCATCGAAGTACTTTGTCTGGAACCTCTCTCTGAACGTCGCCCAAGTGACTGGTGCTGCTAATCCCATGGCCTGAGCTGCCCACCAATCGCGAGCCAAGTCTAACAACTGTAGGCGTACCACCGCCACCTTCTCATTCTCAGGTGTCCTAGCTGCTTCTAGAACCACCTCGGTATCCTGAAGCCAAGCGTCCGCGGCAATCGCATCTTCACTGCCGTCAAAGAAGGGAGGGTTCAAGCGCTTGAAACTGTTGGCCGCCTGATTCCCTTGGGGACCTCCTCGGTTTAGTGCATCATGAACTTCCTGGTGCAAGGCGTCGCCTCGACGATCTTGGGATGCAAGCAGTTCTCTGATAAGTCCTACCAAAGGTCCCTCATCCTGTCTAGCTGGTTGAACGGGCGGAGCTGCCTGAACTGGAGGTTCTGAGCCTCCGAAAAGCATAACTCGGGAGGCTACTCCAGAGTGCTGAGCTTGATCTTCCTGGCGCTGGGGTGCTTGTCGAGCTTCCTCTGGCTGGTTGGCAGGTCCGGGAGTAATACCGCTGAAGAAGACGACATAGGGAACAATAAGGAAAGGACCAGGACAGATCAATGATACAAGCAATATGATCAGGTCGAGATTCTCAGGGGTTTGAAGATACGAGCAGAGATCAAGGATGAATATTGATTGAGACATCTATTCGGTAAACCCTCACATTTCTTGAATGCCAAGACCTGTATGGGCCACCACTTAAACCATGTCACGCTCCAGAACCAGAATACTGGAGAGCGGGGGCAGACATAGCCAGCTACGTATATTTAAATAGAATACATCTCAACTATACGGTCACGGCTGTCTAGATATGAGGGTTTACTACAAGCCAGCAGTCTCTTAAGGTCAAGCCTATTGTCTCAATTTCAAGCAATTAACAGAGTTACAAGATATTAGAGCATCAAATATATATATAAGGCGTCCCAAATATTACATATTGGATGATCATGAAGCTAGTCGTACAAAATGATAGGACTAGCAAGAGTTCAGTCATACATGATCAACCCTAGGATTTGTTAATCATGTTTACAGCCCGTAGGCAGACAGTAAGTAAATGTGCATCGAGCTAACAGGTGCTCGTTGGCTAAACGCCTCAAAAGAATAATTTACATATAAGTGGGTGAAACAAAAAGGAAAACCCACTCTTGGCCCCGGTTCCGTCTAGTTGTCACCATTGGGCTGGAAGCTCGGTAGATCCTCGGGAGCTGCTCCGAAATCTGGCCACACAAAACCAGCTGGGTCAAACCCCAGAAAGAGCAAGTGCCACAAAGGAGGCCACAAATAAGAACAAAAGCCAGCATATCAGAACATAAGAATAAAAGAAGTACAAGTAGTAAAGTACACAGGGCGATAAACGACTAGGGACGTGGAACCATTCCGGGAGCCAGGTTACAATCCTTAAACCAGACAAGGACCGAGGTTGTAACCCTTCGTTTGAATAGCTCACTGTCTCTACTCATTTATCGTTAAGATAAGTAAAACAAACATGCTCAGGAGATAGCAGGTACTGGAGCTAGACAAGACTTAGACAAGGCTGGACACCATTCATTCACAATCGGCCAGACAAGTACTACGGCTTACTACTTTAACTAACTAGGGTTATCACAAGCCTAATTACTAACAAGATACAAGTGAGAATTCCAGTCCCAAGCCCTGCAGACTATCCAGTTATCCTTCCGCAGGTTGAGAGTTATAGGTGGGTACATTGCCTGGGAGACAAATGTACCCTTAGGTGACTTAGAGGGTGCAACACATGACAGTGTGCTGGAAATGTGCTCTACTCGTCGGCAAGCTACAAGTCCATTAAAGCGCCCAGATAACGAGATTGCCTGTGACTGGGAATTCTCCATGTTCTAGTTTGATCTAATCATTAGCCTAATCCAATTTAGCGCGAGTCCCTGGCCGTGGTACCCAGGAAGTCACGTCCTAGACATGATGCGAGACAAGACAAGTGGATTGTACAAGCAAGCAAGCAGGAACACCCACGGTGTCAAGTTAATTATACGATTCAAGTTACAAGTTATAAGTCAAGTCAAGTCAGGAGTGCGCCGCCACGGGCCACTATCAAGTTATCAAGATAAATCATGTCAGGGTACTGTCAGGAGTGCACCATTACGGGTCACTGTCATGTCAGGTTGGTCATGTCAGGAGTGCACCACTACGGGTCACTGTCATGTCAGGTTGGTCATGTCAGGAGTGCACCACTACGGGTCACTGTCGCGTTATGCTAGTTCCTTGTCATACCATGCCAAGTACGATAGTTATTCCAAACATATTAAGTAAAATCAAGTTCATGACAAAAGGCGTAAGGATATAAAATGGGCGTAAAATATCTAATAAAATATCAATATACAGGGCTATGGAAAAGCCAAGCTTAGAGAAATAAAACCAAAACTCCAAGAGCCAATGGATTGCGCAAGGGGTCAGGGAGTTGGATTGCACAGGTGTCAGCTGCGCAGGGTGCCAAGTGCGCAGGGGCATAGGGCACATGAACAGACTGCGCAGGAGTGAACTGCGCAGGGGTGGATTGCACAGGAGCAGACTGCGCAGGAGTGAACTGCGCATGGGTGGATTGCGCAAGGGTGGATTGCGCATGGCTGGCTTGCGCCAGCGCAATCCAGCGCAGCGCAAAGCACTGGCTGAGGTCATGCACAATCGGCCCTGCGCTAAAGAGCACAGGCCGGGGGTGCGCAACCGACCATGCGCTAAAGAGCGCAAGGCAGAGGGATGTTCTTCCTGGCCGAGAGCAGGTCCAAGAACACCAAGATCTTCAATTCTTCATAACTTTGTCAAATCAAAACCAAATCTAGATTTTCAAAGGTCTAATTTGAGTAAAATCGAATTCTCTTCCACATGGAAGCATCGAAACATGCAAAAATTGAAGTTTAATAGATCAAAACCAAGGATTTTCGAAAATGGTTAAAACCTAGATCTAGAAGAATGAAAGCTCCAAATCACAAAATGTCAAGTTCTAAAGTTGTTCTCCATGGCCTAATCTAGTTAATGGACAAATAAAAAGTGGTGCTTATTTGATGGCAATGTGCACTTGCCTATGGGTTGGGGAGTTGTGTGGAAGAAGGAAGAAGAAGAAGTTGAAAGAAATTAATGGAGTTATGGAGGAGAGAGAAAAGGTTGGTAGGTTTTAATGAGGGTGGTTGTGATGGAATGGAGGGGGAGAATAGGCTAAGGTGTTCCACTCATGAAGAACCAAACCAAACCAACTCCACAAAATAAAACCAAGCCATGGTCCAAAATCTATTTACGAGAACCCGAATCCGCAAGTCGAGAAAATAAAATACGTGCCAAAATCAAATTACGAGTACAAATACGAAATACAGAAAATGGGGGTAACAAGTGCTCCCTTGAGTGTGCGTGACTTTTCACGTACACTGCTCCCTTGAGTGTGCATGACTTTTCACGTACACTGCTCCCCTGAGTGTGCGTGACTTTTCACGTACATTGCTCTCTCAGAGTGCGTGACTTTTCACCTACGCTGCTCTCTTAGCGTGCATGAATTTTCACCTACGCTGCTCTCTCAGTGTGCGTAACTTTTCACGTACATTGCTCCCTTGAGTGTGCGTGACTTTTCACGTACATTACTTCCTTGAGTGTGCGTGACTTTTCACGTACACTGCTCCCTTGAGTGTGCGTGACTTTTCACGTACATTGCTCCCTTGAGTGTGCGTGACTTTTCACCTACGCTGCTCTCTCAGCGTGCGTGACTTTTCACCTACGCAGCTCTCATGCATGTGTGACTTTCGCGTACGCTGCTCCCCTGAACCCCTTGCTTAACCCATTGGCTCTTGAAGTTTTGGTCTTATTTCTTTAAGCTTGGCTTTTCTATAGCCCTGTATATTGATATTTTATTAGATATTTTACGCCCATTTTATATCCTTACGCCTTTTGTCATGAACTTGATTTTATTTAACATGTTTGGAATGACTATTGTACATGGCATGTATGACAAGGAACTTGCATAACACGATAGTGGCCGTGGTGGCACAGCCCTGACAAGTACCCTGACATGATCTATCTTGATAACTTGGTAGTGGCCCGTGGCGGCGCACTCCTGACTTGACATGACCTGATAACTTAGCTTGACCTGTCTTGACACCGTGGGTGGTTCTTTCTTGCTTGCTTGTTAATCCACTTGTCCAGTCTTGCATCATGTCTAGGATGGGACTCCTGAGTACCACGGTCAGGAGTACCTACTAAAATGGATTAAGGTTAATAACTAGAATAACACAGTAGTCATGAGGAGATGACACAGCTACAGGCAATCCCGTTACCTGGGCGCTCTTGGGATCTGTAGCCTGCCGTCGAGTAGGGCACATTTCCAGCACACCGTCGAGTGTTGCACCCTCTAAGTCACCTAAGGGTACATTTGTCTCCCGGGCGATGTACCCACCTGAATTTAACCCCTAATTTTCGACCTGGGTAACCTGGATGGTCTGCAGGGCTTGTGGCTGTGGAACAATCTCACTGCATCTTGTTAGTAATTAGGCCTGTGATAACCCTAGTTAGTTAAAGTAGTAAGCCGTAGTATATGCTTGGCCGTGATTGATTGAATGAGGTATAACCAGTTAGCCATGTCTTGATCCAGTACAAGATTGCTCCCTGCCTTGATTTCTTGCATTATTATCTTGCCGATAAATGGTGGGAAACCAAGTTCTGTTCAGACGAAGGGTTACAACCCTGGTCCTTGTTTGGTTTACGGGTTGTAACCTGACTATCGAAATAGTTCCATGGTTATCTCGTCGTATATCATCCTGACATGTTTTCATAATTCTAGTTTTAATATTACTCTTTCTTGTATTATTTGCTGGCTTTTGTTCTTATTTCGTGGCCCCCTTGTGGCACTTGCTCTTTCTGGGGTTGACCCAGCTGGTTTTGTGTGGCCAGATTTCGGAGCAGCTCCCGAGGATCTACCAAGCTTCCAGCCCAATGGTGAACACTAGACGGAACCCGGGCCAAGAGTGGGTTTTCCTTTTATCTTGCCCACTTTATTGTAAAATTATTCTTTTGAGGCGTTTAGCCGACGAGCACATGTTAGCTCGATGCACTTTTACTTACTGTCTGCCTACGGGCTGTAAACATGATTGACAAATCCTAGGGTTGATCATGTATGACTGAACTTTTGCTAGTCCTAACATTTTGTAACGACTAGCTTCATGATCAGCTGAATATGTAATATTTGAGACGCCTTATTATTGTATATTTAATGATCATACATCTTGCGACCTTACTTACTTGTTGTGATTGAGACACTAGGCTTGTTCATAACCATAAGAGACTGTTGGCTTGTAGTAAACCCTCATATATCTAGACAGCCGTGACCGTATATCGAGGTGGTTTCCATTTCAGTATACGTAGCTGGCTATGTCTGCCCCCGCTCTCTAGTATTCTGGCTTGTGGGACGTGACATGGTTTAAGTGGTGGCCCATGCAGGTCTTGTCAATCAAGATATGTGGGGGTTTACCAGATAGATGTCTCAATCAGTACTCGTCCTTGATCTCTATTCGTATCCTCTGAATCCCGGAAATTCTTGTCCTGATTACATGCTTGTATCGTTGATCTGTCCTGGTCCTTTCCTTATTGTTCCCTGTGTCGTCTTCTTCAGCGGCACTGTACCTGGTCCTACCGATCAACGAGGTGGAGCACGTCCCGTGGACCAGCAGCAACCTGGAGATCAAGCCCACCATTCCGGGGTAGCCTCCAGAGTTGTGCCTACTGGAGGAGAGTCACCAGTTCGGCCCGTCCAGCCCGCAGAGCCAGATGATGGTACCTTAGTAGGCCTCATCAGAACTTTGATAGCTTTCCAGGATCGTCGAAGCGACGCCCTGCACCAGACATTTCAAGATGCTTTGACCCGAGGCGGACATTCAGGGAACCAGACGGCCAACAGTTTCAAGCGATTGAACCCTCCTTTCTTCGACGGCACCGAGGATGCGATTGTCGCGGATGCATGACTTCAGGATACCGAGGTGATTCTGGAAGCAGCTAGGATACCCGAGAATGAGAAGGTGGCGGTGGTATGCCTGCAGTTGTTGGATTTAGCTCGCAATTGGTGGGCGACGCAAGCCATGGGATTAGTGGCACCCATTGCTTGGGCAGTATTTAGGGAGAGATTCCAGACGAAGTATTTCGATGCTGTGGCTCGGTACGACCTGCAGACCAGATTTACCAACTTGAAGCAAGGAGGCAGATCAGTCGACAGTTATGCATCGGAGTTTTCTAGGCTCAGTAGGTTTGCCTCCACCTTGGTGGCGACCGAGTTTGATAGGGCTCAGCGGTTCCAGCAGGGACTGTATTTGGAGATCTTGTTGGCGGTTGAGCAGTTCGAGCACCAGACGTTCGATGCAGTCTTGAGAGCAGCTAGGAGGCATGAGTATACCTCCCAGAGGATCGTGGATAGGACCGAAAGTAGGAAGCGGTCCCACAGTCAGATGCACCAATCATCAGCTCCAGCCCCGGCAGCTAGGGGATTGACCATTGGAACTCCGAGGCGGGCGGCCTCAGTAACGTCGGTTCAGCATTCGACCCCGATGTACCCGCAGCAGCAGAAGCAGAAGCAGACTTCCGCGATGGGATGTTATCATTGCGGGAAGCCAGGGCATGTGGTGGCAGACTGTCGCAGGGCGCATGGATTGTGCCTGGCTTGTGGGGCAGCAGATCATAGGATTGGGGCTTGCCCGAATAGGGGTAGTTCATCTGCATCCAACCCTTCTAGCTCTTCGGTGAGGGGACCGGCCCCAGTGCCATTTCAGCAGCAACAGTATCAGTCTTCGAGGTCCTTGCCGCCTCAGTCTCCGACATTCCAGCAACAACACCTCCAGCAGTATGCACAAGCCCAAGCTCAGACCCAGAATAGGCAGAGAGGTTTCCAGCAGAGGGGACCAGCAGCCAGAGGACAAGGTCAGGCCATAATGATGGCTATGGAAGAAGAACTTGCACCAGGTGAGGTTGTGGCAGGTACTATTCTCGTCAACTTCTTTCCAGCTTCGGTATTATTTGATTCTGGTGCATCGTATTCATTCATGTCTGCACGATTCGCGACACGGATAGGATTGGAGCCCGAGTCATTATCAGTGAGGCTCAATATACTTACTGGTAATGGTCTTGTGGGAGTAGATCGAGTGTTTTTCTCGTGTCGGATCGTAGTTAGCGGTAGGGAGTTCCCCGCTAGATTCATAGAGTTTCCTATGGCAGACTATGATGTAGTCCTAGGCATGGATTGGTTGAGGAACCAGTATGCTAGGATAGACTGCCATATTGGCAGAGTTGTCTTTAGTATCCCCGGCGAGCCAGAGTTTTCGTTTTCCAGAGGCGCAGTGACTACGGCTTTCTACATTAGCTAACTAGGGTTATCACAAGCCTTAGTTACTGGCAATATGCAGTGAGATATTCCTCCAGCCACAAGCCCTACAGCTAATCCAGGTTATCCAGGCGACTTGGGTTCATTAAGTGGTGCCTCGTTCTTTTCCATATATCAGTGAATCTAGACTTGTGCCCTACTCGTCGGCAGGCTGCAAGTCCACAATAGTGGCCGGGATAACGGGATCGCCTGTAACTGGGGAAATCTCTCATGACTACTGAATTATTCTAGTTATTAGCCTTAGCCATTTACAGTAGGTACCCCTGACCGTGGTACTCAGGGATCCCTGTCCTAGACAAGATGCAAATATTACCGGTTCAATTGTACAAACACAACCACCCACGGTGTTCAGGCCATTCAATCTTGTCATGACATACTAGCCGTCGCAACAGCCTTCGAGTTATATATATCATGTCATGTTCACTTTCAGGAGTGCACCACGACGGGCCACTATCACGTCATGTCATTTGTCAAAAGTGTACCACAACGGGTCACCAGCGTGTCAGGAAACATATTTAAAATTAACAAGGCACCAACATATATGTAGCACTAAATAATCAAAAGAGGGTGCAGGGACGGCAGGGGGAGTCATGCGGCACAGGGGGGCAGGGCGCATGTGGTTGAGAGCCATGCGGTAGGAAGGCGGCAGGAGCTTATGCGGCTCGGGATGCAGCAAGGCTCATGCGACTCTGGATAAGGGTACATGCGGCTGGGAATCAAGATAAGTTCATGCAGTCACGGAAGTTCATGCGGCCACGGAAGTTCATGTTCTTCTTCTCCATTATTCTGAGAAGAAGAACCATGCAAGCCATGGCTTCCAAGCTTCATAAAACCTTCATCCAGAGTCAAAATCCGAACTTCCATAGGTCAAAATGGGGCAGGATGAAATTCTCTTCAACATGGAACTATCAAAACTTAAAAGTAGCAAGGTTAGATAGATCAAAACCCAAGAAAATCCAAAAATATAATAAACTTAGATCTACAAGAAATGAGCCATGGAAATTGAAAATGGTATGTACTAAAGTGTCTTAGAATGTTGTGAGGAAGAAAATAGAACAATAAAACTTGAGTTCCTCCATGAAGCAAGATGTACTTGCCTAAACCTTTCTGGAAGGTGGAGAGTAATGGTGAGGAAAGAAGAAGAGTAATGAAGAGAGAAAGATTTGGGCTAATAAATAGGGATAGTAGGGGTAGGTAGGGGTTCTCCCCTTGGTTTATGATGAACCAATAAGCAACCCAAGCCGAACCAAGCCAACCCAAACAAGCCGAACCAAGCCAAGAATAACCAAGCAATGAAATGCCAAAATAAATCAAGCAGAAAGTCATGCAATACGAGTCAAATACATACACGTATACCAAAATATGTAATACGAACCATGGTCATTACAGTCTATGAAGGTCTGTTTTTGCAAATCATGCGAACTCGTGATATTACTTAAGTTAGTAGTACTATTGCAAGCCTGCGACTAGAAAATGCTCATTCACGAGTTAGGGTTAATTTAATTTAAGAGAATGACAAGGACTAGGAGTCCCTTGTTCAAATTTACCGATGGGTAGTCTAGGCCATGCAATTTAGATGAGGAGTTATTAATTTTGATAGTTTGTTAGATCCCCATAGGTACACTATTACCTCTTGATATGACGATATGATCCAATGTGGATAGATTATTCACTTGGTGAGACAGGGCTTCCTAGAATTAATGATCTAACCTTAATAATTGTTCAATTTTTTCTCTTGCCTCTTTAGATATCATCCTCATATCTTAGTCCGAATTGCCTATTTAGTTCCTATTTTGCCCTAAGAATTATTATTTTTATATATAATTTCTGATTCTGTTATTCGTATACGAATCTCGAGGTAGATTGATTCAAGATTTTTCCTCAACCATTTGAAATACACATGGAATATATATTAGAATGGTTGTATTTCTTTTGTCTTCAGTTATTTCTTCCATGTTCAATCTTTTATTTTTAGGGTTGTGACTGATAGGACAAATACTTACGCTTTATTTCATAGTCAACTTGTTTGAATCTCTAGAAGCTCATGAATTTTACAGATATAGTTATAGGAATGTTAGTTAACTCATAATGGCAGGACAGCAGCGCACTGTCATCATTTATTTGAATTATGGAGACTATAGATTCACTGCAGCCAGCAGCGCATTGGCGATGCACGATCCATAGAGTTGAAATTATTTCACGGAATCTTAGGTTATGGAACATTGCTAAAACTATATCTTCGTTGACCTCTTTAGACCTTATGTCAATATAAGGTAGAATATCTGATGGCATATCACATCTGAATCACGGAACTAAGGGTTTACCACCGCCCTAGTATACGGGCGAGGCATAATTCTCGGTAAAATGATTTCAGATAAGATTACAAGTTTAGGATACTATAGAGGATAGGAAAATGCCTTGTATGTCCCCTAAGATCTAAAACCAATACTAGTGAAAGTTCTGTAGGTCGGGTAGCATGTCTCTCAACCTAGATTTCCGTGGTCCTTGTGACCTATTGACGAGGTAATTGACTAACGCTAATAGGTTTACCTAGAATATAGAATTTAGAGGTTCATAACCCATTAGTCGACCAAGGCCTTATGGATAAGAAGGTAGTAGGATGATGGTATAAGCAAGAACACCGGGTAAGGTTTTGATTCTCACAAAACTCGAACTACTTGTGCCTCCTTTCAAAAATCTTGCATACTTGTATTTTGACTATCTTGACCAATGTTGCTATTACAGCCTAGTTTTGCAAGCTCACTCTGTTCTCGAGCTTGATTTAAGACATGTTTAGTGGGGACGCCTACTAACGTATTGTCTAATCAGAATCGATGTATTACGGTCTGATCAACCGTAGTGCACTCGGTTCACTCTCCCTCTGATTAACCTACATGGATTGAGATGTAGATGTCTCTAGGATCTCATCCGTGACTTATTGACAATTTCTCTTGAATTATACATTCGCCTTTGAACCACGTAATTGTATTCAGTGACATCCTTCTTGAACTCTTTATTGCTTTTGTCTTTCACTGATTTGGAAAGACGAAAGCTCGTAATTGGTAGATAGATGCAGAGTATCCTCCATGGCTATGATAGTTGTATACACAAGTGTAGCTACCATCGGCCAGCCATGTGATTGAGTTATTTGTTGTCCTCTCGATCCTCAAATACTATTGAGACCTTCTAGCCATTTGAACTTGAGAATGATTAAGGTTTTACCCTTAGTCAAGATGCCAACGTAGGAGACTATATATTCTCAAGAAACCAATTGTTGTGAGCCTCTAATTATTTGCTTGGAACTTGCTTTAACTAGCAACCCTTAAGCCTTAACCCAACCCTTCCTCGACCAAAAGCCCACAGTTTAGACACGAGATGTATAGACAAAGGTAAGGGCAATCATTTGCCGTGACTATGGTAGACACTCATCCCGAGATTGGTTTCCAACAAATATTGTCCTAGTTATATAAATTTTATTATTAATACCTAACTAGTGTTGGTACGCCACAGTCATTAGCTTAGCCAATACCATAGCTTAAATACCATGTCATATTATGATCTACCAGTTGTCAACAGCAATATATGATCACTACAGCCTATACCACTAGAACCCCTATGATAATAGTCTAGCAGGCTTGACACAAATAGAAATTTATGACTCAGTTGTTAGAAATCCTTTCATATGATGTGCCTTAGAGTTGGTTACCCCCGTCGATAACTATTGTAAACTATGGACGAGTAGATCATTCTATTTTATCGACCATGTGTCATTGTACACACTCATTTTCCATTTATTGAGGAACGATCCTTAACTTGACTTATATCTATCGTATCCCGTACGCCATGCCTTATTCTTTATTAACAAGAGTCAAGGTACAATATCCGGACTTTGGAATTCTTCTAACCTCATTCCTAAAACTATGTCCTAATTTTTAAGGTGAGTGGACTGCAAGCCTTCTAAAATTTTGGGATATACGAGGATTATCGATTGATTAGAATAATTTCCATTAGGATGGTAATTAGTGTCCTATGGACTCCCACTTTCTATTTAGATCATTTTGTGTCCCAGGCCGTGTTATTAATAATCAGAGCACGAGACCAGCGGTTACCTTCCAACAAATTTTATATGCAAGATCTAGACGAGTCCATCTTCATCTAGGTATATCATGTCCCACTCAAGCACGTCCCCTTGTACTCTATTTTTTTGTGGTACGACTTTCAGGTCAAAAGGACTAGCTATAACCCTAACCATAATACCCGTATACTTCCCGACTATAATTAGAGACTCAACCTCGACTCAAATCTTTCGGCCCAATATATGGTTATGATCTACTCGAAGCCCATTACGCACATGTCCCTAGTGTGCCACTCAATTGTGTCTGCTCGTGCTACTTAACCACAAAAGTCACGGGAGGCGCATTTTTAAGGCTTATAGAACCTATTTAACCAATCCGACTGCCCATATAGCTCAACCACTTGGGTGGAAACCAATTATAGGTTACCCTAGCCTAGTAGAAATAGTTTATCATTGGGATATTGTCCAGTCAATATAGATTGAAATCCTAGGTTCATCCAACCAGCGATTGATGTCCAATTAGGGAACCCATTAAGACCCAGTAAAACCCATCCATGCATACCACCATAATTGGACTATGAAGCCAAACTATTTGAAATAGGCCTTATACCTATTATGTAGTCTCCCTCCTTAGAATGTGAAGTCATTCGTAACCCTTATTCCATCTACCCGGAAGTCGCGATATGATCTTGTATTGCATTTATATCCCTTACTCGTGTGTTTAAATAACCACGGAAAAGATCACAATCTTGATTTCTCAAATTACGTTCTATTATGGAACCTTGTTCAGATTAAACTTTGAGAACGAAACTTCTGTAATGTACGGATTGCAAGCCCCTCTGAGAAACGAAGGGTTCTTCGATTTAGCAAGTGACTGGACTAGAGTAGCCCAATCTAGCAAATAAGTCAATGGTTTATAAACTTTTATTCTGTCTGTATCATTGGATACTCTCTACCACTGTGGAAACTTCATATTTGCTTTCGATTATTTTTCCTTATCTTTCTGTCCCTCCCATTTTAAAGCGACGAATAGTCATGCTTATTAGAATTTATCTGTATTTCTTAGCTACTCGTGTAAATTTGTTGCTTGTTAAAATTTGGGTTGCTTGATAGATAGGAGAGGATTATAG